>ML677351.1:24282859-24305792 GCA_007922305.1 Dermatemys mawii
ATACAACCAAAGAAACTCTTGCATGAAAATTACCTGTAGGATAAGGGTGGTAATTGGTTGAGTTTCCTCTGATAACACAATGGTCTAAGTTTCATGCCTCACTGTAAGTTTCATGCCTCACTGTAGCTGTTCACCACAAGGGTGTAATTTGCTAAATTAAAATGGCAGAGAAGTTGAAAATTTGATGCTAACAGACCATGAAACCTGTTGATGATTGAACCTGGTGATATTGTGAAGAAAAAGAGCTCTCATTCATGCTTGTAGCTGCTTCCATCATTACACACTGACTAGATAGACATAACAGGTTTCAGAGCGACACACAGAGTGACATTCTTGGAAAGAGTAGAGATGTGGCAACTAAAGGTCTAACCGCCTATCCACTGGTGATGCCTCCAGTGAATACCAGTCATCACAAGCAGGATTTATGCAGACTGTATAGCCTGGAATATAAAATGTTTTTTCCCTTTTATAAGCCACAGATTTTTATTGAAGAAAACTATTCATGTTCTGAAGTGCTACGCTCCCTCAGCTCCCATAGACAGAGTTGCTTTTCACTGTACCAACATTACTGTTGATTGTTTGTTGAGGCCTACTCAAGAATCACAGTAGATTTGAAGCATGTAGGCCCCAGCACATCAGACATTCAGAATCCAAAACTATCTGTCCATTCCTTTCTTTCTCTTGAAGAACCTCATAACCAAGCATTCTGTGCCTGAAAATGGTTTGAGCCTAGAATCAGGTTTGTCTTCTTTAATAGGGTGGTGATAGGCAAACCTTCAGTGAGGATGGCAGGTAAGTCGGCCTAAGATGCACAGACTTCAGCTACGTTATTCACATAGGTGAAGTTGCATATCTTAGGTCAACCCCTCCCCCTAGTCTATATATACTAGCCTATATATACTACCTGTGCAGCCCTGAGGAGGATGTCAAATGGGCCACAACTTTGTGCTGACTGGGGTGTAAGCGATCCACAGCGTGCAGGCTGAGAACCACTGCTGTAGATAAAGTGTCAGTAATTTCAACAGCAGCAACCCAGCAAACCTGACCTGTAAGTAAATGTTAAAAAAACTGGGCATGTTTAGTCTTGAGAAAAGACCCACCTGATAACATCTTCAAATATGTTAAGGGCTGTTATAAAGAAGATGATCAATTATTCTCTGTGTCCACTGAAGATAGGACAAAAAATAATTGGCTTAATCTGCAGCAAGGCAGTTTTTGTTAGATATTAGAAAATAATGTCTAGCTATAATAATAGTTAAGTACTGGAATAACCTTCTAAGGGAGGTTATGGAGTGTTCACCATTGGAGGATTTTAAGAATAGGGCAGGCCTGCACAACTCGGAAAGCAGCGAGGGCCATATTACTGCAAAAAAACCAGCTGCGGGCCGAAAAGCCCCGCCCCCATCAGCTTTCCCCCACCCCACTGCTTGGCTTGCCCCACCCCTACTGGTCTCCCGCGGGCCGCACAGTGAGCCGTGCGGGCCGCATGTGGCTCCCGGGCCGCATGTTGTACAGGCCTGGAATAGAGTATGGTCAGGGATGGTCTAGATTTACTTGGTCCTGCCTTCATGCAGGAGGGTGGAGTAGATGACCTCCTGAAGTCCTTTCTAGCCCTACATTTCTATGATTTCTACCCTTGCACTTATGTTGCTTGATTATCAAATTCATCTCTGTGAGTAGCAATGTCTTCTGGAAAGTGGACACATTTATATAGAAATAAACTCTTTCCTTTTCTGCCTTCCACATAACTCAGTTTTCCACTCAGAGAACCTGAGGAGATGAAGTTTTATAATTTGCAAATGACCAAAACATGGCACATGTCTCATTTGTGTCTGGCACTGAGGGGACTAATTCTCTTTGCACATGTGACACATGCATAAAATGCTTCAGCAAAAGGAATTTGGCCTGAGCTGGCTTATATTTAATGATGGATGATAAATGATGGTAAAATGTGTAAAAAAAGATCACAGCTGCTGATTTCAGGAACTTTAGCAAGGCATAATAACCTACTATATTTAACGTTTGCAGTGGTCACTGAGTTAATCAAAGGATTTGAAACAGATCTCTAGAATTTCTGATGGCAGTTCTCATATATAGCACTGACTCATGTGTACAGGCAAGTCTATACCACGGTATCCAACTCAAATTTTTTGGGAAGGAATGGCAGCACAGACTTTAGTCAGGTGGTAAGGCCTAATAGGTAGAGCCATATGTGAGAGCCAGGATCCCTGAATTTTGTTCCCAAATCTGCTAATGACCCACTGAGTGACACTGAACACTTAAGCACTATGTGCCTCATAAGAACGGCCATACTGGGTCAGACCACAGGTCCATCTGTCCCAGTATCCTGTCTTCCAACGGCAGCCAATGCCAGGTACCTGAGAGGGAATGAACAGAACAGGTGATCATCAAGTGATCCATCCCCTGTTACCCATTCCCAGCTTCTGGCAAACAGATGCTAGGGACACAATCCCTGGCCATCCTGGTTGATAGTCATTGATGGAGCTATCCTCCATGAATTTATCTAGATCTGTTTTTGAACCCTATTATAGTCTCGGTCTTTACAACATCCTCTGTCAAGGAGTTCCACAGGTTGACCATGCATTGTGTGAAAAAATACTTCCTTTTGTTTGTTTTAAATCTGCTGCCTATTAATTTCATTTGGTGACCTCTAGGTCTTGTAATATGAGGAGTAAATAACACTTCTTTATTTACTTTCTCCACACCAGTCATGATTTTGTAGAACTCTTTCATATCCACCCCCCCTTAGTCGTCTTTTTTCCAAGCTGAAAAGTCCCAATCTTATTAATCTCTCCACCTACAGAAATCATTCCATACCCTTAATCATTGTTGTTGCCCTTTTCTGAACCTTTTCCAATTCCAATATATCTTTTTTAAGATGTGATGATCACATCTCCATGCAGTATTCAAGATGTGGGCATACAATGGATTTATACAGAGGCAATATGATATTTTCTGTTTTATTATCTATCCCTTTCTTGATAATACCCAACATTCTGTTTGCTTTTTTGACTGCTGATGCATATTGAGTGAATGTTTTCATAAAACTATCCACAATGACTCCAATATCTCTTTCTTGCGTGGTAACAGCTAATTTAGATTCCATCATTTTATATGTATAATTTTCCAGTGTGCCTTACTTTGCATTTATCAACATTGAATTTCTTCTGCCATTTTGTTGACCAGTAACCTAGTTTTCAGAGATCCTTTTGTAGCTCTTTGCAGTCTGCCTGGGACTTAACTACCTTGAGTAGTTTTGTATCATCTGCAAATTTTTCCACCTCACAGCATACCCCTTTTTCCAGATCATTTGTGAAGATGTTGAATAGGACTGGTCCCAGTACCAATGTTCCCTCTAATTTTTGACAAGTCATGTGCACAAAAAAATTCTTCTGTGCAAATTTTTGGGCGCGCAGTGTTTCGCCGTGTGCGCAGGGTTTAGGATCAGTGTGCGCACGCACACACGCACAGTTTAGAGGGAACAGTGCCCAGTACAGACCTCTGAGGGGGGCACCACAATTTACCTCTCTCCATTCTGAAAACTGACCATTTATTTCTATCCTTTGTTTTCTATCTTTTAACCAGTTACCAGTCCATAAGAGGACCTTCCCTCTTATCACATGACTCAGCTTCCTCTCAGCAAAATGGGAATGATAATAATACATCAGAGACATGTTGTGAGTTTCATCTCATTAATGTCTATAAAGTATAGTAGGATCCTGAAATGAAAAGTGAAAATTATTATGTATTTTCTTATAGCAATTAGCAGGGGGAGTTGTTTTACAAATCTTAGTCCAAACATGACTAGACATAGATATCCTGTATTGCCCATTGCATAAGTGACTATGTGCATGCAATAGCAGGTCTGCCATGGGAGATTATGGCACATAGTGAATGCATGAAATGACCAAAGGAGAGGATTGTAAGAAACTACAAGTGCCACTGTTTGGATCATTTTAGAAACAGATCAGAGGCTTCATTTTCTAAGCCTGTTCATTGCAAATTGGTCAGGTTTCTAGGTCAGAAACTTGTAGTCTCAAATTATATTATATTATATATATATATATATATATTTATATTATTATATTATATTATTATATTATATATATATATTGTCATGAAACTGAGAAACAAAACAGGTGAAATGTATCCCTGGTGTAACTCCACTGAACTGAGATTAATTTATCCAAGGACACTGATAGAAGTGGCAACTCCAAGTCTGATTGAAGTTAACAGCACAACTCTCATTGGTGGTTATTGTAGCCTCTAAGAAAAATCCCAGTCCTCCCTCTCCTTACTGATAAAGCACAGGCATCTAGAGAAAATACTCCAGGCACTTCTGATTCAGGAAACCATCTCTATTCAGCAAAGTACTTAAGCAACTGTTTAATTTTAAGTATGATGCGTGACTCCTATGTATACTGTTCTGAAAGAGGTAAAACCTACAGGCAGCAAAATTGACAAACTCTTTAATGTACTAGGAAAGGTTGTGTTAAACCTATGGTTATATAAATACGTTCTGGGTCACACCCTAAGGTGGAGAAGTCACTCAGCATAGCTCCATCCCAGGATCTGGCCCAAGAATGAACTTGATTGGACAGTTCAAAACTGGTGAATCTGGGTTGCAGCTTCAATCTGTCTCCTGAACTTTACTAAAGTACCAAAGTAGAGTGTTTTAAAAAAAGAAAAACCTACTCTAACAATGAAAAATCCCCCAGCATAATATACATCAGAGAAAAGGAACCAAGGGTTCAGCTTAGGTGGATGAAATTCAACAAGGTAATATAGTCTCCACAAGGGGTAAATGCAGAAAATTGCTTTCAAAACTAGCTGGATCTCCACAATACAATAGTAAGCTTTGTTATATATAGCATCTTTCGTGTCAGTGATTCATAGATTTTAAGATCAGAAGTACCATTATGATCATCTAATCTGACCTCAAGGTGGTACATGCAGACAGGTGGTGCCAAGGATAGCAGGGTCAGACTTGTCTGATTCAGAATAGTTACAGAATTAGACCCTGATCCTGCAAAGACATAGGCACCTACATCGGTTTACATATGAAAGTAGTAGCTTTGAAGTCAATGGGACTGCTCATGTGTGCAAAGTTACTCAGGTGTTTAAGGCTTTGCAGGATCACAGTCTTAAATTGATAACAAATTTTACATATTTATACTACAGATTTATTTACCACATAATTGTGCTGGCTCACCCTTATAAAAAGGTGTGTCAGCCTGCACTAGCAATACTGCACTGTTTTAGGAGATTACTCTTTTTTTGTAAGTGCAATTTTGCACTCTTTACTCAGGAAAGGCTTCCATTGAAGTCAGTGGGAGTTTTTGCCCAAGGAAGGAGAGCAGGTCTGGTCCCTACAAGAAGAAGAACGTGAGATGGCTAAGCAAAAGTAGTGAAGTCGGGGGTCCTGGATAGAAATCTTTATGGAATACTCCTTCCACATGGGTTTAATCCATGGCTGCATTCCTGTTATACTTTTTCTAACAATTAGTCATTTTATTTCTATGTAAAAAGTTACATTAAAAATAAATCTTAAACAACAATGAATCTATACAATAGCTCACTCTCTGAAGCTGGAGCAGAATCTGAGATAACCTAAAAACAACAAGGAATCCTTGAGGCACCTTAGAGACTTCAACAAGAAACTGCAGAACTGGAAATAATTTGCAAACTTGACACCATCAAATTAGGCCTAAATAAAGACTGGGAGTGGCTGAGTCACTACAAAAAATAATTTTCCCTTTGTCGATATTTACCCCTTCTTGTCAACTGTTGGGAATGGGCCACTTCCACCTTGATTGAATTGGCCTAGTTAGCACTGACTGCCCCCCTCACCACACACACTTCGTAAGGCATCTCCTATCTTTTCATGTGCTGTAATATATATACCTGCCTACTGTATTTTTCACTCCATGCATCAGATGAAGTGGGTTTTAGTCCACGAAAGTTTATGCCCAAATAAATTTGTTAGTCTCTAAGGTGCCACAAGGACCCCTCATTATTTTTGCTGATACAGACTAACATGGCTGCTACTCTGAAACCTAAAATAATCTAATCCGTCAGGGAATAACCACACCCATCATGAAATAACCCTAAACCCCTCTCACTCTCCCTTCATCCTCTTTTACAGAACTCATCCTCATTCAATAAATAATTAAAGCACCTCCATTCCCTTATGCTGTGAACACAGCCCATATACACCTCCTAACTTTCCCTATGGCTTAAACTCTTAAGGAGCAAAAACATTTTGCTCATCCAGTGGAGATACCTTAATTGTTTTTCTGGCATGCAGCTAACTTTCTTTCATTTTAAAGGTACCAGGAGCTTGATGCTGAGAGATGCTGAGCACCCACTCCTCCCAATGTAGCCAACAGGAATTGCATTTACTCAGTAATGCGTATCGCACTCATCACCACAGTGTCTCAAGATCAGACACTTGATGAGGCACTTATTTCCACCCTCACAACACACACACACACACACTTCTTACTGGAAGGGAGGCTCTCCTTTCACTAAAGGCTCGCGTCTGGCGTTTCCTGTAGCCTTTACCCTCTTTCTCATTCTCATCAATCAAGCTGTGACCCCAGAAACTGCTCATCCATTTTGCAAAGGAAATATCATCATCCTCTTCATATTCCATGTACAGACACTCCAAACTCGGGGGAGCGCCCAACCAGACAGGACAGATGTACGTTAGAGCAGACTGCCAAGCAGATAGTCCCACACTGATCTGTCAACAAGAGGCAATGGGGCTGTAGTTTCAAACTTTCCCTGCCAAATTAACAAAAAACCCAATCCAACCCAATGCAGCCCTAGGCGCTGCTTATAAATAAGCCAATCCTTAGTAATCTATTTTAAACGAGGTTTCTTTTAATCTTTCCATTACAGAGATGCCCAATGTCACACAGCCTGGAGGGTGGCAAGGAAAATGTGTGTCCTAATTCATATTCATTGCTACTGAGTGCATCAACTGTCAATAACAATGGAGAGTTGCCCACAAAAACATGCCTGGAAGGTGCATGCGCTGATATGAAACAGGCTTGTAATTTGGAGAAGGAGAATAGATATATTGACAGTGGTCAGAAACTGGCATGGCTGTTTATTGAGGCTTAACTGACTTTATGAAATAACTTTAGGCTCTGTTCTTCACGCTGGTATTAAAAAATATGCCCTGCCTGGCAGGAATCAGGGATCCCCTGAGAAATCTTGTTATCATCTATTGCGGGTGAGCAACGTCAGACAACATGGAGTGACATTGGTTCACAGAATCCTAGAGTCTAAGGCCTGATCACTGGCCTTTCACCAAAGTTACTTCATCTCCCACAAGCGGGGCTAGCCTGGGCCTAGCACTGCTCTAGTGTACAAAGAAACAAAGGGCAAGAGCGCAAAGAGCATAAACCTGCCCACTTGAGCCCTGGACCAAACACAGTCCCAGAGCTCACTGGGCTCCTGGCAAGTGGGGACTCAGCCTACAGAGCACAAACAGTAGCACTGCATCCTCCCTTCTAAATGGCCCTACTCAAGGGCTCAAGTGGTGCAAAGACAGGGTGACCGGACAGCAAATGTGAAAAATCAGGACAGGGGTTGGTGGGCAATAGGAACCAATATAAGAAAAAGACCCAAAAATCAGGACTGTCTCTATAAAATTGGGACATGGGGTCACCCTAGGCAAGGATCATGTGTGATCCTTCTGCTCTGGAGTGAGTTTCACCTTCTATGCAGAGATCGGCCCAAAACCACAGTCTCGCTCTACCTGGGAGTGCAGCACGCTGTCTTCAAATACTGAGTACCAGCCGCTGGCAGACATGTTTACTGTAGGCAAATCTGCCATGGGATGCCCTTGTGCTAGAGGCGTGTATAGGAATAAAGTCCGACAAAGGAAGTGCAAATGTTAGTAAATGGATCTCTGAGGTGACACAACTGTTTGAAGGAGGAGGAGGGAGACAGCCCGGCATCCCCTAGATGCATACAGCCAGGAGCTGTTTTCAAGCCAGAAGGAAGGTAGCCAGTCACAACAGACGGTGCTTGGGCAAGAATAAACAGCAGAGGAGGTGCCTGGTAAGTGGCTTTTATTTTTGGGCTATTTTTATAGTTGTTTGGGCCGTTGGGGAGAGGAGGGTTGCAGGTTTAGGACCGCATGCATCCCTAGATGCTAGGGCGTTGGTGTGCTCTCTCACATCATGGTAATCAGCCTCAGTGATCTCTTCAAAGGTCTCATACAGAAGCTGGGAAATCTGCTTGTGCAGGTTTCTTGGCAGAGCTACCGCGCTCCTTGTCCCAGTCAGGGTATCATATCTGAGCTACTGTGCTCTAATGGGTGGGGAGACTATTGCTGCACACTGGCAAGCTGCATATTGGCCAAGGCAAAAGCCACATTATAGTAGAAGACTCTCCCTTGTTTCCCAGGTCACCCTCAGCAGCAAGGTATCTTCTAGGATGAACTCATCCTGTGGCAAATGTGGTGACAGTGTTGAGTATAGGGGCCCCCTGCAGATGTTGGCTCTCCCCAAGGCACAGAAACCCGGAGGACAGTATAGCCATGAAACAATCAGTCCCCCTTGATCCTGTGCTTACTCACTATTTTGGGGCTCCTGTGGGTTATGTGTGCTGGCTTTGGGACAGGCAATTTCTGCTATTGTGTACACTGTACTTGTCTTTAAGTACATCTGAATCATTGCTCTGTTTGGTGTGAACAATGCTTCCTCTGTTAAGTGTTGCATTTTGCCTTTACAGATGCAACCTTGAGATCCCAGGCGTCCTTGTTATCAGCATCCGAAAGACTCCAAAGAATCAGGAAGCTTCCATGAAGAAGCAAAGAGGACCTGCTGCACGAAGTCATGCAGCAGTCCCTTAATGAAAATCAAAAAGTGCAGGAGTGGCGGGAGTCAAGGAGGCTCCTCCAGCAGAATGTGGATTGCGGGCACCAACACGCGGAGTGCCAAGCAGCGAGCGGACTTGATACAGGCGCTCTTAGCAATGCAGACAGAGCACATCTGTGCCCGCCCTCCCCCTGCAGCCCTTATCCCAAAACTCTTTCCCTTATGCCCCCATGTCACCTCCAACCCACTTTCTCCAAAATCCAGGTTCTTATCACCACCAGCTGCCTCCAACACCTGTAGCTTCACCACCCAGCCCTGCACACTACGACCCTTACCCACTGCACTCAGTCCCCATCACCATGCATTTTAGCCATCCTGAAGTACAGCACTCATTGCATGGCACACCACACAGGGAGGCTGAGTATGATAACAGGACATATGCAAATCTGTGATTGTCTCGTTCCCCACCCTGCCTCCTTCCTTTCTCCCACACAGCAAAGATGTGTCATGCCCTTTCTGTTTCGCAAGCAGCTGTGTTTCTTTTCAATACATGAATTTGTTGGCTTTGAAAACATTCCTTATTGCATTAAGTAAAAGAATCTGTAGCCCAGGAAAGCAACAGACACTGCAAGTCAGTGCACCATAGGTAGCAAACACAGATGCTTACTTGCATTGGAACCACTGCACTTCACTCCCGTGCAGGGCAACAAACATTACTGGTGGCTTTCAGCATCAAATTGCTCCCTCAAGGCATCCCTAATCCTTGAAGCCTTGTGCTGGGCCCCTCTAATTGCCCTGGCTGTTCAAATTCAGCCTCCAGGTGTTGAACCTCCAAGGTCCATGCCTGAATGAAACTTTCACCCTTCCCTTCCCAAATGTTATGGAGGGTACAGCGCACAGCTATAACCGTGGGGATGTTGTCATTGGCCAGGTCCAGCTTCCCATACAGAGAGCGCCAGTGGCTCTTTAAACGGCCAAAAGCACACTCCATAGTTATTCTGCACCGGCTTAACCTGTTGTTGAACTGCTCCTTGCTACTGTCAAGGCTCCCTGTGCAGGGTTACATGAGCCATGGCATTAAAGGGTAAGCGGGGTCTCCAAAGATCACAATGGGCATTTCAACTTCCCCTACAGTGATTTTCTGGTCTGGGAATAAAGTCCCAGCCTGCAGCTTCCTAAACAGGCCAGTGTTCCAAAAGATGTGTGTGTCATGCACCTTTCCGGACCAGCCTGCGTTAATGTCTATGAAACGCCCATGCTGATCCACAAGTGCCTGGAGAACCATAGAGAAACACCCCTTCCGATTAATGTACTCATAGGGCTAGGTGGTCTGGTGCCAGAATTGGAATATGTGTCCCATCTATCCTGCCACCATAGTTAGGGAAGCCCATTTGTGCAAAGCCAGCCACCATGTCATGCATGCTGCCGAGAGTCATAGTTCTTCTGAGCAGGATGCGATTAATGGCCCTGCAAACTTGCATCAACACAATTCCAACAATTGACTTTCCCACTCCAAACTGATTAGTGACCGTTTAGTAGCTGTCTGGAGTTGCCAGCTTCCAGACTGCAATAGTCACCCGCTTCTCCACAGTCAGGGCAGCTCTCAATCTCATATTCTTACGCCTCAGGGTGTGGATGAGCTTATCACACAGTCCCATGAAAGTGACTTTCCTTATCCAAAAGTTCTGCAGCCACTTCTCATCATCTCAGACTTGCAAAACAATGTGATCCCACCCTGCAGTGCTTGTTTTCCAAGACCAAAAGCGGCGTTACACTATGGTGAGCATGTCCATGAATGCCACAAGCAATCTGAGACTAACAAATTTATTTGGACATAAGCTTTCATGGGCTAAAACCCACCTCATCAGATGCATCTGAAACAAGCAATCTTGTGTCATATGTGTTACATGAGTCGATATCATCGCTGGACTCCTCACTGTCACTTTGTAGCTTAAGGAGTAACTTGACTGCAATTTGTGACGTGCTGGTGAGATCCATCAGCATATTCCTCAGGAGTTCAGGATCCATTCCCACAGACCGAAAAGCAAGACAGAGCGTGCAATACAAAAACGTTGAAAGATGGCACCAAATGTGGACAGAAGCACAGAGATTGCTGCGATGTGAAGTGATGCATCATGGGGCATTGGGACAGGACCCAGAATGCCCCGCACCCCATGCCCCCTTCCTACAAACCACAGTGCCAGAATGGGAAGAGGTGCTCTTTGGGATAGCTGCCCATAATGCACACCGTTCCCAATGCTGTTGCAAGTGCTGCAAATGTGGCCATGCCTGTGCACTTGCAATTGTCAGTGTGGACACACTGCAGTGCTTTACCTGCTGCAGTCTCCAAGAGCTGGTTTAGGTCACAGCACTCTATATTTTCAAGTGTAGCCATGCCCCTAAATAAGCTCATGGAGGATAGGTCCATCAATGACTATTAGTTAGGGTGATGAGGGATCCAACACCATGTTCTACATGTCCCTAGTCTGTTTGCCAGAAGCTGGGAGTGGGTGACAGGATGAATCACTTGATGATTACCTGTTCTGATCATTCCCTGTGAAGCACCTGGTGTTGGCCATTATTGGAAGAAAGGATAGTGGGCTTGATGGACCATTGATCTTACCCAGTATGGCCATTCTGATGTACTTATATAGAATCTAGATGTATCTTCCTTCTCACTGTACACCACTAGACCCCACTCCCCTCCCAGAGCTGGAACAGAACCCAGGAGTCCTGACAGGAGTCTCTCTCTCTCTGCAGAGTTAGTAACAAAGTAAGAATATATATTAAAATTTTAAACCTAACCAGCGTCCCTTAAGTGACCTACCACAAGATGTCAGAACATGTTAGTATTAGAGTGAGCGGATCTAATATTTATTTATTTTTCTTTCCTGTATATAGGAATTAGATACAATGCTCCTGTCAGCTAATTGCTAAGTTATCTTCCAAAAAAACAGAGTTTTCAAGTGTCTAAATAGCCCCACGAATCACGGTTAAGGTTGCACCCTCCCCACCAAAATCTGAAATGGGTCCCCTGATTGCAAAACAGAAGTTCTTTTGTGCAGCCAGCACATTCTATGCCCATGCCAGGTGTGACGTGCTGGTGAGTGGAGAAGCGATCTCTGAATGATGAAATGTTAAAGATGGCAGCATTTCTGAACTTTGATATGAAGGAAAACTGCACTTTTAAATAGGTTGAGCACTTTGTTGGCAGACACCAGCACATGTTCAATCTCTCTCCACCTGAGATAGAGAAGGTGTAACAGGAGTTTGTTGATTACCAGCTGCTGCAGAAATCAGATATCCCTCAGCGTGTATGGCAGTGGACATCAACTGGTGGATTGCAACTGACTGGATCCTGGAGTCTCTGCAGGTCGATCACGATTTCCAGCCGCTAAAAACCCAGCAGTGCAGCGGGACTACGGCAGGCTCCCTGCCTGCCCTGACCCCACACCGCTCCCAGAAGTGGCCGACATATCTCTGTGGCCCCAGGGGAGACAGCTGCACGCACTGCTGCTGCACCTGTCCCCACAGCGCCAACTCCAAAGCTCCCATTGGCCAGGAACTGTGGCCAAGGCGGGGGTGGTGTTTGCGGTCCCCAAGACGAGGTCTCCATGTTTGTGGCCCCGGGGGAAGATCTCTGCGTGCTGCTTGCACCACAAGCGCTGCTCCCTCAGCTTCCATTGGCTGCAGTTCCCAGCCAATGGGAGCTACAGAGTCGGTGCTGGACAGCGGGGGCAGCAGCAGCATGTGTAGCTGCCTCCACCAAACCCCTCCCCCCACCACCCAAGGGGCTGCAGAGACATGCTGGATGCTTCCGGGAGCGGAGCAGGGCCATGGCAGGCAGGGAACCTGCCATACCCCCGCTGTGCCACCAACCAAGAGATCCCTGTGGTAAGCTCCTCCTGGCTGGAGCTAATACCTCACGCCCACTCCTACACCCCAGCTCCCTCAAAGAGCCCACAACCCTCATTCCCTCCTGCACCACAACACTCTGTCCCATCCCTGAGCTCCCTCCTGCACCCAAACTCCCACCCAGAGCCTACACCCCTCACCCACTCCCTCACATCTGTCCCAGGCTCAGCCCGGAGCCCCTTTCCATCCACTGAACCGCTTGGCTCCAGCCCAGAACCTGCACCCTCCACCCCCACTCCAACTCCCTGCCCTAGCCTGGTGAAAGTGAGTGAGGGGGGGAGAGACCAAGCGACGGAGGGAGGGGGGAATGTAGTGAGCAGGGCGGGTCCTTGGGGAAGGGAAGGGGCAGGGTAGATCCTGGGTTCATCTTAAATTCAAAAAGTGATCTTGTGTATAAAAAGGTTGGAGACCACTGTGTATGGGATAAAGCAGCACTACAGACTGACCCAGATAACATTACTGTGCAATACAGGATGGACACTAGATGGCATCTCTTAGAAATCTCCAAAGCCCTAGTGGTCTTCTCAATTTCCCATTACTGTCCAGGGTTGCTAGACATCCTTATTTTACCCCACTCAAATGCAGGAGGTGGGAATGTGTTTAGTCTTGTTCAAGAGAATAAGACACCAGTCAGACTAAATCTTGGTCGCAATGGGACACTGTCCTCTATTATCCAAGTAAGCCGGCAAATCCTGAGCCATGTTTCAAGTTTGAGCTACAGAAAGAAGTTATAAAAATAGCAAAGGGGGCCACATGCAATATAACAAAGCACATGAATAAAACACAAAACCAAATTAGATATTAAAAGAAATGTGGAATCTGACTCCTTTTTCTATGATTTGTTACCTTCAAATTAATTAAATTCAATTTCATTATTTTATTTATTTTTACATTAATTTAATGCATTGTTTGGTCATGTTTTATTTTAATTAATTTATTTTGGAATCTGATTATTTTAGTTTTCTCTAAATATAATATGAGCAATAATATATAAACCAAATAATATTTGTACTGCAAAGTATTTTCCAAATGGATGATCACTAAGACAAGGTGATATGCAAAATAATGTTTTCTTTTTTGTTAGGGTTATATAAACACAGTTTATTTTTGAATATCTCTCTTGTTCTGTCCACTGACATTGTGCCTAAACCAGGGGCTATTAATTATTGTCCTCTGGGATCTTCAACCATCCAGGTTTTTGCTCCAACCAGCAAATACTTGTTTTATTAGAATCCACTGGTTTGCATTGCATATGGAATTCTCACATGCTCTAGACTAATATGAACTAGGACATTTAAGTGCTTTCATATGCAATATTAATACACTTTAAAACAAACTATTAAGTGCTGGTTGAATTAAAAACCTGGACTATTGGATGTCGCCAAGGACCAAAGATGAGAGTTCCTGTCTTAAGCAATGACCTAACACACCACCTGGAAAATCTCATTCTTTGGACGTGAATCTCACTCTTTGGGGGCTGTAAATCTCTCTCTTTAGGACCCTTGGCATCACTGTCTCAGGCATCTGCTTTTCTCATTATGAGGAGGGAGAAATCAGTCTAAATCCTTCTCCGCATACCACAGGAATCTCTCTGCATGTACTGGGAAGCGGTGAGGTAAGGGGTGAATTCTGTGCTGCTCAAGCACATCAGGAGTTGGCAACTAATATTGTTTTTATGGCTATATGCCAGTGCATACTTGGTTCAAGATGTTTAGTGCCAGCTTCTACAGGGGAACTGACTCCTTTTCAGTGAGAGTCAAGCCAGTTTTCTTGTCTACGGAATCACTAAGAGAAAGACAGAGCAGAAGTATGTTGACCAAAATGTTGGTCGGAAAGAAAAGAATAGAGAAGAAAAGAAATAGTGGTTACTGCAACCTGGTCAGGGAAAAAACAGAGAGGGGTCATACCCTTGTATGACCCGTCTCTGTTTTGGTATGGTGATCATGTCAATAAGTGTCATAACACGTCAGCACAAAGGGGCAGAATAACGATTGCATGTGCAGCTTTCATTTTGGTATCACCTGACTTTCAAGTGTTTCACTTTGCAATCTTAACATTCTTTGATCTTTGTAATCATTGATACTTTTGTTTGGAATAATGGTCAAAGTTCTTTAAATAGCTCATTTCTCTCCCATCTATAAAGAAAGCTAACAAGTTACAGTATCTGCAGGGTGCAAAATGCTTAGTAAAGCTGAGCAAAAAATAATAACAGAGCAAACTTTCCTATTTGCCCTTAGGTGAATGCTCCAAGTGAGCAAGCAGAGGCAGCAACGGCAAACTTTCCACTCCCTCCAGTCAGACCTCCAAGCAGGCAAGTACCATCATCATCCATGACCAATGGTCATCTCCCACCCCTGAGAGCGTCAAGCAAGCAATCACCAGCAGCAGAATCATCTATGGCATCTGCTCCCCTCCCTCCATTAAGATCACCAGACAAGGAAGCTTCTTCTTCCTTTTCCTCCTCCTACTTGACCACAAAGGTTTTTCTTCCTCCATTGAATGCTTTAAACAAGAAAGAAGAAATAACAATCAACCCCCCTTTTCTCTCTCCATTGAGTTCTTTCATCGAACATGCAGAATCAACAGCATCAGCAGCAAACTTTTCTTTTCAGGTGAGTGCTCCTTTCAAGTCAACAGCAGCACCAATGACACCTTTCTAGGAGAAGGTGTGACATGCCCTGGACTGCAATCCAGACTGTAGAACCCCTGTGTCCCATTTAACTCTCCTGACTGTCTCTTAGGCCATGGTTACACTTACAGGATTATAGCGTTATTGGTTATAGCTGTCCTCATATACAGCTATAGGGATAGCGCTATAGTGTGGCCACACTGACACCCGCCAGTGGTATAGCGTGGCCACATTTGCAGCACTTCAGGTGGCATTGGGAGCAGCGCATTAGGGCAGGTATCCCAGCATTCAGCTGGGTGCATTGTGCTTTTCAAACGAGAGGGGTGAGGCGGGACATGTTGTGTGTATGCGGAGGGAGAGAGCCAGTGGTTTTTCCCACCTTCTGAGAGCCTGTCAGCGCGTGTCCATTCACAGAGAAAATTAGCAGGCTTTGTTTTCACACAGGCTCCCTCCTTAAACATTTGCATTGCTTATCTGCCGAGTTAAGAGAGAAACTCTAAAAAGGTACTTCCACATTCCTCAGGAAAGAGGCGTCAATTGCCTTAAATAGCTCCAGGCATCTCAGGAGATCACTTGTAGCGCAGTGGGTGTCCACATTCTTGCCGTAGCGCTACATGTATAGCGCTACTCCAAGGTTATAGCGCTATACATGCCTCGCCAGTGTGGACAAGTAGTGAGTTATAGCGCTCCTGACAGCTTTATAGAGCTATAAAGTGCCAGTGTAACCAGTTCCTCACACTGCTATGTCAGTGAACTGCAAATCTCTCCAAGCTCTGTTCACTCAGCCACTAGCATGCAGAGGCACACCCAGCTAAATTGCATGAAGGCTCTCCCAAGCCACTCATGAACTGTATATAAGGAGACACGAACAAATTCCCCCAAACCCAGTCTTACACCCCAGAAATGTGCATTTTACATGGCTCAAGATCTTCTTGATCAACGTAATCCCATTTATTAGTTTGCCACTTTTTCAAAGGATATTGGACATACCCCAGTATCTGTAATCTGGGCAGATCCCTCAAACATTTTAAACAATCTCACTGGTTTAGATTAAACATCAAAATAAGTTTATTAACTAAAGAAAGATTGATTTTAAGTGATTATACGTGGTGGTAGCATAAAGGTCAGACACTTGGTTACATAAGAAATAAAAAATAAACATGTATTCTAAATCCTGAACTTTATCAGGCTAAGCAAGATTTCATTCAAACAGTTTTTCTCACCCTATTGGATGTGGCAGGACATTTTCAGTTCACAGTTCATATTAACTATACAGCTTTCTAGTTAGGTCCATTCCTTCCCCACAGTACTAGGAGACTTCTCTTTGTCTTCCAAACAATCTTGCTTCCAGGTGTAGAGATGGGGGAGGAGAAAGCACCCCTGTGGTGATATCACTGTCCCTCATTTATACTTTTCTCTAGGTGCTAGAAAAATCCATGCTGTATAATGGGATTGGGCCGCCCCAATAGTGTACATGCTCAAGCAACTGTCTTTGTTTACAACTCTCTTGCTTGAGAATAGCTGTTGATGGTCTCTTAACAATTGGCTGCAGTGTTGGTCACTCTTTTGTTATCTCTGAGGAGCTAATCTGTGCGCATTTCGCAGACTATCAACCTATTTCAGTAACCACAGTATAGCAAAATCTCATAACTTCATATATAATGAGGACACACACATTTTGTTCACGATAGTAATGCTCAACAGATTATAACTTTCCAAATGAGACCTCACAAGGCATACTTTGTACAAAACATATAATCATATAACACAGTAACATGGGGTATAGTAAGGTGCCATGCAAAAAAATAGCTGCAGTGATTAATTTTCCTTCTCTTTTTGTTGTTTGGCTATAGGAAATAGTTATGAAAGGGACTGCTGAAAAACTAGGAACAATTTTTGTAAGTGATTTCTCTGAGCACAAAATGGAGGGCCAGCTTCTCCAATTTGCTAAAACATCTTTGTGCTTGGTAAGCAATACAAAGTTGCCTAAAATGGCTGGCAAGGCCAGTGGAGAATTCCCTCATGAGCTAGGGAGCTCTCTGACAGTGTAAAGCTGGTGGAGATGCCAGAACTGTCTCCTATGTTAGCCATGGCCCAGCCATAAGAAGAAGGAGGGGTATGGCAAGGCTGGTTGTAATTGGGGCTCAGGAGAGGGCATGGCAGAGTAGAGCTCTCAGATCCTTCAGTGGTGCTGGTCCCGGATGGACCTCACACGAGTGATGTAAATTAAGGCTGAACCTCTGAGTTATATAATGTTATATAAATACAGGAGAATCCTTTTATTTAAGGAAAAAGTCTGTTTCCATCCGCTACGGTTGTAGAGAATAGTTTGAAAATATGATCAGAGTGCACTGTAAAGGCTCAAAAGCCAGAAGGAAAATATGCCCTCCATCCCAATGTATTGTTGTTTAAGACAATCCTATGAATTTTGATAACTGAATCATGATTTTTTTAAATATTTGGGGTTACCTCATATGCTTAACTTTTATTATGTAAACAGCCCCATTGACCTCATACGAGTTAAAATTAAGGATGTGAAAAATGCCCCATTTGACTTCAATATGAGTGGGAATTGCTCAGCACCTTTCAGGATCTATTCCAATACAACTGAAGTCTCATTGCAAAAGGTTGCCAATTCTTGTGATTTTATCACACATCTTGTAATATTTGGGATTTGCCTAAAAGCCCCAGCTCCTGGAGTCATGTGATTTCAGGAGACCCTCTGCTTTCATTTTAAAAACAATGCCACTCCAGGAAGTTTCTAGTGCTCAGGGCTGCATAGGGTAGCTTGAAAACATGAACCCTAAAGGCTCAAAAGACAGAAGGCAAATCAACAGGACCCAGCACTCATTGTTTTTAAGAAAACCTCCTGAGTTTGGGGTCAGACTCTAACTATTGAACGCTTGGGGCTGGCCACACTGCATTAGCATCCACGCTCACCATCTTGTGCCGATGCACTTATCCCTCTCTGCCGGCAGGTGGCGCCTCCGCGCCTGGGGAGGGGACTGGCATTGCACTTACCCCTTTCCGCCGGCAGGTGTCGCCGCAGCCTCCTGCCTGAGCCCGGAGGGGAGGGGGCTGGCACTGCACTTAACCTTCGCCGCCGGCAGGTGGCGCCGCCGCCCCTTGTCTGCGCGAGCCGGGCCTCGCGGCGCATGGAAGTGCTTCCGCCTTACCCCTTCCCGGCATGCCGCGGGTTTCCGGTGACCCCTCTCTCGGCTCCCTCCCCCCCGACAGGCGCTGCGAGCGGAGCGGGGATCATGGCCGCCTCGAAGCCCGTGGAGGCCGCTACTGCGGCGACGGGGGGCGGCGACGGCGGCGGCTCCGGCTCGGGGCTGTCGCGCTGGCAGGTGGCCCTGGCGCTGGGGGCGCCGCTGCTGCTCGGGGCCGGAGCCCTCTACCTGTGGGGCCGGCGGCGGCGGCGCCCGGCGCGCGGGAAGGGCCCGAGCGAGAGGACGACGCCGGAGGGAAGAGCCAGCCCGGGCCCCGCCGCCCCTGGCAGCGGCCAGCCCGACGGGCCCGGGCACGAGGAGATGGTGAGGGGGGGAGCGGGGCCCTGTCCGCGGGGCCGTGTCACGGGGCCGGGGTCGCGGCCTCGGTTCCCCCCCCGCGAGTCCCGCGCCCCGCCGAGCAGCCCTGGCAGGGGCGGGGCGCGGAGCCGCCGTGGGAGCTGGCCTCGCTCCTGGGAGCGGGTTTTGCGCTCGTGTTTTTTTGGCAGAGTAAAGCGCGTGGCCCGAGGGGGCGAGTCCGCCCGTCTGTCGGCGCCAGCCTGACGCGGCCCCCGGGGCGCGGCTTTGCTCTGCAGTAGCGCGTCTGACTTCACCACCGGTTATTCTGGTGTAATTTACATGGCTCAGGGGTGTGAATAATCCATACCCACGAGTGATGTAAGGCCTTGTCCGCACTGACCCGCTAAATCGACCTCTGATTGCTCTCCCGTCGATTCCTGTTTTACACCTGAAGCGCTGAGGTGTCCATGGGAGAGCGTCTCCAGCTGACATTGTGTAGTGTGGACCCCTGCGTAAGTAGATCTGAGTCCCTTGACTTCAGGTATGTTATTCACATAGCTGAAGTTGCATAACTTAGATTGATCTCTCCCTGTAGTGTAGACAAGGCCTAAGCCACAAGATCTAAGAGCTGGTGTAGGCAGCACTATAATTGTTGCAGAAACAGGTGTTATTAAGGCCTCTTCCAGAGCATCTCCACCACTAGTGCTACAGCCTCACAGCTGAATCAGGGCAGCTGTGCTGCTGTAAGTGCTGTAGTGGGATGTAGCCAAAGTAACTCCCGCCTGTGCAAAAGGTGGTAGCTTTGTTGTTGGGAGAAACTCTTTCGCTGACTCAGCACTGTCCACACCGGCACTTAGGGTCGGTATAACTTACGTTGCTCAGGGTTGTGGATTATTCACAACCTGAATGAGGTAATTTATACTGACGAAATTTGTAGTATGGACTTAGTCTCGCTCCTGTTGTTGTCAGTGCGGAGTAACACACTGAAAGCGGTGGGTTTACACTGGTGAAAGAAGAGAATCGGCTCCCTATTTTGGGGGTGGACCGCTGTGTCCAGTCTGGCGTGGCGGTCTTTATGTTCTTGCCTGGGGTGGGGAGCGGGTGGGTGGGTTGAGTGGTTCTGAGATTGGCATCGCTAGTCTGCATCATCCTGCCTTAATTTGACACTAGTATTGGTGTACTGCCAGCTTTCATGTTTAGTTCATTAACTTAAATGGTCAGCTTTTAGTTTTCAGGATCTCTTTGCTTGTTTAATTATTCATGTTTCCTTTACTTATTTGATCTTTTGTGTGGCTTGTTATGAAACACTAATTTGACTGCTTCCCAGTGCTGATAAATCAGTTTTGAGAAGGAGTATGAGTGTGATTGAGAGAATCCCATCATGCAGTATGCATTATCTACAAGAAATTGGATCTAGAAATACATTATTGCTCTGTAATGTATCTTGTTTCTAAAACAATAAATATGTACATTCAAATTGCTTCTGAGAGTAAGATGCAAAGGGAAATTATAGTTGTTGGCTCTGGGTTGGGGACTTATCTTATTTTGAAGTGCTGGGTAGAACAGTGTAGAAATGAGCATAAGATCAGGAGCAAAATCTTATTTTCTTTAAATATGAAGCCAGAATATCTGATCTATAGTTAGTTATTGAGATTTGCATTCAAAACATGTTAAATCTATATGCATGAGTAGGTAGGATCACCAAACTTAGGTTGACTGCAAAATATACGTTGAGAATTTTCAAGTAAATCAGTGAGTTGATTGGTTGTGATCTTTTTTTAGATTGCAGTTTTTTTTATTTCTCTAGCAAATTCCTGAATTTTTACATTTGAAAATTGACTTCTAAATTATAGCAAAATGTCAGATGTGAACTAGGTTGTAAGTTTCTTAGTGTTAAATTTTGATTTATTTACATTAGCCATAATTGTTTTTGTTTACATTGTGATTGTTGTAGCATATTTTCATCATCAAAAGGACTCTCCAGCATTTGAAGGCAGGTCTGCACTAGAAAGCTTTGCCATGATAGCTGTGTTGGTTGATAGTGTGGGGTTTTCTCCAACATAGTTATGCTGGTAAAAGCGCCAGTGTAGATGCAGTTATAAAAGTTCCCCTAGTGTAGATCTTAAGCCTTCATTTAAAAATAAACTATTTCTAGATCTCTTGTTGTGTAAAAAAATTAAAATATAGACGTTCAAACCAAGACACTATTATTCTCCTAAGTGTGCAGACAGTGGAAAAATTCTTTTGAGTTGTGAATTGCCCCGTTATCTCAAAAGGTTGTCAAACCCATTCTCAGATTTTAGTTATATGACAACTATTTCACTGCTGACCACTTTAGCAGAAATGTCAGTCTAATTGACAAATGCATTTGGTGCAGTGTTTGTCATAGATCCTTTTGATTACTGATCTGATGATATAATTGACAAATATATTTAGTCATTTAAAATCTTGGATGTCAAAACCCACTTGATGAACACAGATAACATGAATCCAAGTGTTGATGTCTAAAACTGTTTCATATCCACTTGCCATCTAAATATGGAGGGCCTAAAATGGCTCTGCAGCTATTGTTGTGTTGACTCTTTTACTTGAAGTAGGAGTTCAAAATATTTTATACAGTGGAGCCCCGGTATAACGCGCCCCGGTATAAGGCAAATCCGGATGTAGCGCGATTATACTGTTGCTCCCAAGTCCTTGTTCTTTGTCCCCGGCAGGCGCAGGGGCCACGGCTTCTCTCCCCGCTACCCAGCAAGGGAGAGAAGCTGTAGCCCTGCACCTGCCGGGGACAGAGAACTCCGGGGCTGCAGACTGCAGCTTCGGGGTTCTCTGTGGAAGCCGCGGCCCCTGCACCTGTCAGGGGCGGGGGACACCGGCGCCTGCAGCCCCGGAGTCCCCTATCCTGGCAGGCGCGGGGCCACAGCTTCTCTCCCCTGCTGGGCAGCGGGGAAAGAAGCCACAGCCCCCCTCTACTGGGGACTGTGACCCCTCTATAACTTGACCCCGGATTTAGCACGATGGGATTTCTTGGATCCCATTTGTCGCGTTATAGCAGGGCTCCACTGTATATGGAAAATTTGGGGATTATAGGGGCTAGACTAGATGACCTTTGAGGTCCCTTCTAAGCCTATGATGATTCTATGAAAATACTGAGCATCTCCTGATTTGCAAGCGTCGGATTCTCTGTAGAATGTCAAAATCTTTTTCAGACACCTCTGCTAAAGAAATTACTCACTGCTGGAGCTGTACACATTTTTTATGTATGTTTTGATTAACTACATGGGACTCGGGAGACCTGGGTTCTGTTTCCAGCTCAGCCACTGGCCTCTTGGATAACCTCGAGCAAGTCATTTCACCTCTCAGTACTTCAGTTTCTCTGTCTGTAAAATAAGAGTAATAATACTGACTTTGTTTGTTAAAGCACTTTAAGATTTACTGATCAAAAGCACTAAATGAGTTAGGTAGGATTATTAAAGGCCAGGGGTGGGCAAACTTTTTGGCCCGAAGGCCACATCAGGGTTGTGAAACTGTATGGAGGGCCACGTAGGGAAGGCTCTGCCTCCCCAAACAACCTGGCCCCTACCCCTTATGTGCCCCCTCTCACTTCCTGCTCCCTGACTGCCCCCCTCAGAACCACCAACCCATCCAACCCCCCCATGCTCCTTGTCCTCTGACTGCCCACTCCCAGGACCCCCTGTTCCTAACTGCCCCCTGGGCTCCCACCCCCTATCCAGCCCCGCCCTGCTCCCTGACTATCCCAACCCCATCCACTCCTCCGCCCAGCCCCCCGGGACTCCCATGCTTATCCAACCCCCCTGTACCCCCTAGAACAGGGGTGGGCAAACTTTTTGGCCCGAGGGCCACACGGGGCTTCAAAATTGTGCAGAGGGCCGGTTAGGGAAGGCCCCGCCCTCTATCCGACCCCCACCCACTTCCCGCCCCCTGACTACCCCCCTCAGAACTCCGACCTGTCCAACCTCCCCTTCCTTGTCCCCTGATCACCCCCCCAGAGACCCACCCCACTCTAA
>ML677351.1:24305892-24376834 GCA_007922305.1 Dermatemys mawii
CTTACTTGCTCAGCAGGGCGCAGGGCCCCATGGCTCGCAGTGCTCTGCCCGGCCGCGCGTCTTGCCGTGCTCTGCCTAGCACCCTGGGCCGGTGCTGGGAGCGCGGGGCCCCACGGCTTGCCGCGGTCAGCCAAGCACCCTGGCTCGGGGCACCGTGGCAAGACGCGCTGGGCCTGGTCCCCCCAGTCGGGAGCGCAGGGCCGCGGGGCTTGTGGTGCTGGGCCCGGCCCCCTGGCATGGAGCGCAGGGCTGTGCGACTTGCCACTCTCGACCCGGGGCTGGGAGGGCAGGGCCGTAGTTTGCTCATGTCTGCCCTAGAAGCCTGGAACCATCCAACCTTCCCTGCTCCCTGACTGCCCCCCGACCCATCCAACCCACCCTTGCTTCTTGTCCTCTGACTACCCACCCCTAACAGCCCCCCAGGATCCCACCCCCTATCCATCCCCCTGTCCCCTGACACCCCCCCCCCCGAACTCCATGCTCTTTATTCAAAACCCCTGCTCCCCGCCCAACACATTGCCTACACAAGGTAGAGGGACAGCAGGGGAGGCTCTGGGGGCTAGCCTCCGTGGCTGGGAGCTCAAGGGCCAAGCAAGACGCATAGTTTGCCCACCTCCATTGTAGGCAGTACTACCAGCCATGCACATAGCATTTGAAGGATTTCGAGATAAGACGCTATTAATGTGTAGGCTATTCTTCCGGTAGCATGTGCACATTAAAATGTGCACTGGAGAATATACTTGTTGGCAAATGTTTCAATTGTTAACTTGTAACAATCTAGCTTCGGTTTACTTTGTTATAAAGTAGTAAACTCAGTAGGCAAATATAAAGGGGCTCTTAAAGTAGGCTTTTGTCCTAGTAGTTCTGTTTATGCATTTTTTAGACTTAATCTCTCTAACCCAGGCCTGCACAACATGCGGCCCAGGGGCCACATGCGGCCCGCAAAGGCTCACTGTGTGGCCCACAGGGGGTGAGTAGGGGTGGGGCAAGCCAAGTGGTGGGGTGAGGGGAAGCGGATGGGGGTGGGGCTTTTCAGCCCGCAGTTGGGTTTTTTGCCGTAATATGGCCCTTGCTGCTTTCTGAGTTGTGCAGGCCTGCTCTAACCTTTTGAGTTGGTTTGTGTGAGGGAGGATTGCATGCAGAGTTAAGTGATTTTTTAAAATATTTCTTTTTCATTTCCCAAAGCAATTTCCAAAAGTGTACAATAGATTTTATGGTTAAAATTTACAAAACAATTCCTATCACAATTTGCAATACTAGTACAAAGGGCTATTTTGGACCCTTCTACTATTTGTATTGTAAGTCCATCTCTCTATCCAGAAGAAATTGTCCACATGTCAGAGTTTGGCCCAAGGTCAATTTTTATGGGAGTTATAAACCCCATGGAAATAAAACTTTGTAACAGGTGCTGTCATAATTCTGTATTACCTCAAATGTTACTTTTATAATTATGAAGAAACTGGAGTTCTGCTTTTTCAAACAGTTATTTAGGAATCCCTGCCAAAGTAAAACATCAGACAAGTCATTATTTGGTAGCAAGACATACTATACTGGCATTTTACAGAGTGCAGGCCAAATAAAAGTTTAATCCAATGTATTATATGTCTACTATCACCAAAGAGTTTGAAGACAGTGGTCTACTCTTTATTTTCAAGTGTAAAAATAGATTGGTATTATCTTTTGAATGTCATTTTAATAAAATATAAGCCGTGCGGACTGGGAAGGCTGTCAAAGTGATTGTGCAATGTTGCCTGTTTTACTGGGAATAACTCATGGGTGGGGGGTGGAATCTGTGCAACTGAACACTTTCCTTTATAAACTATCAAATGTATCATGGCAAATGGAGAGAATCAGAAATCAATACAGAAGTGTGCTGCATGCTGTTAAGAGGTTTAAGAGATAAGTGATGATCTCTACAGAGACTGAGTGACATTGTTCTGTTTTTGTTGCTTTAAGTTTTCTGTGTCCTTACAGTAATATTTTTGTATACCTGTCAGTTTGAACAGTGGTAAAACCTAAAAACAGTTAGTGGGAGTTGCATCTGAGGAGAAGTTCACACTTATATCAGTAACAGATTAGGCTGAGGTTCAGTTTAACTTTCAAACTAACTAAACGTGTTATCATTTTGATATGTTTAGATAGCACTGTTTTTTCACTCTAGCAGAAACATATGCTTACGTGTATTCATGTGCCTAGAATTAAATATTCCCAAAGGTACATCAAAACAGGATTATGCTGGGACTTAAACCCTCCTTTTAAAAACAAAATCAGGAAATTCAAAGTTCTCTTCCTTCTAGTATGAAGGTAAATTAAGGTGACTTGTCGAAGGATCTCAAACCTCATATATCTAGCCAAAAGAATAGGTTTTAAATAAATAAGTTGTGATCGTCTTTGTGTCTTAACCTGTGTGTTTGATTTCGGTTATTAATCACTGTGCCCTATCAATCTGAGATGCTGTCAATTTTAAAAAAATTTAGCGTAGCACCAGGTGCTACAGTTGCCCCGAGGCCTCCGTAGCCATTTTTGCAGTTTTACAAATATTTTTTCCATTACTAAAAATATTTTCGTGTTGTTGTGAAAAGTGCACACAAATAACTGGGGAACTGACTAGCTTAGACTGTTGCCCATGCATTAAAATGAAAGACTTTTATTTTTCATTTTAGCCTATTAAAGTTGTCTAAGACCATGTCAGCATTGTGGGTGCTACAGTGGCATAGCCTATAGGGTTGACACAGACTATAGCAATGGAAGGGGTTTTTTTTTGCTGTTGTAGGAAGTCCACCTCCACATGCAACAATAGTTAGGTTGACAGAAGCAGTCTTCCATCAGCCTAGCTGTGTCTACTACTGGGTTTAGGTTGTCTTAGCTAGGTGCTCAGGGTTGTCAATTTTTCACACCCCTGAACACTGAAGCTGTGTCAGCCTAACTTTAAGTGTAGACGAGGTCTAAGTGTTAATTGTAATAACAGTAGGAGGAGGGGAAAGTCAACAGTATGGGTTGTTGATGCTGTGAGTTTCACTGTAACACATTCTGGGCTGGTTTCTATCTGGCATATGTGATCTGAAACTGAAAACAAAGACTGGCCTCCACCACAGGCTCCTTATAAACATGGAATGGCAGGGGCACCTTGTTCTGTATTTTGGAGAGATCACATACTTAATTGGCCATGTGGCATTCTCACAGAAATGTGTGTGATTCAACAGGCAGGGCAGAGCCAGAGGAAGCAGTCCATCTTGGGAAGGCCATCTCTCTTTCTTCTGCCATAAACAACAGAGGGTTATAGGCCAGTTCCTATTTTCAGCCTGAGGTTGGATGTACAGGCCACTTGAAGCTCTCAAGAGGTTAATAGCTTGTCCAGTGTGCAGAAAGCAATTAAACTTTGCTTTCCTAAACAGGTTTTGCTTCTCCTGATCAATAGGACTTTTCACAGCATATTCTTTGTCAACATGTGTTTGACATACCACTGATTCAGTGCAGGTGAATGAAATGTATGCACGTTAGTAAGGTATAGATTTCATTTTTGAGCTGTTCTGAGGCTGTTCTGTTTTTTCACATTGATGCATTTAAACTGCAGAAATAGGTTTTACAAACCAGTCTCCTTGTTTTTCTATAGCTAATCAGTCATGTGGCCTAAACACCCCC
This sequence comes from Dermatemys mawii, assembly GCA_007922305.1. Taxonomy (NCBI): domain Eukaryota; kingdom Metazoa; phylum Chordata; order Testudines; family Dermatemydidae; genus Dermatemys; species Dermatemys mawii. Next base: position 24,309,535 of record ML677351.1, read on the forward strand.
CACCACCCCAAAAAACCCCACCACCCCTGCCTAGCTTTATAAAGAACAAACATGCTGTTTATTTATGGTGTGTCAGGAAGTCCATTTAGAAAAGAGGTGGGCAAACTACGGCCCGCGGGCCACACCTGGCCCCTGAGCTCCTGGACGGGGAGGCTACCCCCTGCCCCTCCCCGCAGCCTCAGTGCAGGCAGTGCTCTGGCCCGCTGCTCCTGGGCAGTGCTGCAGCGACGTGGCTGGCTCTGACAGGGCTGCGAACTCCTGCAGGGTAGCATGTCTAGCTCTGGCGGGCTGCACGGTTGCCAGACATGCTGCTCTGAGCAGCATGGGGTAAGGGGGCTGGGGCTTGGATAAGAGGCAGGGAGTCCCAGGTGGTGGTCAGCAGGGGACAGGGAGAAGGGGTGGTTGGATGGGGAGAAGGTTCTGGGATTGGTCAGGGGATAGGCGTGGGAATCCTGGGGATCTGTCAGGGGGCAGGAGTGTGGATAGGGGTCGGGGCAGTCAGGGGACAGGTGTGGGGGTCTCAAGAGGGTGCAGTCAGGGAGAAGGAGCAGGGGGCTTAGATAAGGGGTGGGGTCCCGGGGAGTGGTTAGGGGTGGCGGGGTCTCTGGAGGGGGTGGTCAGGGAACAAGGAATGGGGGAGTTGGATGGGTTGGAGGTTCTGAGGGGGGCAGTCAGTGGGTGGGAAGTGGGAGGGGGTTGGATAGGGGGTGGAGCCAGGCTGTGTCTTCTCAAACAGCCTTCCCGACCCGGCCCTTCATACCATTTTGCAACCCCAATGTGGCCCTTGGGACAAAAAGTTTGCCCACGCCTGATTTAGAAGGTGAGTTCTTGCAAAACTTGAGTTCTTGAGTTCTTGCAAATCTTGAGTTCTTGCAAAAGATGGCTGCATTATGCCCTGACTGAAAACCACAAAGGAGGAGGTTCAGAGAGACAATTAGGAGTCAGCCCCCCTTATTTATTTATGACTCACTCTGTAGCTCTTCTTATTTGTAGTCTGTGGTGTGACAGAGTCAGACCAGAAGGATATAGGAGAGTGCTGGAAGGCAGGTATATTAGTCTGAGGATGTGCAGGTCCCTGTTCCCTGGATAGCCAAACAAAGGCTACTCCAGGCCAATCAAGACATCTGGGGCCAATTAAGAACCTTCTAGAAAGGAGTAGAAACAGCTAGCCTAATTGGGACACCTAAAGCCAATCAGGGACTGGCTGAAACCAGATAAAAACCTCCCAGTTAGGTGGGTGTGGGTGTCATGAGCTGTGGAAGGAAGTTGTGCTGTTGGTGAGACTGAGTGTTGGACAACATATCATACAGAAGGAAGGAGGCCCTGAGGTAAGGGTGAAGTGGAGTTTGAAGAAGTGGAGACTGCTGTGGGGAAGTAGCCCAGGGAATTGTATTGTGTTTTGTGCCTAAAAGGTCAGCCATCTTAGCTGATACTATTAGGGTCCCTGGGCTGGAGTCCGGAGTAGAGGGCAGGCCCGGGCTCCCCACTTTTCCATCTTCCATACTGGCCTGTGATGAAGGTAACTCACTAGGTGGTGACTCTTGCCAATTATACTGAGAAAGGGAGGTCACTCTGGGGCCTAGATGAGTTTCTGAGGCCCCTAAATCTGCCAGGAAGCGCAGGACCCACAAGTACAGACTTGGAGCTTTGTCACAGTAGGCTAAATGTGGTTGACCAGTCACTTTGTTTTTTCTTTTTCAGAGCCCTCTTGATAGAGCCCAAGCAGCAAAGAACAAAGGCAACAAGTATTTTAAAGCAGGAAAATATGAGCAAGCCATTCAATGCTACACAGAAGCCATCAGTTTATGCCCCTCTGAGAAAAACCTGGACCTTTCTACTTTCTACCAGAACAGAGCTGCTGCATATGAACAGCTGGTATGAAGCTTGAACTTTAATGTGTGTTTGTACTCCGAAAAGTGCTATGTCTTCTTTCTCTGGCCTTCCCAACACCAGAACGTGCCAGAATAGTGCTCCTTCCTTCTTGCATGTACAATGCAGAATTCCCATCACCTGTACCCTCAGTAGTCACTAGCCCCCGACTCATAGACTTTAAGGCCAGAAGGGACCACTGTGATCATCTAATCTGGCCACCTGCACATTGCAGGCCACAGAACTTCACCCACCCCCTCCTGTAATAGACCCAGAACTCTGGCTGAGTTGCTGAAGTTCTCAAATCATGATTTAAAGACTTCAAGTTAAAGAGAATCCACCATTTACTTTAGTTTAAACCAGCAAGTTACCTGTGCTTCATACTGCAGAGCAAGACGCACAAAAAACCCATCCAAAAAACAAATCCAGAGTCTTAGCCAATCTGACCTGAGAGGAAATTCCTTTCCAACCCCAAATATTCAAGATCTAATTAGAAGTTAATTTCTATTGACTTTGCTCTAGTCTGTTTTATATGCCTTGGGAGAGGAAGACAAACACTAGTCCTGCTGCTTAAGAACTGGCCTTCTGTATGTGGATGTCAGTTTTGTATTTTAAAGTACCAGGTAGAGACTTGGGCTCTGGCAGTTACAAAAGTCTTGCCTTGAAAACGGAGTGAGTTTGTTGTGAAAGTTAGAGAAGGAATAAATATATATTTTTTTTCTTACCACCACTTGTTTGACGTTGTAATTATAAAGCAGTTTCATTTGCAAAACATTTTTATAAACAGTTCTACCTCAGTGACTGGTTATGGGTGAGTTTCCTCTTTTCTGATTATTTTAAAGCACCAGTGTTGGTTTAATGCTGATTTTACAGGTAGTAAAGAATGAGACCTCCTTTGGGAGGTCTTGTTTTTTATAGTGTAGACCACACCTTAATAGAGATTCTTGAGCACCGCTTCTGCTCCTGTGTGCTATTGCATAACATCACTGTGAACTGACTCCCTCAAAAAGTTAATCTCATGGTACGCTTTTGCTCATGTTTTCATCTTTCCTCCCCATCTGTTGTGTCCCTGTGTTCTAGTCCTCTGCTCCTTTGCACATGCTTTCCTGCCATTTCGTTATTTTCTCCTACATCTGCTGCCTAACTGCCTGGTTCCCTTCTTCCTTGGAAGTTCCTTTCCCATGTCCTTTGTCCTCTTCTATTAGTGGCTCCCACAGCTTCTGATCCCAGGTGAAAAACAGGCAGAAGTAGCTGGAAACCAGGAGGAGGAACCAGCATCATAAGAATTACAGCTACAATCACTTGGCTGGGGCTCTGAAATTGAGAGAGATTCGCTATTGTTATAATGCCCTTTGGATGACTAGTACCTTTTTAACTAGGCTGTTCTTATACCTGCAGCAAAAATGGAAAGAGGTGGCACAAGATTGCACAAAGGCAGTCGAGCTTAATCCTAAGTACGTGAAAGCTCTCTTCAGACGTGCAAAGGCATATGAGAAACTAGATGATAAGAAGGAGTGTTTAGAAGGTGGGTATTTTTCTGTGTACGTACCTGAAGTGAAGTTAATAAGTTAATATTTAAGAGCGTGAAACTTTGGAGCACATGATAGAACACTTGGTTCTATTTCTGTAAATGTGGTGGAATACATAGTAACTCCTTTAGAACTATTAGTTCAAAGCTACTAATATGTAAATTTTTTTCTTCAGTTAAATTTCTCTAACTTTAGGTGCATCTTTCAATCTACGAGCAATTAATTGGTTTAGATCTGAGAAATTAGTTGTTCTTGCTGTAGCTGTTTGTTGTGCTTATGTTTCAGTAAATACCCTGTGCTTTAAAGCAAGATTCAGCTAAATAAGGCAATATACACTGTTAATTAAGAGGTTAGTCATTCTAGTTTCATGCCCTAGCAAAAAAATGTTCCCTTTCTGTCCGTTCTGGAGGAGCAGAATTAGCCTAGAAACCTGTATTCTTTATGTGCGGGTGGGAAAGAAATGCATTATAATGGTGGGGAAAACATCACTTAAATCCTGTGGTCTGATGTTCAAAGGGACACCAACTTAAACAAAACACTCTTACAAAACTTTTTATCTGCTATTACCTATAACAACATAGGGTAGGTCTTCACTACCCGCCGGATCAGCGGGTAGCGATTGATCTTTTAGCAATTGATTTCTCGCGTTGCGTTAAGATGCGAGAAATCGATCGCTAGCAGCGCACCCGTCGACTCCCGTAACTCCAGCTCGCTGCGAGGCGCAAGCTGGAGTCAATGGGGGAGCGCGCCGCTGCCCGCCGCCGCCATAAGGACGGCAGGTAAGTCGGCTGAAGATACGCCGCCTTCAGCTACATTGTTTATGTAGCTGAAGTTGCATATCTTCAGTCAATTCCCCTCTCCTCCACCCCCCCCCCCCCCGTGAAGACCAACCCTGAGATTACAAGAAAAGGAAGATAGGAAAAGTTTGTTTTTTATTCAAGGTCTCTGCCTCAAAATCCTATTGAGAACTCCAACCCTTCCTATTGGGGGAATGTTTAAGACATCGGAGGAGGAGAAGGTTAACTGTACACATTCACCCTGAATCTAGAAGACATTCTATTACATGCTTCTATTGATTTTATATCTTTGCATATCCCTGCATCCCTATGAGAGGGCTATATTTTCACCCACCTCTTTGATATACTACTGTACTGATATACTACTATATTTATGTGAATACTACTGAAAATATGCTTGTATATATAAAGTTGTATAAGTAATTACAGCAAGTGCCCTTTGTATAAGTTTATTTGGCAAGTGGAGACGCCCTTCCAAACTGGATAGTGGTATGAGCATTTTCCAGAACTCCCACCTCACTCAAAGCAAACTTTCAAATTGTCTTCAGTTTCAAATGAGGGGCAAGTCTGCTATCATCTTATAAATGAGACTATAGTGTTAATTGTCTTAGTCCATTCCATTTACTCAAACCACAATGTAAGTTGGCAAGTCTGTTGAAGTATATTTCCTGAAACTATCTTTTCACTAATTGGCGATATTTCAAGTTGTCCCTTTAACACCATTGCTTAGGTCACGTCTGCACTTCATCCGTACTGATGTGTGTTCATGAAAAATGAAATTGGTCTCAATCATACTGATGTTCATCCCCAAAGAAGGGATGAAAAACAATGCTATAAATTACTTGGTGGGTGCAGTAAGGAAATCATCAGTTGGCTTCATTAAAGGCTGCTTAGGCTGAGGAAAAAAGGACCTTTAGTTGTTTATTGCTTTCTTCACCGAATGAGATGCCTTTCTATTACATAGGAATAACTATAACACTAAGGGTTAGTGGAGGACACTTTCCTTGTAACCAAATAGAGGATTACAGAAACTACAGTGAGGCCCGGTGTACACTTACCTGTAGGTTGGTGCTATGGCAATCAATACAGCAGGTGTCAATTTAGTAGGTCTTCCCTGGTAAATTGATTATAGAGCGCTCTCCAGTCAACTCTGGTAATGTACCACTCTGAGAAAAGTAAGAGAAGTCAACGGGAGCGCAGCACAATGTAGACACGTAACTGGAGAAGCGTGTAAGCTATATGACTTACACAGTAGTATAGACAAACCCTGAGAAAGGCAAGAATGGAAAGCTTGGTTTTTACTACAAAAGTCAAATTGAGCCCTACATTTGAAATAGAAGTCCTGTTCACTGCAAAGTAATAACCTTGCATGCTGAGAGGAGGGGAATGATATTCCAGGCTTGTGGTACGCATCTTTCCAGTATTTCACGGTCTCCCTCCCCACCTATCTATTTGAATGAGGGAGATGCTTGAGTAGAAGTGTAGTAGTATGAGAAAACCTGTGTCAATATTGCAGGCATATATTGAGTATTTTTTTTAAAAAAAAGAAAATTGTCCCCTCAACTGTCTCCCATCTCTTGAGGAACTGTGTGAAAAGATTATTTTATGTCCAATTAGTCCTTGTGTATTAACCTGTCTTCCGGGCAGCAATAGAACAATGATTCTCCTGTCACACTGCTCTTAGTGTTGACAAAGCATCATGCATGGATGGAAGTGGACTTGACACTGGCAGTGGTGGATTTTTCTTTTAAACTTGCCCTTTTCCCCAGGCATAGATGAAGGCTGTGCTGTTTGAGTTGGAGCTTGTAAAGAACACTGATCAGATGGGAAGGTGTAGGATACAGGACTGGACAGGATAGGAACTTGAAAAGGTAGAAAATTAGAGATCTTAGAGAGCAACAAGAGACCTAGTCACCAAACAGGAAAGCGCTTGTTTCCATGAACATAGCTGATTACTATCCCATTGTTCGTATGAACACTTTGAAGTCTATCTGGAAGTTCAGACCTCTAAATACATTGGTTTGAGATGGTTTGGCTGTAGATACAACAAATTACTTGCATTCATCTTCATTAAAGTTCTTTTGCAACAAGGAGATGTAGCCTCATGTCTTTTAAAAACAACTTGATATTCTGGAGAATGTAGGAAACTTTATGTGAAGACTTTCAGCCTGTGAATGGGTGATTTTGTTTTCTCCGTAATTACGATAGCTGTTTGTGTAGCACTTTAAAGACCACTACATTGGTAATTATTAACAATCCTGCCTTTATGTTGTTTTTCCCAGATGTCACTGCAGTCTGTATTTTAGAAGGTTTCCAAAACCAGCAAAGCATGTTATTAGCTGATAAAGTTCTTAAACTCCTTGGAAAAGAAAAGGCCAAAGAGAAATATAAGGTATGACTGTAAATACAAATTTAAAGGTTCTGCTTCCATCTGCTACGTTGCTTGGATGCTTTTTAACGTCTAGAATATATCTTTTTACACATTGTGGATTTGAGCAAAACAGTTTGGTGGTTTAATCTCACACAGTAACCCGTACAATTCAGCCTAATTTATTATTATGCACAGGCGAGACCCCAGACTAAGCTGGTGTGCAGTCTTAATCAGGGCTTTAATAGAATTCAGGTATGATGGGAGTTACTTTAGGGGCTGGCAGTAAGTGTCACCATAGGCTATTTCTCTGCTGCTGTTCTATCAACCACATGTGCAGTTAGATGGCAGGCTGTCAGTTTAATCATGGTGCTTGTCAAGTTAGGCAAGGCAGTCAATGGTAATTGGAAAGATGGAGAATGGTTGTGATCAGTTGTTCTGTTCTCGATGTAATAATGGACTTAAAATGTAAAAGGGCTTTGGCAAGGTGTTTCGTACACTTTCTTGATTTTTTTAAAATAAACATAGACAGAAACTGAAATCTTTCCATACTGTCAGGGCAAAATAAGCGGAAAGAGATGGGTCAAGGAAGATTTTTTGGTTTGAAAGTATAAAGAAATGATAGCTTGTTTAAAAACTGAGAAGGAGCTGCATGAGGAAAAGAGATGCAGTAGGGAAGTATGGCTTTAGTATTAAGGTTCTGGACTCTGTGTCAGGAGATTTGGGATTAGTTTTCAGCTCTATCATAGATTACTTGCATGACTTTGGGCTAGTCAGTCACTTATTCTTGGCTTCTCTTCCCCATCCGTAAATTGGGGGTGGTGGTATCTCAGAGAGGTGTTGAGTATCACTCTGTTCATTATTATAGTAATGGTTGTGCGATGTTTAGATACAGACTGGGATTGTGGAACCATGCCTGTAGCCAGGAGCAAGGGAGTCTGGGAAATGGGGTAGAGGGCCTAGGTAGAGGAGTGAAGACACATCTAAGTCAGATTGCATATTTTGTGGTGTGTTTCAGCGTCGAACACTGGATGAAAGACACGTCAACGATTTATTTTGGTTGAAGGTTTAGATTTTCCAAGAGTTCCTTGTGACTGGGGAGCCAAGATAATAAATAATATGCAAGTGGTGAATAATCTTTAACAGGGTTATCAGTCTTAGTTTTGTCCATTTCAAAAAGCTCTGAACTACCTTGGAAGCTAATTAGGACTTGGGAAATTAAGGCGAGTGCATTCAAATTGTTATATCAGGAAGGAATGAATTGTAACCCTTATGTATTACCCTCACTTTTAACAAGATACTGTGTATTGCCATAAAAGGAGCTCACCCTGGTAATTGTCAGATCAAATGTGAAATGAGCTATGCGGGGGAGGGATAGCTCAGTGGTTTGAGCATTGGCCTACTAAACCCAGGGTTGTGAGTTCAATCCTTGAGGGGGCTATTTAGAGATACGGGGCAAAAATCTGTTGGATGATTTAATTGGGGATTGGTCCTGCTTTGAGCAGGGGGTTGGATTTAGATGATCTCCTGAGGTCCCTTCCAATCCTGAGACTCTATGTCTGAGCAGAGCACTAGGAATAGTGAGTATGTTCCCTAGCAAGAGAGAGCTCCCATCTTAGGGATGAACAAACTTCTCTTGTGGGAGGGACAAGGAGGAGATGTATGTCTACCCAAATGTGCTAAGAGCAAGCAGAATTAAAGGGATTCCTCATTTCCTACCTTATGGGAAAATGTCCTGTTTCTTCCTTCATTTAATCTTTGCTTTCATTTTCCCTTTTGATGGGGAAATGTGTCTGCCTTTTTAAGGCAGAGTGTTGCAGTATGTGAATACTGATCCCAGTCCTTCTGCCTATTAACAGGCTTACAAGAAATACTCAGTGCAAAAATATATTCTTTCATCCTCAAAAGGAATGGAATAGTCAAGAATGGATTTTTTTCACTAGTAAGACCCATCCACATTTTCATTTACCACCTGATCTCAGTATTTAATACATGAACGTTACATTTTCTGTCCCATTTTCAGAACCGTGAACCTTTGATGCCCTCTCCACAGTTCATCAAATCTTACTTCAGCTCTTTCACAGATGACATCATCTCCCAACCTCTGCTTAAGGGTGAGAAATCTGATGAAGATAAGGACAAGGAGGGGGAGGCTTCAGAAATTAAAGAAAAGTGAGTATGGAGATTGTTGGTAAAACTTGTTGAAGCCTTAGATATTTTGTACTGTTTTATTTTATGTGTATATTATATAATGTAGTGTTAGGGTAGGAAATTTCATAATAGTAAATGTACCTACAAAATAGAAACTTTTACAAAGAAAAATAAAATTTTAATTAGATCTGACATATCAGTTCGAGACTTTGAGAGCTTTGACTCCACCCTAAATACTAGCTCTCTTAGCATTTTATTTTCGTAGGGAACAGCAGTAATGGTGTTGATAGCTGACTCAGAGAGAGGGGACACTGAACATCAACAGTGCTGCAAGTAAGGTTTGGTGGATGGGAGAACGTGGATAGCTTCAACAATGCTGTTGGAGGAAGGGACATAAGAACATGGCCATACTGGGTCAGACCAAAGGTCCATCTAGTCCAATATCCTGTCTACCGACAGTGGTCAATGCCAGGTGCCCCAGAGTGAGTGACCCTAACAGGTAATGATCAAATGATCTCTCTCCTGCCGTCCATCGCCCCCCTCTGACAAACAGAGGCTAGGGACACCATACCTTGCCCATCCTGGCTAATAGCCATTAATGGACTTAATCTCCATGAATTTATCCAGTTCTCTTTTAAACCCTGTTTAAAGTCCTAGCTTTCACAAACTCATCAGGCAAGAAGTTCCGCAGGTTGACTGTGCGCTGTGTGAAGAAGAACTTCCTTTTGTTTTAAACCTGCTGCCCATTAATTTAATTTGGTGGCCCCTAGTTCTTCTGTTATGGGAACAAGTAAATAACTTTTCCTTATTCACTTTCTCCACACCACTCATGATTTTATATACCTCTATTATATCCTCCTGCCCCTTAGTCTCCTCTTTTCCAAGCTGAAAATTCCTAGCTTCTATAATCTCTCCTTATCTGGGACCTGTTCCAAACCCCTAATTGTTTTAGTTGCCTTCTCTGAATCTTTTCTAATGCCAGTGTATCTTTTTTGAGATGCGGAGACCACATCTGTACACAATATTCAAGATGTGAGCGCACCATAGATTTATATAAGGGCAATAAGATATTTTCCATCTTATTCTCCCTTTTTTAATGATTCCTAACATCCTGTTTGCTTTTTTGACTGCTGCTGCACACTGTGTGAATGTCTTCAGAGACCTATTCACAATGACTCCAACATCTTTTTCCTGATTAGTTGTAGCTAAATTAGCCCCCATTGTATTGTATGTATTGTTGGGGTTATTGAGGAGACTCTGGATTGGAGGAGTGTTTCCCTTCCTTCTTTTGGTGCTATCTATAATAATGCTTGGGGGAAGTGATGGGGAAGAGTGTGCTGTACAAACTAGCACCTTTCACAGCAGCAACTTTGACCTAAAACAGTGGAGGCCAAAAAAACCTAAAGTTTTTAACAAGTAAATAAACACCATCTGATATTGTTCAGAATGCTAATATCTAAAATGTACCTAGATGAAATGCTTGTTTACCAAGAAAAACAAATACTGAGTACTCATATTTTGCATATTGAATGTTATGAGGGGTGCTTTACAGTTTTGCATTAGAGTTATACTCTCAATCAGGAGATTGTTGCAAGCAGTGTTATGAGCTTCTTAGAGCAAGTTGGGGCAAACTAGTTAATGGATTTTTTACTTCTGTGAAAATGTTTTGATTCAAAGATACACATTTGAGCAGATACCACTGTTTAAAGTGTGAATTTTTTTCCACCAAATCCTCTTCAAAATACAAAAATTGATGAATTAATTTAGCTGAGGTTTTCAAACTGTTAGTTTAAAAAGCACTGCTGTTAATATTTTATTCCCTGATCTATATCCTCTGCCTACTCTCCCAGGTTTCAGGCAGAGGTTATGATTGCTCTGATGACATAAGCAGAAGACTTCAGAATAGCATCAGGGCAAAACAGAGTCCTAGTGTAAGGAAAGTTGTTCCTCAACCAAATGTCATTGCCTGCCAAACTTATCATTTCTAAAGAAGTGGTTTTTGAGGGCTAGAATGGATTCTCTTTCCCTACAGATGTAATTTGTGCATTTTCCTCCAAACTAATTTGTTTACAATGGCCCTGATCCAGGAAACATTTTAAGCATGTTTGTAACTCTACTCATGGTGCCTCTACTTATTAGAAGTCATAGTGTAGCAAACTTGCTATTTATTGTGATCAAGAAGTCTGAATTCCTAGTGAAACATTCACACTGAATTTTTTTTTAATGTATTTTAACTGATATACACTTAATTTGCAGCTCTGGATATTTAAAGGCAAAGCAGTATATGGAAGAAGAAAACTATGATAAAATCATCAGCGAGAGCACAAAAGAAATTGATGTTAAAGGCAAATACATGGCAGAAGCTTTGCTGCTGCGAGCCACTTTCTATCTACTTATTGGCAATGCAAATGCTGCGAAACCTGATCTAGATCAGGTCATCAGTATGGAAGATGCTAATGTAAAGGTAAGAAATCTTAAAACAGACAGCTTTTACTTTGCATGGGTTCTGCTGAAAACGTGTGAATGCTTGCAAACCAGTTCAGTATTTTCAAATTCCCTGGAAATTTAATGGAAGATATGTAGCTTTTTTTCTAGGGCTGTCAATTAATCACAGTTAACTCAGGTGGTTAATGTAAAAAAAGAATCATGATTTAAAAAATTAATCATGATTAATTGCTGTTTTAATCACACTGTTAATATAATATCAGTTGAAATGTATTAAATATTTTGCATGTTTTTCTATATTTTCAAGTATATTGATTTCAATTACAACACAATATGAAGTGTACAGTGCTCACTTTATATTATTACTTTGCTTACAAATATTTGCACTGTAAAAATGATTAAAGAAATACAGGCGTATCGCGTCTTACGTGAGGGTTACGTTCCGCGGTTACCACATAAAGCGGAAACCGCATATAGTGAAACTCTTATTGAGTTCAATGGCAGGCGGAATCACCCGCACGACAGATGTTTTTAAATTGTTGTTGTTTTTCCTGTTTTTGCCAACCGTGTAAAGCCAAATTTGTGCATGTTAAATGTGCCTAAGATGCAACTCGCCTGTAGTATTTTAAAATTTACGTCATAGAAATTCTGTGAAAGTTATTGTGAAAGTGCAACTTATAAATGTAGATAACTGCATTCAAAAACAAAAGAATGTCAAACTTTAGAGCTTACAAGTCCACTCAGTCCTACTTCTTGTTCAGCCAATCGCTAAGACAAACACGTTTGTTTACATTTACAAGAGATAATGCTGCCCTCTTCTTATTTACAATGTCACCTGAAAGTGAGAACAGCCATTTGCATGGCACTTTTTTGTAGCCCCCATTGCAAGGTGCTCACATGCCAGATATGCTACACATTTGTATGCCCCTTCATACTCTGGCCACTGTTCCAGAGGACATGCTTCCATGCTGATGCTGCTTGTTAAAAAATGTGTTGATTACGTTACCCAAGAAAGCTAAGTATCAATTAGATTTACTGTAGTCTGGAAAGGTCTTTTACTTCACATGTGTACCATGTATTAATACCACAGGTGGAGTAACTTATGAAATGGGCATGTTGAGCTCTCTCTAACTAAAAGCAGATCATCGGATCATGTTCACTGCCACGTCTTATCTATACTTATGGTAATCTTAGTTTCTTTGTAAACTGTAGGAGACATTAAAATATAAATACAGAAAAATTATTGACATGATTATTAAATCACCTCTTAATTGTCGACCCGTTTACATATGACAAGAAAAAAGTGACCTTAGAATAGGAAGTTCAGATTGGTAAATTCCTAATATCCTATGCAGAATGACTAAGGGAGAGAATCTCTATTTAGAAAATAAAGAAGGAACAAGGGTTTGCCTGGGCTGAATGATGAAGATTAGAGAACAGATAGGGTTTGAAGTCAGTAAGGTAAGGTACTTGTTAGGTGTGAACAATTTAATTCATAAGTAAGACAGTAGCTCAATTGGTTTTTGTACACTAAAATGCTATGAAAATGCCTACTGTTTTTGATAGGTAAGTCCCTCACGCTTACATTTACTTTTTTGATATATGTCTTGTAAGTCAAGGAGGAAGCATGGGTTGTCTTGGTATGAAATGACCCTGGCACTTAATTATTTTTAAACTTTATGTAGCACAATTTACTACTGCTTAAAATGAATGAAAAACAAATTTTTGTTTTGTCATGGGAGAAACCAGTGAAATGAAAAGTTGTCTGTTACTATTATTGCAACTAAAAATCTTCAGACCAACAAGAGAAGTAGCAATATCTAACATTCAAAAATAAAAACGTTTGAACTTATTTATAGCTCCGTGCTAATGCCCTGATCAAACGTGGGAGCATGCATATGCAACAGCAACAGCCTATGCTCTCCACTCAGGATTTTAACATGGCTGCTGATATTGATCCTCAGAATGCAGATGTTTACCACCACAGAGGACAGGTAAGAGTTGTATTTCACAGAGTTCTGCCTAATTTTTTAAGTTTAAATATTTGATTAGCTTGAACTAAAGAAAAATACAAAGCAAAGATTAATAAATTTTACACACACTTGATGTTTGATGTTGTGCATCGCAAAAACTGTGAATTCTAACAATAATAAGCTTGCAGCCATAACATTAAATTCAATAGAAATAGAAGGGAATAAGTGCATATGCATATGGTAATAGTTAAATACTTAGGCAAAACTCACTAAGACTAAATGGTTCTGTTCACGAGTTAGATTGCATTTTGTTTGTTTAATACAGAATGTGGATTTGAAATGTTGAAACAATTTAGCATTGCTTACCTTGATCAGGCTAAACAAGAAACCCAGCTCTTTATTACTTATGAGAGGAATGAAACTTCTGTGCAGCTTGACTTAGGGAACATAAAATAAATGTCTGGCGAATGAAAAGGAAGAATTTTAACGTGGTTAATTTTGCATTAGAAGATATTTTAAAACACAGATTTAGAGAACTATTGTTAACCTCCTGATAATCCATTAGCATCAAATGAAGTGAAGTCAAGTGGCTTTGGAAAACAAAGCAGAGAGAACCTGCAACATGAAAACCCACAAAATCTGTGCCGAGGGATTAATGCAGGCAACCAGCATCAAAATAAGAAAAAGGAGGTGCAGACCTATAGGCTATATGCTTATATTTGAACAGTTGTGAATGAAGCCAAAGTTCAGTTCTTTGACAGCTGTTTGGTACATTCCATGCCAGGGAATTTCCTGAAGGTCATGTAGGGTTTACGCTACAGTTGTAAGACTGAACAAACAGCCTCTTCATACCACTAACTAGTACAGCATAGAAATCCTGTTTAAACATATAAAACACAGATTAAATGCAGAATTAGGATTTATTCTCTCTCCTTAGCTGAAAATCCTACTTGACCAAGTTGAAGAGGCTGTGGAAGACTTTGATGAATGTATTCGATTACGACCGGATTCTGCCTTGGCGCAAGCACAGAAATGTTTTGCATTGGTAAGTGTTGTCCTATAATTTTTGTGTCTGTTTTCACTGAACTTGGCCATGTTTATTTTGATGTTTCGGTTTCCTATTTTCGTCTTAAATTAATTGAAAAATTATGTATCAATTTATTTTGCAATCCTTTAATATCAAATTCAGGAACTAATACAGAGAACTTTTTATTCGGCCTGAGAGTATTATTCATTTGGCCAATTCTTCTGTATTTGGGCCAGTACCTCGTATCTTATCAAGTCAGTGTTTTTAAAAGTAGTCATTTATTAACATCCTGTAATGAAGCAACGCAAATGTTTTCTCATTAATCACATCAAATGCAGCTGTTGTTTACTCATGCAACTGGAAAAAACAAGAAAGTCTTCTAGAAGGGGAAGGTATCTATTTCAAGCAAGTGGATACTCCACCCACATTAGAGACTTTGCAGGGGAGAGCTGGCATAATGGGAGTCTGAAGGCATCCAAACCTTCTGGAGGGAGGGAGGCTGCTGGTGACTACCCTAAGGTCCATGGATGGTTGGAAGTGTGGCCAACGCCTATGGACACTGACTTAGCAGGAAGTGATGCGCATGTCTACATTGTGTGATTTGTTTGTAATGGTATTAGATTTCATTTAACTCTCTCTCTCAGAGGCTGATTTTCTTTCCTGGCTACTTATTTTGTTTTCTTATGTTTTTACTCTGTTCTTTAATAGTATCGCCAAGCCTATACTGGAAATAATCCTTTACAAGTTCAGGCAGCCATGAAAGGCTTTGAGGATGTCATTAAAATATTTCCAAGGTGTGCTGAAGGTTATGCGCTCTATGCTCAGGTGTGTTTGATCTTATCTTTGTATCAACTGATTCTATTTTACTCAGATAAAAACAACGTACCCTAAGCCACTAGAATTTGGCATTGTATTAAGTACATTTGTTTATGTGGTTTACACTGTAAGAAAGTATGACTGGAATGAAGAGTCAGTTGGCTTTAAGTTAGCTGAATGCATTCATTGGTACTCTGATTTCAGATGGGTAATGCAGGTGAGGACCAGAATAGAGTTCCTATTACATTTGTGTGTTTTCAGCAGCAGAAGTTACTGAAGACAAGAGTTCTTAAGGATGGGTATAACTCACAACCTGAGACTTGTGCTCACTGGTTTATTGTTCCTCACCTGCAGTATAATTAGAACAGGTCATTGTGGACCTGCCATTACACACATTGGGATCACTAATCTGTGTAGTTAAAGTTCTACAGCATGTTTCTGGAAGGGCTGATGAACCAAAAGACCCAAAATAGTGATTTTTGGAAATTAACAGTGGTGATTATTAACTTGTGCGTGTGCCTGCCCATACCTGTAATGAGACATCCAAGTTGGGAGTGAACGGCACCGACACAGTTTTAAGTAGTTCAAGATTCACTCAGTGTGTTGGTTATTCATTTTTTTAAAAGTATCTCTTCCCATGCAGGCATTAACAGATCAGCAGCAATTTGGTAAGGCTGATGAAATGTATGATAAATGTATTGACCTTGAGCCAGACAATGCTACTACATATGTTCATAAAGGGTATGTATTATTGAGTCACTATTGTCTCTGTTACAATTAAGGGACTGTTTGCATTTCCAGATAAGTCACTGTTTTCAAGCCTCATCGCCTGATTATGTATATTCGCCTTAAAAGTTCAACCGAAGACTAATAGCTCTTCCCCTGAAAATACTTAAGTAATTTCAGAGTTAGAAAAATAGTATTATAATTTTCTCTTTTTCAACTAAAATGTAAATTGAACTGAAATTTCAGTATGTTTTCATTAGCATGCATTCCAGATGGCATATCAGCTTGATATCGGTGTAAGAATGTTTGTTTACAAGTCTTAAAACTTCTTCATGCAGTAGCTGACCATTCTAAATTGGAGCTTTATGCTCCACATTTTCATGTTGACAAAAACAATTTGGTTGATCCTCCTGATGGAAAGAGTTATATACACATGAAGAGGAGATCATTTCTCTTTGTTGTCCTTAAACTGCTGATGGTCTGTTACTTAAATGACTTTTGAAAGCGTTTTCATTTCATATATGAAGTGAAAATTATTGCCCACCCTACGTAAGGAATTCAACTATGTTTTTTATATGGAATAGTCACTTTCCCTAAAATAGATAGGACTACGTATGGAATATATAGAAATAAGCCTGGTCTGTAATTGGTTTGTCTTTTTGCAGTTTACTTCAACTTCAGTGGAAGCAGGATCTAGACAAAGGCTTGGAGCTCATAAGCAAGGCCATTGAAATTGATAACAAATGTGATTTTGCATATGAAACTATGGGAACGATTGAAGTACAAAGGTAACTTTTTAAAATATAACTCTTTTTAATTTGCAGAGACTAAAGCTGTCAAGTTACCTTTGGAATGATAGTAATCCAGTAGGTTTCTCCATCACTCTTGAAAACTTCTTTGTGTTGGAGAGGAGCTCTGAACAATGGGAAGCTGTGGGGCAGGACCCAAGAGTCCTGACTTGCCTAGTGTAAAGTCTGGGAAAAATCCTCCCTTCTCCCTGGCATTTCACCATCTAGTGGCCCCATAAATTCCAGCAGTTCACCAGGAGTTTCTGCTGATGAGATAAAAGTAGTGCCTGGAGTAACCCTTTTTCTGTAATTGGCATAGGGCAGGTTTCACACACTGCAGTCAAGGAATTGCTTTCCAGTCACGAGTCGGCCTTTAGCGCTTACATGCCAAGTGTGAGAGGAGCAGGTTAAATACAAGGGCCATCTTTTATACAATCTTTGGTGGGCCGCTAGATCAGCTGAGGTTCCGGTGATAGGATTTTGTCAATTAGGGTGTAGTAATGTGATGAAAGTTGTTTTTTAAAAATAACCTCTCCACACCCTTTGGTCTGACTTACAAAATATCCACACCTGAGCCTATGAAAAGCAAAAAAGACTGCTCTGATTAGTGAACTAAATACTCATCTACGTGTCCCTTCTTGTTCTTTAAACTCATTTCATATCCATGACTAATAGGCATTCTCTGTGTTTCTGTTAAACACAGTTCTGCAAGTAGTATCTCTTGATGGGAGAGGACTCCTTAGTCCAGGCCCTTTTCCCCAAGAAGTTTGAACAGACTAGGCTCCAGATACCATGGCCCTGACTAACTCTTCTTAGAGGTTGAGGGTTGTTTCACCTTTCTGGGACTCTGTGCATGAAATTCCAAAATAGTCCAACTAAAAACCAAGCAGTCAGATTGAAACTACTTGCAGAATATCTAGTCCTAAACTTGGCAGCTCAGCCAGATATTCATGGACCCCTTTGGTTGAGTTTCAGTAAAGAGTCCTTGTCTCTTGTCTGACCAAGCCTGTCAGTCTCACTCTGTCTTCTTTTTATCTCTCTTCCCTTTTAAGCCTTGTCTAAGAATCAGTGTGTCTTCGTGGTAAGGGCACTATATCGAGAGTCAGGAGATCTGTGTTCTAGTTCCAGATGATCTATTGGCCTGTTGGGTGACCTTGGCAAGTCACACTGGCTGGCTGTGCCACAGTTTCCCCATCTGTAAAATGGAGATGTTGATACTGACCTCCTTTGTAGTACTTTGAGATCTACCGATAGAAAGTGCTATATAATTAGTATTACACCTGTGAAAATTCATTATGCTGGAAAAATGTGAAACAGTTTTGTTCTTTAGTATGGACAAGGACAGTTTTAGCTGGCAACTGGCTAGGACCTCGTACAGTATTTTACCTGTTACCCCTTCCTCCAGTTATTTTAGTTTGTATCCCCTTTGCAGTTCTTCTAAGTTCATAAACTTAACTTGGTAAAGACATAGGAATAGCACGTTGGTGTAAGAGTTTTGGGCAGTGTAGACTTTGACGAAGTCCATGACATACCTTGGCATTAGAAAAGCAGACAGCTGTATTTTTTGTAGGGAATAATTTGCCAGCAGTTTCGTTCAGAATAATTAATCTGCATTACTTGACCCACCATCTTGACTAAAAGGACACTGCTAGGCTACTTTCATTCAAGATCAATACATTTGCTTTTATGGGCAACAGAGCTCATTTCCTCAAGAACGTGGATTGAAAACTTCTCCATGACATCCCCATGTTGCCTATGTAATCTCTAAACTACCCCCTTTTGGCATGTTGGAGAAAGCTGTTCCTCGAGATGATGTAGTTGAGTAATAACAAAGCTAGTTAAATCTGTACTGTCTTGCATCAATCATGGAAGGTTCTTGTCTGAAAACGTCAAAACATGATACCTGTAAGACAAGTATTTTCCTCCCCTGTGTTGCCTTTGGTTATCAAACGTGCTGCTGTTTCACTGTTACAATACCTCTGGGTTGGTAAACTCTCTGGGAATAAAGGTTCTGTAGAAACGTAAGATGTTATTTAGTGTCTTAATTTGCTGCTGATCTGGTTTATTTCAGAGGCAATCTGGATAAAGCCATTGAAATGTTCAACAAAGCTATTAACCTGGCCAAATCTGAAATGGAGATGGCCCACCTCTACTCGCTCTGTGATGCTGCCTATGCCCAGACGGAAGTTGCAAAGAAATATGGACTGAAACCGCCAACGTTGTAAAGAAACAATGTGGGGGGGGAAGGGAGAGAATGACCTTTTAAAAGTAAAGTTGCCCACTTCAGCCTAGCCTTGAAGACACAGTTGCAAGCAATGTTGAATGGTGGAACTTAGTTTTTTCCCGTTCGTGGTGTTGTCATTTGTTACATCTGTTAAATGTTTAGGTGTTGTGGGAGTGGCTGTTCAAGGAAGTGTGCTGTGCTGCAACTTGTTCCCTATGCAATGGAAACCTTACCAGCTGTTAAGGGAAATAAAACAATGTTGCAAGGGAACAAAGGATATTTTGGCCATGCAAATAAAAACTTTAATTTTTGGGTGATGTTTGTGGGCAATTTTTGTTTAATCAAAATAGAATTTTACAGCATGTTTTCCTGTTGATTTTATAGTTACTAGTGCTGTAAAATAGGTTTCTTTTATATGCAATTAATTTCTATGGGTTGATTTTAGTTTTGCAAAAACAAAACTTAATTTGCAAAATTATTTAATTGTAGGGATTTTTTAAAAGCCAACAGAGGTGAAGACAAACCCTGTAAATACATCCAAGCATGCACAATCTTCCCTTACAACCTCTTCCACCCTCTGCATAACTACTTAGAAATGGTCCGGTGGCAGCTAGTAAGAGGTTACTTTGGTAGTCCTTTCCCTCTCCCCAAAAAGCACTTGTGTACTATATTTGAGAGCTATGTAAAAAAGCGTAAAGCGTAGGTTATGCTGAAAAGGAAAACACTCTTTCTTGCTACAGTTGTCCTCACAGGGGAAATGGTTTAAAAGTTTAAAAGCTTCTGAGAATTTTTCAAGACACTAAACGTACCGCTGAGACTGGAACTGCCAAGGTACCATGGTGTCTGAGTTTAGACTAGGGACACTTCAGACTTTTGGCCTAGATGTAACAGATAAAATTATGTTTAAATTTCAACTCAGGATATGCACACATCCTTGTTCTAGCCAAGTGTTCGTAAATGCCTATTAGAGGATTGGATGAGAAAATGAACAGTGCTTAGTCTGAACTGTCCAATAAAGGATTTGGAATCTCAATTTTCTTGTTACATAGAGCCCATATTTGCCAAAACTACAAATATTCTATACACAAATAACACAGGTGTTCAGTGAACAGCATGTTCTGTTTGACTTTTTCTTAAAACACTAGTATAAATGAAGTCTTCCTATGGTTAGGAATCATAAAGGGGACTGTGGATGCTGCTCATTACTCTTTGGAACCAGAGTCAGTCCATGATTGCTTCCAACTAGCTTCATGGGATGTATGGAGCTCCTAATACCGTGCAGATGTTTATCTTGCATCTCATTAAATTTCATACCCTTAATTTTAGGTCTTCTCTCCATCCCCAAAATATATGCAAATCTGTGCTGACTTTCTTATCTGTTATGTCACTTAAAGGAATGAGCTAAGCAAGTGCAAAACTATCAGGCACTAACTGCTAGCTCTGGCGTCTAATGGGGCAAGCTGTATTTTTTACCTCAGCCTCCCGCTTGCCTCTTCCCTCCCAGCAATTGCTCTGAATAATGGGGTAGAGGGGCATCTGGAGACATAATGGCTTAATCCTCCCATTTACATGCTTCAGGAAGTCATTTGCTCCTGACCCAGTGGTACTGGTGTGGAATGAAAGATGGTTGAAGACACAAGCAGTCTCAGAGGACACTGCATTAAAGAGCACTGGGCTGTTTATGAAACTTTCAATTTCTGTTAATATTAATTGAAAACAAAGCCAGGCCAAATTCTCAGAAACTACTCATAAGCTTGACTGTATCCTGTTCTCTAGCAAGGTTTTTATTTGCATGGCCTTATCTACAACCAACAGTTATTTATTTTTCTTCCTCCTCCATCCTCCAAGAGATTAGGGGAAAAAAAGCATGTGCTGCCTAATACTAGCATTCCATATCATGGACTGTTGCCTGTTCGTCAGCTAGTTGAAACTGCACTGGAAGATGCATTTGTCTGTAATTTTTTTTGTAAATGACTTCTCACCTGTAAAGTCACCAAATAAATATTACATCCAAATCTCTCACACACATAATAAGGCCAGGTTTTGGTGGAAAATTACTTACCTGCTAAGTGGAAGTTGTACAAATTGAGAATTGTGGTTTGTGTAAACAAGGTTTCTCTGAATCTACGAGGAACTGATTCTAACTAATGAATAGTCAAAACTCCTTTTGTGTTCTCATTTCTACTCCAAAAAGAGTGGGATGAATAAACAGTACAACCTGTGACTCCTGTCCTTCGCTCAGGCACAATGTTAAGAACTTAACAGGAGGAAAGGTTATCCAGTCTGTTGTGAGGAAACTGAGCAGTCTGCATTCCACTTCCATGTGTGCAGTTACACCCCTTCCCTGTGCAGTTTCTGCTCAGAATCCCAGTAATAGCATGCTGTAGGGATGACCATTAAGGACTGCCTTAAAGCCAGGAATGTAAACCAGCTTTTAAAAATTCCTGTTTTCCATGGTTAATTTTAAAACATAATCTAGGGAAAGTGAGCCACTGATACTGCAGGCTTTGATGCAGCCCTTAGTGCACCTGGTACTGTGGGAGGCAGCTTCCCCATGTTTCTGCCATGTAGCTTAAGCCTGAGCTTGTAAAATCCCTGCTATTCTAGTTCTTGTGCAAAGTGTCTTAGAGAAGCACATCAAATAGTTCACAAGGTGCATAAAGGGAGATTAGGAAGAGATCATGCTTCATTTGTGACTTAAATCATCAGGATTTGAACCCCGGTTCCAAAAATAAAGGCAGGCTTCCAGAACTAAGGTGTAACTATTCAACAGCTGATCTACATATTCTATTGGACTGGTGAGTGAGAGCAGCTGAATGAGTAGGGATAGCTCTGCCCAGACCTCTGAAGTGTGCTCAGACCAGCTTGCTTCCCTTCTGTCTAAATGCAAGGTATTGCCTTGTTTTCTGTCATTCCTAAAACTATGTTTTCCTGGCAGCTGAACTTTGGGGAAATATGCTGATAGAGGTGCAGTGCTGGTGGTTTTCTACATTTATAGAATTCTGATGCATATTTATAGAATACAGTGCCTTAATAAAGTAAAGTATCAGTCTTTCATCAGCACAGAAAATAGTGACTGCTTTAACTATTAAATAGTGTAAGAATGGTGTAGGAAGATTTTTTTTTAATTGTGTGAAAAAACAAAAGTACCCCCAAATCACACCAATACCCTTTTGAAGTGGCTGCAATGTGGCACAGCAAGAACTGATTGATGTAAGAAGATTGCCACCTGCTCATAACAGTGCTATATTTGAGCCTCAGCTCAGATCATTTTTGTGACCTCTATCCACCTGAGATCCCTTTGGATCGCTAGGAAAACTGTCCCTGCCTATATGTGAATTTTCTCTTCATCCTTCCACCAGATGTCAATTGCACTTTACACTTGCAAAACTACAAATTAGTTGATGTAGAATTCTACTGCTTTTAATTCTCCAAAAGTGAAAAATAAACTTTAGTTTACATTCTGCTGCACAGGAAGAAAAAAAAAAAACAAACCCCAACCACCCCAAAATCTTCTCCTTATCAGCCACTGTAGTGTAAAAATGAAACAAATAGTTGATGTGTTTTATGTCCTATGCTGACCTGGGTTTTTAGTCATCAGGCTGACATGGTGGCAGGCAGCAAGCTAAGACAGGGGAGGCTTGGGGCATGGCTCCTTGCAGAAATTTATATTAAAGTAGACTCAAAATGGTACATTGTTTGCTAAATCTTTTATATTTTTCAACTAATAAATCTTAATTTCATCTTATAGTCTGTTTGGGGGAATTCTTATGTAGTTGTGTTTACTTAATGAAAACAAGGTGCTGAAACTACTTCATTTTTGTATTTGGTATTAGAAAGGCCTTGTAAAGTACAGCCATTGTTATGGTGCTTTTTTTTTTGAGAAAGGCTACTCCAAACCCTGGAAATTAACAGAATATCTCTTAGGCCCAGATGTGGTAGCAGAAGAGACTTTTTTTTATTGCACAAGTATTTCAGCCATTTAAATTGTCAGTTTGTCATGATGCAGCATGTTACTAAAATTTGTCCCTCATTTCAGAAAAGAAGGCTCCTCTACAGCTGATTGGCTAATAAAGCAAACACCTGTTCAGTTGTCTTCAGTGGGAGCTGCAGTTGCTCAGTGTGTCTCAGATGGAGGCCCAAATTGCTCAAGAGGAGTAATTTTCCCCCCCCCTTAAGAAAACAAATTCCAGCAGTAGGCCTATTTCCAAAAGCTCATCAGCAGAAGGAACTTTTCTAATCATCTCTTCTGCTTGCAAATGATTCAGTTCAAAATAGCAAGAGGCATAATTAACAATTAGAAAAAGCCACTTTAGATAGTACTTACTATAGCTCAAAGTTTGTGCACACAGTCCTGACACCCAGATAAAAGGAATTCTACATCACTACACTTGCCCCATCAGCTGCCAAAGGCAGGACTTGCACCATAATTTGACATGCAAGACATAACCATCTAAAACCTTTCTTGCACTACTGTAAATCTGGAATGATTCCATTGCAGATATTCTAGCTGTTCTTTGGTATCACAGGGCAGAATTTGGCCCCTCACTTTTAGTATGTTTACACTGGCTGGAGTCTGGAGTTAAGTTACAAAACTAACTCAGGCTCAGTTAGAAATTAAACTGAATGACTTGTTTAAATGCTGAGTGAGTTAAGTGCTGACAGCAGTGAAGAGGAAGAGTAGCTTAGATGAGCTAAGGGTGACAAACTACTGATCTATTATATCTTTAAAAACTTTTACATAAGAGAGTTTGGGCCCTTGCTTACAAACTCTTGAGAAGCAGCTATTAAAGTGACAGGGGAATGGGTCAAGATTGGCCAGAGAACTGAAGTCAGGGAGCCCAAAGCAAGTACGATAAAGGGGAATGTGTGTGATGGCCTCCCGCTCAGCCTTGGGGTCCCACATTCTTGGGGGGGGGGGTATTACAGATTTTCCACTAACCCTATCACTTGTTAACATTAATTTTGCTTTAATTACCTGCAATTTAAAATAAGGCCAGTTATGCATTCCCTCCCCCCATGAGAGCAGGAATTCCACACCTGGAGGGGTGGGATCACCACATCCTCTATTAGGGCTTTTATTTGTACATTGCAAGATGGTAAAATATTCCAGGAGCCAGCTCAAGTCACAGTCTTGTTTAACTGGATTTTCTTAGAGCCTGTCAAAAGGATGCTGTGCCACTATCACTGGGTTACAGCTTGCAGAAGAATCTAGGCCATCTCCTCTTTGTGCATTAAACACACGCACCCGACTACAAATAATAGTGTGTTTAATATAAAGAACAGTGCAAAAATTAACTTGGTAGATGCTGAGCACTGTTGCAAGGATCCTGCAGAAAATGGCAGCCTTCGCCCAGCTCCCCCCTCCTCTGCAGCCAGTTAAGGCCCGAGAGCAACAGGCTCCAGAGGGAACCTGAGGAAGGAAGACAGAGGCCAGTGCTAGAGAACTGCAAGGATCAGCAAATGGAGTAGAAATTGCACCCTCTATGCACAGGCTGGGAGAAGAAAAATGAATTATTAATTTGATGCCTAGTTATGACAGTAGAAACCCCTTTGATTTTACATCATTGCATACAGAAGATACAATGGTGTGTCAGTGGGGCGATGTTAGCCGTACCTCTGGACCACAAAGCAATGGATTCAATGGGCAGGACTCTCTCCTATCCAACACAGTCAAGGTACTAAACCTTCACTAGTTGTTGGGGGAGAAAAAGTCTCATGGCACTTTTCAGAAAGTGCAGAGTCCTGGCCAGCATTCCTCCTCCGCTAAACAAGGGTCAGTGTTCAAAAGCTACAGGCAAAACTACTGCTGAGCTGGGACCCTCGGCTGCCACCAGCCTCTGCCCCAGCCGTTAATTCGTGGCTTTGTGAAGTGCCAGGAAATAGCAAAAGTATGACAGGAGATTAACAAGCCACCTCTATTCAGCTTCACATAGGGCTCATTTCAGAATTAGATCAGCATGTGCTTTTTTGTTTAATTGTACGGTAGCGGATGCAAGGTCAGCAATAGTTGTGAAAATGATTGTTTTACTGTCTCGCTCTGTCTGAAGATACAAGCAAAAGAGCTGTGCTCGAGCTGTGTTTTGAAGAGCATGGAGCTGGATGCATGAAGCCTCACTCTCTCTTTGCTTCTACGTTGTAAAGATCTGAGCGCTTCTGAGTGAGAATGGGGATTTGCTGGCGGACTTCTGCAAGCTTTTTCAGGTCTGTGAAAGGTGAAAAGTTAAATAGTTTAGACAAATTCCAACTGATGCTTGGAAAAAAGCATGCATACCACTTCATGCAAAGATCCAAGAGAAAGGCACTGTAGGAACTGAAAAAGGATTAGTGTGATTTTCAAACCAGCTCAGGTATTTGTGTACCTGAGTTGTGTGGACGGACACAGAGCCTTATGCTTATGCATATCGGGAGATATGTACGTGATCTGACTTGTACAAGTCAGGTGAAGAGGAACTTGTCTGAATGGGTTTGACCAATCTGGGCCTTTGCATTTCTATGGATGGTCAATGGGTAAATCACAAAGACCATCACCACAAGTGATGCTGTGATCTAAAAATCTCGTGGTGCCAACTGGCAGACAGCACAGGGTGCTGGAGTTGCACAGAGGTCCCCGGGGTCAGAGATATGCATAATACTTCACTAAAGAATGGCCTGTGAGGTTTCCACTCAGAGCCAGTAGCCATCATAGTCACTGGAAAGGCATGGACAGCTAATGATCTGGGAGTTGTCTCTGTATTCAAAATTCTGTTTGGAAGGCAGGTAACCCGGCGAGGACATGTCTAGGACAGGTTCCTTTAAAGCAGGGGGTAACATGCTTGTCAAGTATGTATTGAGCATTGTCTGTCTCTCACTGGATGCCTGTTTGCATACTGAGCTAAATGCTAATCAAGACACTGTGAAATCTTCAAGGGAGGAAATTTACAAAATACACTGTGGGATGGGGGTGGGGAGGGGGAAATCTGGTATAGCAATAAGGGCTATGAATGGTTCTGATACATCTGGGATGCAAACAGACATGCTGAATCCTTTACCGAGGCAGCAAAGGGACAGCGTGATTTGTATCACAAACGGAAGATCACAACCAACCCAGGCTGTAAAATCCTGGAAGGACTTTGTGTGAGCTTTGTTTTCAGGAAGACAGGAAAGTCTCCAGTGCAGTAAGTCTAGGTTCTAGAATCTGTGGTATGATTTTCTAAGTAGCCATTTCTTTCCAATACTTCTAACTTGCTGCCGCTTGAATCGCTGTGCTCCACACTACACTTTGTTAAATAAACTTCCACGTTTTCACTATAAACATGAGTGCTGTGTGTTATGAAGAGCAGTGATCGGAGGTGCAACTGATAAGTTGGCGTGCTCTGCTTCTTTGCGAAGCTGAATACTGTGAGTCCAGTGGAATAGGGCCAGACGCTCTAGGGCAGGGGTAGGCAACCTATGGCACGGGTGCTGAAGGCGACATGCGAGCTGATTTTCAGTGGCACTCACACTGCCTGGGTCCTGGCCACTGGTCTTGGGGGCTCTGCATTTTAATTTAATTTTAAATGAAGCTTCTAAAACATTTTTAAAAACTCATTTACTTTACATACAACAATAGTTTAGTTCTATAGTATAGACTTCTAGAAAGAGACCTTCTAAAAACATTAAAATGTATTACCGGCACACGAACCCTTAAATTAGAGTGAATAAATGAAGACTTGGCACACCACTTCTGCTCTAGGGAGACAGTTGGAGGGCCTGAAGGTGCCTATCCCCACTCGTCGAGAGATAGCCGAGCCTATTTTACTCTAGTGGGGAGTGCTTGAATTGCCTGTTGAGTTGTGGAGCTGACCCTCTGACTGGGCACCACAGGTGGTGGTCTCGGCCGAGAGGTTAAGGACTGAATGGCTCATGGAGACTGAACTCCCTATGCCCCTAGAGGAGACCCTTCCAGGTGGGTGCTGAGGCCAACTGGCAGGGCCTGGCAGTGCTGTTACCCGCGCTATACCCGTTTCTGTGAATGACTAGAAGCCTTCAGTTTCTGAAGCTGAAGGCCGGCCACGAGGCTCTCACCTTTCACCAGAATGTCTTTAAAAACAGAAACATGCCATATCTAGGTGCATAGGCTCAGATGAGCCCAAGGATGCCTGGCTTACGGAGGGTTTTGGTTTGCTTAGCCCAGCTGTCCCCAAACTTTTTACCTCATGTCCTCCATGTCTACACCCCCCTGCATTCTGTGGTGTCACGACTCTGGCGGGGTGAGGGGGAAGCACAGACAGGAGTAAGGGAGCTGAAGCTGGGGCTGGTAGCTGGGATCCTGGGTGCAGGGTCAGCAGCTGGGGCCAGGAGTTGAGCTGGGTGGGACTCTACCTGCTCCCCATGGCTGTTGGCCTGGGCCCCCTCAGCATCCCCCCTAAGGGGGAGCACCCCACAGTTTAGGGACCTGTGGTTTAGCGTCACTGACTCTGGTTTCTCTTTTCCTTGTTTTTTGGTGGGGAAGAAAAAAGAACAAAAACAACTGGCTTACCTATATCTGTGTAGATAATTGTTTCCTCAGTGCCAGCTTTGGCTATGACTTCCCCCCTGCAAAAGGAAACAATATTTATTTAGTATTTGTACTGCAGGAACACATCGGGGAACCAGGCCCCATTGTGCTGGGCGTGGTATAAAAAACAGAACAAAAAGATGGTCCCTTCCCTGACTAGTATACAGAGTTAATCTAAGCACAAGGTCACGTCACACCACAAGTTCTCTTGGGACTGAGGGAGTCTGAACCATAGAATGTTTCCCTCCCTGTATGGCACTTTCCGATTCTAGCATACCACGGGCACTTGGTTTGAACTGAGAAACATGGAAAATTAATAAGATTGAAAAATTGAATCAGAAGATTTTTTTTAAAGATCAGCCAGCATAATACACACATTGCAAGTCATTGTGGAATTGCACGGCTTTACGAAGAGTACCCCTCATTAGAGTCCCCTCCATAATGATTATCACTTGCCCTGAATAGGTCTCAGCACTCCTGCATTCCTCACTATGTCATTCTGCACCATTACAGTGTCAGAGCAGACAACAGGTTTTTGATCTCTCACTGCCAGAAGCCTCCTGGACATGGCACAATACCTTAAGCAATCTCCCACAATCCACTACTTTAAGGAGCTGCAGGATAGGCACTTAGAAGAACATACTATTGCAACAGAGTAAAGTGGATGCATGTGTGTGAGCATCAAAACAGGATGGCTAGCATGAATGCACTGCACCACTTCAATGTGAAGTAAAAGAGTTCATACTTCAAAGGTTAAGGTTCTCTAGCAGATATAAAGCTGTACACAGTTCTTGGCAAGACGTGATGCTCTGTAGACAAACCAGCAGTGAACCTGTACATCTAAAAGTACTTTATAAGGAGAAAAATGTCTCTGCTGCACAAGCAAAATTCATCTGTAGGATCAGTTTAGCATCAGATATTCTCCAGCGTTCTGCACACCTTGAGGGTTGACTAGCTAGCAAGTCCTTCCCATCTCAAATTCTACTAGTGTGTTATTGCAAGGAACCAGGCAGGCATAGAGGGGTCTATTTTAAAGTCAGGATTAACAAATATTACCGATCCTAGACACTTTTTCACCATCTCTGCTGTTACTTGCAATGACATTATTATTTGCTAAGTGAAACGGCTGAGGCACCAACAATCGGATTAACAAGTTTCATCTTTACACAAGAACTCAGAATGCCGTTTTCTAGCGGATGAGTAACAGGAATTGAGTTAATTGTTTGGAAGAAAAATGGTAATTATTGCCTAGAAAGGTTCTTGGTTACATATTTTTCCTGATTTGTCCAAAGCTACTCAGGCTCATCGATTAAAAGTACTGTTCCTTCTGGAATACTCTGACCTATCTGGTCTATGCCCAGCTAATTCTGTCTCAAAGATCAAGTTCGTTTTATTCTTCGTTATGATGCCAAAGCCTTGTAAAGCTCTAGTTAAGGCATTTCTAGCAGACAGCTCCCAGGGTGATTCAGCTTTGGAATTAACCACATAATACTCTGCACACAGGTTGACTTTTCTGAATGGTGGTTAGGTTTTTAATGCTCTCTCATATACAGATAATTCTGGTAAGTGTCACGTAAATTAGTAGATTTCTTATGGAATGTGATGAGATAATCAATTTGAATATATTGTTTTATCCTTCCCAAGACTATGGTATATACTCAATTGTTTTTTAACTGGATCTTTAAATAAAATTAAGAATACCAAGCTAGTTAGAGAGTGGATGATGCAGAGCTCGATACACTGGGATTAGTTTTTAAGGCAGGTAAAAAGCTTTCAAAGTGCCAGCTGCAGCTCCAGTTTTATTCAGAGGAAAACTTTAAACCTATTTGGATATTGATCATTCACCCAAACCCACTTTGCTTGGACTAAGCAGCCATAATCACATTGCAGTAAAGGGCTTGCTTCCCTTTAGCTTTAAAATATTTCTATTTTTTTAGTCTTTTTGTTGCACTGTAGCTGACAGCCAAGTTATATTTTCCCTTTGTTACAAAAGGGCTGCAGAAGCCCACAGGAAGTTAAATATTCTCACTATCCTGCTTTTAATGGCTATTTCACAATTCTGCTGGGTATTAGCTTAAGGAACTAAACTAATGAAAGATGTCCTTAGATGAACACTATAACAACTTGAATCCAGCCCTTTTTCTTTTAAATGGTGAAGTAATCCCAGGTGCAACATCTACCTCTGAATTCTTCAGACAATTTCTGTGTTTTTACAACCACATGTTATCTAAGTTTCTCTGTTCCTTTTTGCTATGTGAAAAACCCACACAAAGAGCAAAGTGGCTATACATAAGGTGCTGTCAGACGCAGAAAGTTAATTGTAAAAATACAGTAGAGAACTGTGTCTCATTTTCAGTTAAAGGAATTTTAGGTCAGACTTTTAAGAATAGGTAGAAACATTTTCAGACAGAAGTGTGACAGTGTCCCTGCAAGTTTGGTTAGCAGAAAAATTCTTCTCCATTTACCATGGGTTTACTACAGTGCTGTGTCCCCAGGCAACGTAAGACGCTTTCTCATCCCTAGCAGGAGATGCAGTAGCCACATAGACTTGGTTATCAACCGCTCTGCATTCAAAGAAGGACAAGAAAAAATTAGTGTCCACATCTTTGTCCACCACAGATTAGCTGCATTTGAGAAAAACAACAAACAAAAGGAAAGGGAAAATTATGCCAAAGAGGTGATCTGGATTTTTCATCTTGATGCATTTTAGGAAATACAAAATAACCAAAACCATAAGTAACGTGAAAGTCAGCAAGACAAAAATCCAGAGACTCAGGATGGGAGAAATCTCTATACGCCAAGTGGACCAGATTTAATGGCCTAAAGCATTTAAGCTCTCATTAATGCCAATTTAAGCCCTTTGCTCAATAGGGATGGCTGGTTGAATCACACACAGTCTGAATCCCAACCACTGCCTACATTTCAGGATCTAGACAGTAACACAGGAGCCAACGTACCAACTAAGTGACTAAGCAGTGCTGGGATTCAGGAGATCTGGTTCTGTTCTTGGCTTTCACTGATTCAGCATGATCTTGGGAAAAATCCCAGTGAATTAACCCCTTTTTCCCTCTCAGTGCCTCATGCTTCCCCATCTGTGTTACCTCTCTGCGTAAAGCACTTGGAGGCGTACAGATGAAAAGTGCTCTCTCAGAACTTGGTATCAGAGATTGGCACAAGTTATTTATATCACGACTGAGGTATTAGAATTTTCCTATTGATGGTGGGAGTTATTTGGTGCTGTGTATGGCCTATACGATATAAGGGATAGAAAGAATCAGGTGACACCAAAGCCTTGTTGTTTATTAAATAATACAGTTTAAAAACAAACTTCTGAGTCAGTTCAACAAGCTAAAATTCCTTTCAGGAGGAGGGAAAGGCTGTTACTTAGTTCTTACCGTGCTCTTTGCAGCAGTTCCCAGTGGGCTGGTCCAGTTGTCATATTAAAAGCCCCCGGATACACTAGCAGCTGGCAACCTTGGTTAAAAACCAATATCTCGGTATTATAAGATAACAAAAGAAGTAGTCATGGGGGAAGCATGGGTATTGCAGTTCAGAGCTGCAGGTTCCCTGCACCGCTGAAATACACACAGTCATTCAGGTAAGTTGTGTCAAAGAGCATGGTGGCTTTAGGAGTCAGCCAGCACAGGCTATCACGAAGCGGATTGTACTTGGTCGTTAAAACTTGGCCCACCCTCCAGTAAAAGAGGGCAACTGGTGTTTAGACACTCAAAAGCAATACTGCTCAGTGCTATATTTATTGCCAAGTAACAGGCAGGGATGGATGGTCTGAGCGACAGGCAATCTGGGCTTTAGTCCTAGTTTAGCTAAAGGCTCCCTGTGTGGCCTTGGGCAAGTAAGTTAATGTCTGCGTGCCTTAGTTAACCCATTTGTAGATAATACATCCTTTCAGGTGTGTTGTGCGGCTAAATCAAATCAATATTTTGAAGGTATTTTAAGACCCTCCGGGGGAAGGCGCTAGAGAAAAGTGGACTATTAGGGCTGATCCCAGCTATCATGACCTGTTAACAAACCCAGTTCTATCCTCTGTGTTCCCAAGGCCCAACGTTCTTCCATCAGCTGCAGTAACTGTGGAGTGATGTATTTTCTCATTTTTAAAATGCTTTGTAGGTCACTGGCCTTCAACTTCTATGTTGTTGAAAGTTTGTAAGTTGAATGAGTCTAATTAAGGACAGGACAAGTCATATAGCTAAAAGTAATGTGACAGTTGGGAAGCGTAGGGGGTACTGGCTCTTCATAGCGGCCTGGCAGCAGACTTGCTGCCTGTCATCCTCTGGGAGCACTCCCCAGATGTTACAGCAGATGTGCCTTCCTCCAAGCACAGAATATTGTCATCTTCAGATTTCCTGTACAGGATCCTCTCAGCTAAACTCAACGCCTCCCTTCCCTGGCAACCTCAAGATCCAGGACTATTCCTCTTCACCCTCACATCTTCATGGGACCGGTTTCTTCCACGTCCCTTTCCAAAGCTGGCGGAGGAAGGGGCGGGAGGGAGGAAGTTCCTTTGAATGTATTTACGTGAAGACATCAGTATGCATGACTGGTTAAAATATGCAGAACCTCCATAAAAGGCATGTATACGCACTTATACCAAGTAAACCACAGGGAATACTTTTGTGCACCAGCTCACAGGAACAGCTGAATGCATTAGTCTTTGATATTCTGATCTATTCATTGTCAGCCAGCACCACTCCACTGTCTCAGTGAGAGGCGCTGCTCCTTTGACTAGCCAAGCAGATAGCTGGATTTTTGGACCAGAGGCTCACGAGGGCTATTCCTGATGCTATCTATGCAGTTTGTGGATAATCAAGGGGTCTGACCAGATGTACGCAGCTGTGGATTGAACAGCAAGAAATACTTTCTCTGAAACAGTTCTGTATGGATGGGTCACCTCTCAATGAATGGCAAGCCCCTGTTGTACAAAGTCTGGACAAGTTTACTTAGCAACACATTCTTACCTTTCTGTGTGTAGACCTGAGCAAGCTCAGCAAACCGGATGTCATAGCAGATCCCCAGTCCCACTTTACAGTATGCTGTTCCCAAAACAGAAGAGACACAAAGCAGAAGTCACTGTTATGCTGAATGCAGGAAGGGAATCTCAGGGCTCCAGCCATCACTCATGAAAGCTCTTGTACACTACTTTCCACCACAAGAAACAAGCACTGAGTTTAGACATGTGCTTTATCATCTGCAACCACTGTACCTGTGGTGAATTTCAGCAAGTGTGACCCAAGAAAGTGCACCAGTCTGAGAATTTTCTTTTTTAAAATGTGGATATTGTTAGTTATTTTATGGAGTATAAAGACGTCCCTGTCACATCTACCTTATCAAGTAGTTAGATCCACTAAAAGCTTTTCATGTTATGTTGCGTCAGGTTTTATAAGTATCTTCTCAAAAATTATTGATCAACTTCTCAATGAAGCATGCAGATTGGAAAGAAAAAACACAAACTACATGCACTGAGATAATAACACAGTTCTTGTTGAGACTTCTCCCATACGCAACCATTGTGTTGCAAGAAAGAGATGACCACAGCCCAAGAGATATTTGATAATTTGGAGAGAGCTCAGTTAACGGGACAGCGTACTTCTGGTGGGGATTATACCAAGTGCAAGTGTCACCTGAGGGAGAAAGTATCAGAGGGGTAGTCATGTTAGTCTGGATCTGCAAAAGCGACAAAGAGTCCTGTGGTACCTTATAAACTATCAGACATATGGAGCATAGGCTTTCATAGGTGAATACCCACTTCATGCATCCAACGAAGTGGGTATTCACTCACGAAAACTTATGCTCCAATACGTCTGTTAGTCTATAAGGTGCCACAGGACTCTGTTGCTAAGGGAGAAAGTTGTTCTGGAAGAGGATATAAATCAAATCACATGGGACGTTCTGCTATGTTAGCTGAAAATTTGAAATCTCCACTACCATGCCATCCTCATAGAATATGATTTGTCAGTTCTAGTCCAACACTTCGTTTATTCTTTTCCAAGCCAACTTTTGGGTGTAATGAGGCCTATATAAGTGACCTACATAAAATGATTCCATTGTTCAAACTAATTTGTAAACTGCCAGTACGTGCTACAGGAATTCAGAGTCCTCACAAAAAGGCTGCTTCAATAATTGCTTTTCCCGTTCTAATTTGAGAGACACCATCTGTGAACAGGCAACTGGGAATTATGGAACCAGAATTCCAAACACAAGAGCAAAGCCAGGGCTCCACAAAACCAACATCACTCATGTGAGATACCATGGTATTTATAAACACACATCATGGTATGTGTAACACTCGAAACCAGGCCCTACAAAAATAGGATTCACCCTTTTGTTCAACTAAAGAATAAGACTTTAAGTTATACAAACTTACAACCATCATCTTTAATGAATGGAACCAACACCATACAGATCTATCACTGCCCAGATCATTTTGTTTTGAGTTTTGCATCTCTTTCCACCACCAACTGTCTTTGTCTTTTTAAAGCATTGATTTGACTATGGGTAAACTTTTCAAGAAGTGTCTGGGAGATTTAGGAGCTTAAGTCCCATTGACTCCCAATGAGATAGGCTCCTTCACTTGATAACAGGACTTTGATGCTTTTAAAAAATGCGCTCTCTATCTTCCTCTGTTTGTCAAATGCGTAACACAATTTGACGTACATAATACAACTATGGTAAAACAATGTCAAGATGATGGTTGCTGTCATTTTATTAGGGCCTATTAGAATGATAACGGATTCTCTTATACTCACGAGTATCAAACACAGAGAAACTGTCCCCTGGGCTCAAAGTTTCTGACTCCTGGAACTGGATTTTCCCAGGAACATTAATGTCAAATAAATGAATCTGTTTCAAAAAATAACCCAAGACACTCCTTAATATCATTGTGCTGAATAATTTGTAACAAAGATTTCTCCCTGCTGTGTACGAGCCTATGTTAAGCTTATGGATCCTCTAGCCCAGTGGCTCTCAACCTTTCCAGACTGCTGTACCCCTTTCAGGAGTCTAATTTGTCTTGCGTATCCCCAAGCTTCACTTCCCTTAAAATCTACTTGTTTACAAAATCGGACAAAAATACAAGTGTCACAGCACACTATTATTGAAAAACTGCTTACTTTATCATGTTTACCATATAATTATAAAATAAATTAATTGAAATATAAATATTGTACTTACATTTCAGTGTATAATACACAGAGCAGTATAAACAAGTCATGTATGAAATTTTAGTTCATATTAACTTCACTTAACTTCTTTTTCTGTAGCCTGTTGTAAAACTAGGCAAATATCCAAATGAGTTGACATATCCACGGAAGACCTTTGCATATCTCCAGGGGTACGCATACCCCTGGTTGAGAACCACGGTTCTAGCCTATTTTATTATCCTAGACCAATGTCTTATCAGAATCACAATCAAATATTCTTTTTGATTTCATTAATATTTTGGGACTGTGGCAAGATTTTTTAGCACAAAAGCCTGTCCTGGATTTGTGTATATGTTTCCTAAACTATTTGAAAAAATATCTGTGCCTTTTAAACAACGTGCACCAGTTAATCCATGTTGCTTACTAGATAAAATGAAAAGTCTTTGGTGTGATGCAGTAATGGAAACTATGTAAAACTAGCTAAAGCCATACCGAATAATAAAGAGCTCCCGATCGGGCTCTCTAACTTCTTCAAGAAAAGAGTCATTCAGAAGTAACAGTAGGATTTTATATACTCTGTTCATCATAGAAATGTAGAAGGGACATCTAGTCCATCCCTTCATGCTGAGGCTAGATTAAGTATACCTAGGCTAGGGGTTCTCAAACTTCATTGCACCGTGCCCCCTTCTGGCAACAAAAATTCCTAGATGACCCCCAGAGGGGGGACTGAAGTCTGAGTCCACCCGAGCCCTGCTGCCCCAGGTGGGGGAGGGAGGGGTGACAAATCCTGAGTCCCCCTGCTCCAGTAACCTGACCTGGACCTGTAACCTGAGCCATGCCACCCAGGGCCAAAGCCTCAAGCTTTGGCCCTGGGCAGTGGGGCTCAGGCTTCAGCCCTGGGCCCCAGCAAGTCTAAGCCAGTCCTGGCGACCTCATTCAAAGACTCGGGACCCACTTTGGGGTCCCATCCCACAGTCTGAGAACTGCTGACCTACACCATCCCTGACAAGTATTTGTCTAATTTATTCTTTAAAATCTTCAAAAATGGGGATTCCATAACCCCCTAAGCAACCTGTTCGTCTATTTAACTATCCTTACTCTTTTATACTAGACTAGATTAGATGAGCTACCTTCCAAAGGGATGTACGTATTGTGACAAAGCTCCAAGTCTGTACTTGTGGGTCCTGCGCTTCCTGGCAGATTTAGGGGCCTCAGAAACTCATCTAGGCCCCAGAGTGACCTCCCTTTCTCAGTATAATTGGCAAGAGTCACCACCTAGTGAGTTGCCTTCATCACAGGCCAGTATGGAAGATGGAAAAAGGGGGGAGCCCGGGCCCGCCCTTTACTCCGGACTCCAGCCCAGGGACCCTAATAGTATCAGCTAAGATGGCTGACTTTTTAGGCACAAAACACAATACAATTCCCTGGGCTACTTCCCCACAGCAGTCCCTGCTTCTTCAAACTCCACTTCACCCTTACCTCAGGGCCTCCTTCCTTCAGTATGATATGTTGTCCTACACTCAGTCTCACCAACAGCATAACTTCCTTCCACAGCTCCTGACACCCACACCCACCTGACTAACTGGGAGGTTTTTATCTGGTTTCAGCCAGTCCCTGATTGGCTTCAGGTGTCCCAATTAGGCTAGCTGTTTCTACTCCTTTCTAGAAGGTTCTTAATTGGCCTGGAGTAGCCTTTGTTTGGCTATCCAGGGAACAAGGACCTGCACATCCTGAGACTAATATACCTGCCTTCCAGCACTCTCCTATATCCTTCTGGTCTGACTCCGTCACAGTATTAAAAGGCACTTAAATTACCCTGATATTGAAGTTGTAAGTAAAATCTGACCTTAGTTCAAAGAGAATGATAATTAACTCTCTGAGAACATGGTCACAATCCCAATCCTGCAAAATTTACCCAGGCAAGTAACTTTCCACAGTCAAGAAGTTTCACCAAACTCATTCTGACTAGTCACATGCACAAGTGATTGCAGGAATGAGACTTTTGCCCCAAAAAGCTTAGCCTGGCTCATCCTCTACCTAGCAAAATGAGGGGCCTCTTGGTGCTATGCTACACAGGTATCAAATAATAAAAAAAATAGTGGCCCAGTACAAGCGTCAACTCCCAATACAAATCCAACTGTACAAACAGTCCCAACACCCGCAAAAAAATAAAGATAAGAAAATAACTTTAAAGTGACATCATCAAACAGAGTAGCCCATGTTATGTTGTATTGGGTTACAGAATAGGTGAGAGACTGAATACTAGACCTAGCTGAATAGGGCCTAATTCAATCACGGTCTGAATTACTGTTCAGTGTTACAATGTTTGTGCACCTCTTATTATTCACTGTTCATAAGAAAGTGGTATTATTCACACAAGTGTTTGGTCAATGGGTGTTCTTCAGACAAACTCATGTATTCTCATGGGTGCCAGGGGATCTATTATTTGCTATTGTCCTGTATAAAAAATTTCTACCATCCACTCAGAGAGCAGACAATACATGAGTATGACTTGGGTGACCCATCGCTCACCACAGACAGCAGAGAGCAGAAGCAAACAGCTTGTGAACAACCCAGCAGATTAAATTTGTTGATAAACTCTTCGTATTTGTTCACCAAATAGTGAATAAGAACATAAAAATCCAAGTTTCTCTGAACACAAAAAAGGCTAAATTAATCCAAAAATTTATTTACAACAAATACTTTTAGTAATAGCAAACAGAGCGAGCAATGGAATGAGAGGCAGGAGACACCCGGGGGGAATCCTGACCCGCACTGAAATCACTGAAAATTTTGCTATTGACTTCAGTGTGAACCCCATTTCTAACACTGATTTCCCCTGGCACACTGGGCAAGCTAATTAACTTTTCTGCCCTTAACCTACCTCATCTGTAAAATAAATATACTACCCCCCACCCTTAAAGTTATTTTAGATCCTCAGATGAAAACTACATTATATATAATAATGAAAGTATAGCACTACATATTCTCATAACTACTACCTCTTTTGTTCTTCATATTCAATTGTAAAGTCTGTGGATGTTGGGTTCATATTAGAAACCTAGATGTAGACTTAAAAAGAAAGCAGCTATCACTTCTGCACAACACAGCCAAATATCAGCCACAGCCAAAACAAGAGAAACCCACTGATGACAAAATGCTTCTATCTTTTCTTACCTTTCTGTGCTTAGCCAACATAGCACCATCAGGTCCAAAAACAGTACATGTGTTATACAACTTCCCAGCATCCTCCTCTGGAATGGATCCTTTATTAAGAAGAGAAGACAGATTTCCAACAATTACATATAGTCACAATCGAGCTACACATATAAGCAAACAATGCTTGTGCTGCTCCCAAACAAAGACCTGAATTTAAACTCAGAAGACAAACACCAACAAAAAAGCTACCTCCAATGAGATAGATGCCACACTCCTTGGCAACTTCTGAGAGTTTCTGTGTGGATTCTCCAGGGATTTTTTCTGCATATTCACGAAAATATTTAGTACTATAGGGAGCGTTAAAACATTCCTACAAGTGGAAAACAAAGAAACAAAATTCAATTCTAAAAGCATCACTGGAAGGTATGGCCTTTGAAACCTCTCCATCTAGTGTGACGGAGTCAGACCAGAAGGATATAGGAGAGTGCTGGAAGGCAGGTATATCAGCCTCAGGATGTGTAGGTCCCTGTTCCCTGGATAGCCAAACAAAGGCCATTCCAGGCCAATCAAGACACCTGGGGCCAATTAAGAACCTTCTAGAAAGGAGTAGAAACAGCTAGCCTAATTGGGACACCTGAAGCCAATCAGGGACTGGCTGAAATCAGATAAAAACCTCCCAGTTAGTCAGGTGGGCTGTGGGTGTCAGGAGTTGTGCTGTTGGTGAGACTGAGTGTTGGACAACATATTGTACAGAAGGAAGGAGGCCCTGAGGTAAGGGTAAGGGTGAAGTGGAGTTTGAAGAAGTGGAGACTGCTGTGGGGAAGTAGCCCAGGGAATTGTATTGTGTTTTGTGCCTAAAAGGTCAGCCATCTTAGCTGATACTATTAGGGTCCCTGGGCTGGAGTCTGGAGTAGAGGGCGGGCCTGGGCTCCCCACTTTCTATCTCCCCTAATTACTTACTGAGAAACGGAGGTCACTCTGGGGCCTGGATGTGTTTCTGAGGCCCCTAAATCTGCCAGGAAGCACAGGACCCACCAATACAGACTTGGAACTTTGTCACACTAGGTACTTAGATGGCCCTCACCAACATAATATCTGAGAGAGAGCCTATGAGGTTATTCATAAGCTAATAGGCCAGAGGAAGACTAACAATTGTCACCAACTCTGATAGTCGTTTAATGTGAACCATTTTGAACTGGAAACTGAAGAAATACCACCAGCTCATTTAACAAAGGTCAAACAGATGGTAAATAAGCAGAAATTACCACCAATCTGGTAACAATTTGAATCAGCAACCTTGAGTTGAAATATTCATCTCCTGTTGCTGTTATTCTGAGCTATCTGGTCCCCACAATGGCTGGTTTGAAAAGTTATGGTTGAAGACCCCATCAGCACTCTAGAATCTGTGGCTGTGCATAGCCCACATTCTAAAGAATGCTTTTACAAACATAAGTTATTTTCTAAGGCGTTTTTCCTTCCTCCAGACCTTCCATAGCAATATGTTAAATACTATCTGCCCAGCAAGCTGTGTCTTCCATCCTTGGTCCATCGCTAAGATTTATTGTCAGCCAAAGAGAGAAAGGTATGTACCCTTTGGTTAGTTAATCAAGTTTCTGCTCTCCTTTGACCTCCAATGACTGGAAGTTGAAACTAGAAATTTTCAAATTGGAAACAAGGTACAAATTCTTAACACTTAGGGTAAATTTATCACTGGGAAAGCTGCCCATGGAGTGCG
The DNA here is from genome assembly GCA_007922305.1 of Dermatemys mawii. Classification (NCBI taxonomy): domain Eukaryota; kingdom Metazoa; phylum Chordata; order Testudines; family Dermatemydidae; genus Dermatemys; species Dermatemys mawii. The sequence continues at coordinate 24,348,817 of ML677351.1, forward strand.
CTAGATTCTCCAGCACTTGAGTTCTTCAAGTCAAGACTGGAATGTCCTTCTAAAATTTCATCATGAATGCTGAAGTCACCAATCTGGAAAATCCACACATTATGTAGCTTGATGCAGGAATCACTGCGAAGTTCTAGGTCTCTGTAGGTGGTCAGACTGTTCCCTCTAAGCTGTGAGTGTGTACGTGCGTGCACAGATCCTAAACACCGCGCACATAAAAAATTTGCAGAGAAGAAATTTTTTGTGCTCACGTCCTGTCAAAAATTAGAAGGGACATTGCTTGTGATACCCAATTTGGAAAACACTGGACTAGATTATCACAGTGGTCACTTCCAGCCTTGTAACCCATGAGTCAACACTGGACTGATTGTTGTACCACCCAACCCTTTTTTTCCTCCTTGCTGATTCCACCTCGGATAGCAGATCTTTACTATTATATTAATATTAACCCAACTAGTGCTGCTAGGGCAACAAGAATCAAAGCACCAGAATGAGGAGCTGAATAACACAGGAGATATATACTAATGAGAACAGGAAAAGTAATATCAGTGTCTATGGCATAGGTCTATGGGGTTATACAATAAATCAGTGCTGTAACAAAATGGCAACAGTTGCAGCTGCATTTAATTTTTTTTTTATAAATATTACTACTTGATTTTGGCCTTGTCATTTCTCTGTTCAGAACTAAAAGGGAAAAAGGTTAACAAGCAGTAAATATGTAATGAGAAAAGTGGCCCACTCCTCACAAAGTCAAACATTTTATGCCATGTGCCAAACAGCCCAATGCAGTCCACTAGAAGGGGTGCAGGACTGATTAAAGTTGTCTTGCTGTGTAAGCACGAGACTGGGAGTCAGCCATCAGTTCCCTGCACAGAATTACTGTGTGAACCCGAGACAGTCCCTTCAGCTCTCTGTGTACCAGTTTCTGCATCTGTTTAAAAAAAAAAATGGTGAGGGAATGATACATCTTGTGTACTTCCCAGTGGTACTGTGTGAGGCTTAATTCAATTACATTTGTACACTGCTTTGAGCTTGTCAGCCACAACTGATGAGCAATTAAGGCCAGGTCTACACTACAAATCAATATAACTAACTATGTTGCTCAGGAGTGTAAAAGATCCACATCCTTGAGCGACATAGTTATACTGACCTAACTCCCTCATATAGATAGCGGTATGTCAACAGGACTGCTTCCCCCATCAACATAGCTATTGTCTTTCGGGGAAGTGGATTAACTACATTGATGGGAGATACTGTCCTGTCGACATAGTAGCATCTTCGCGTAGTGCTATAACAGTGTAGCTGCACTGGTGCATCTGTACAGGAAGACAAGCCCACAGGGAGCTATGCTCTCTTACACCTTCATTTTAAAGAAATACTTCTGGTGGTCTTGGAATTTGCACACATGCAAAACTATCAAACAATTAGTAATCTCAGTATAGGAGGCCAAGTACAGCAAAATCAAAGGTCATATTTGTTATGTGAGAGATGCACTGGCACAACTGAGCAGGGAAGTTTGCCTGTCTTACTTACTCTCCTACGAATAGGAGAGCTAAACATTTCCAATTAAAAAGTTAGATTTAGAGTCCACTCTGCCAAGAACTTTGGACTGTTGAGTCATGCATTCATTGCACAGCAGAGGATTAACTAATAGACCTTGTAGGAGAAAAAAGCTCCTAGATGCATTAGAAGAGTCATCTCTGCAAGTGCAGTCACTTAGGCTATAACCACACTTAGCCTATGTCAGCATAACTTATATTGATCAGGGGTATGAATAAACCACCCCCAAGCGACGTAACTTACACTGATATAAACGCTCGTGTGCACAGTGCTATGTCAATGGGAGAGCTTCTCCTACTCACATAGCTTCTGCCATTCAAAGAGATGGGGGTTTTTTATGCTGATGGCAGAGCTCTCTCCTGGCAGCAACAAGTGTCTTCACCAGACATGCTGCAGAGCTGTGCATATAGACATGGCCTTAGGTGAAGCACAAAAGAAGGCAAAAGAACAGGTAAGAGGATACAAATTAGAAAGATCGGGAGCCATTAGTAGGTTTTAAGGAAATCAGGACCCCACCCATGGAGATCAATAACAAAAAGAGTTCAAGCATAGGAAGGTGAACTATCAGGATCAAAACACATTTCATTAGCTGAATGCGAGTCTCAAAACCTATTTTCAGCTGTATATTCTTCCTGGGAGCAAACACAGATCTCATGTTTTAAAAGGCATTTTTTGTATGAATGTTAGGGCCAGGAAATTCTGCAACTAAGGAGCCACAAGAAAGAGCTGAATCCATCTGGTTTCACTTCTTCATTCTGAGCGTGCATTTGGAGAGAGGAGCAAAAGGGAATGTGGCACAGAATCAAGGGAATCCCATGTCTTCCCATCTGGGTAGAAATATTCTTCTGTTGGAGAATTACCTTCTCTCTCTGCTGCTGCAGCACATAAGGCTTCTACACCAGCAGAAGTAGCAGAGTGATGAAAAGAAAAACAGAAAAGAAAAAGGACAAAAAGGTCCAGGTTCTGATCTTGACTATATCATTATTAATCCATAGTAAATTAATTTAAGTTAATGGAGTTACTCTGGATTTAAATCCATTTAACAGAGATCAGAATCTGGCCCCATGTAAAGAAAACCTGCTAGTTCCAGACAATTCTGCTTGTACGCTTAAGTTTCTTACAAGTGACATTAACACCTAAAAAGGTTCATTATCATTAAACTCTATTACTTCAGAGAACCTTAGCATAGCAGGAATGAGACAGAAAGTAGTATTTGACCAATACAGGGCTATGTTTACACTTAAACTGCAGCAGCTGCACCACTGTAATGCTTACGTGTGGACACTACAGTGACAGGACCGGTTCTCCTATTATTGAAGTTAATCCATCTCCCCGAGAGGCTGTAGCTACAACAATGGGAGAATTCTCCTCTCTACACTAGGGATTAGGTCACCTTAACTACATCGCTCAAGGGGGTGGATTTTTCACATCCCATAGCAACGGAGCCTAGTCGACCTAACTATTTAAGTGCAGAGTTGGCCCAAGGTTTCTGTGGGGGTGTGGGGCACAGTAGTTTGAGAACATTTGTTCAGTACTCACAGGCAGAGCCACAACTTTTGCTCCTTGTGCTGTTGCTTTTCTTATCAATCCACAAGCTTTGTTCAGATTATCTGATTTGACAGTCGACACATGAAGTTGGATTAGTGCCAGACGGAAGTCTAAAGACAGAAAAGACAAATAACTAGTCAATGCAGCTTTGCTAAAACACTTCTAAACCAGAACTTCTTAAAAGGAGTTGAACAAATAATAAAACATGCACCTATCCTGATGTACTTAATTACTATACAGACACTTCCAAATAAGGGCAGGGAGGATCCTGCAGCTGCCTCTGGAGATACCACTGTACCAAGAGGAGTACAGGCATGTGAGTGACAGCCAGGTCTTTCAATAGGTAGGACCTGCACAGCACTAAGAGTTCTGTCAGTTTAACAACGGTAAACTCAAATGCTGATTCAAAGTGGACAGACCTGTAGGAAAGAAACCCACTAAACAGTGGGCCACTCTCTGTCCAAGTTCTCAGGCAAAATCCTGTAAGGAATGGAGAGCTTTTAAGTGCATGAGTCCAAAAATGATAGTTTAATAGTGTTTGCGGTGTTGCGGTAGCCATGTCAGTCCCAGGTGAGAGAGACAAGGTGGGTGAGGAAATATCTTTTATTGGACCAACTTCTGTTGGAGAAAGAGACAAGCTTTCAAGCTCCACAGAGCTCTTCAGATACAGGAAAGTTATATATATTGCAAGAAGTAATTCAGAATGAAGTGGGCAATTGTTTCTTGCAACATGTGTTAACTCCTTATGCGTAACAATCTGTTCCACCTTGTATTTAGCTCTGACATTCTGAGCACCTTTCCCAGACCTGAAGAAAAGCTCAGTGAAGCCTGAAAGCTTCTCTCTCTCGCCAATAGAAGTTAGTCCAATAAAAGATATTACCACACCCACCTGGTCTCTTTCAGTTTAACAGTGGTCAGATGCCAATCCTAATGGTGTTTTTATTGTCTTTTCTATCCATTTCACAACTATTGGTCTCTTCCGAGTTTGCTTCTTCCCTCCCAACCTACCTCCTCTGCTTAAGGATTACCTTTCGGGAACATGTCAGCTGAACTGGCATTGCATATCCATAGGGTAATGATAGCAAATCCATATTTTGGACTGAACACAAAGTCTTATTGACCTAGTTGCTGTCTCTTGGAGAGGTGGATTTGTTACAGTGATGGAGAAACCTCTTTTGTCACTATAGTAAGTGTCTATGCTACAGAGGCAGAGGCAGAGCTCAGGCAGTGCTGTCGCTGAAGAGCTTGTAGTATACACATACACACCCTTAGGTCAACGGAAGAATTCTTCCATTGATCTCACTACCGCTTCTTGAGGGGGTGGATTTACTACATCAACAGAAAAACCCTGTCACTGGAGCAAGTGTCTATGCTGCCTGGTGTAGCTGCAGCTGTGCTGCTTGAAAGTAACATACCTTTAGTCAGCTATTAGTCACTCATGAGTGCTAAAGGTCAAGCAAATGCTAAAATCCTCACTATGCCACAGTTCACATTAGAGACTATTTTAATATTCGGTTTATCGAGTAAATAAAACCTCACTGAAATTTTAAACAGAAAGGAAAGTATCCAACTTTGAGTCTTTTTAACGTTGGCAAGAATTTGTGGTGTTCTAAACTCCTCTCCCTCCTTCTGAAAATTCAGAGAACAATTTTAGAAAACTTGCTCACTGAACTAAAAACAGACTTTATACCGCAACATTATCTCAATTATTCAGACAGAATAAGAGAGAAAGCAAGAGTATGCAAGAGACAGTGGGGGTTAAATGCCAAACTGTGAAACACTGGGCAAGTAATTTGAGTTAACCTCTCTGTGCCCTCAGTTTCTCAGTTTGTGAAATGGGGATAATAAAGCTTACCCACTTAAATAAGAGTTATAAGACTTCATAAATTAATGTTCTTAAGCATACTAATATCTTTAGATATGACTAAAAGAAGTACAGAGAATTATATTAATTTTCTAAATCTGCTTCTAGTATGTCCTGCATCTACAGAAAATACATTACAAGAAATCATTAGGGATGGATTCAGGTATACAGGCATGCAGACTGCTCAGCTGACGGCACAAGCCAACACTGTTTCCTATTTGCACCACTACAAAGCATCCTTGAGCTTTATGAAAGACCAGAAACTAAATGAATTTGAGATCAAGTCTTTGAAAACACATCATGTTCAGAACTAGCAATATGTAGCCTAATAACCTGCTACCCCTCTGTTGCTAAGTACAGAATGCATAAACCTGCTTAATCCTGTGTTCCTTGAATATTTCACAAACCTTAGTTTAGCAGTCTGTGAAATGGTTTGAAGGCTTAAAATTATCAACATCTAACACACCTGATCAGATTATCAGACCATCTAGTTCAGGCTCCTGCCTTTGGCAGCATCCAACATCCCATACAATTTAACATAAAGAATAAGAACTTGGTGTGAAAGGAAAAGAACACGATGAGACTGATTATAGATTCACAGACCTACTTTCCACCTTCCCCTACATAGCTGACTGTGGTCTACCGGGGGGAGGAGAGGGAAAAGTAGCAAAGACTGCAGGCTGGGAGGCAGAGGGGGCAGATACTGAAGCAGGAAACCAGGAGCCTCTCGAGGTCGGCGGGGGCGGGGGGGGGTGAGAAGAGGAGGGGACAACAGGTAGAAGGGGGAGGTTCCTGTGGGGGAGCAAGAAACAGGAGCCCCATGGAGGGAAGGAGGTTGGGGGGCAGCAGACAGAGGGGGGAGGGGCTGTGGGGGATCAGGAAGCCAGGAGCCCCCTGGGTGAGCTGGAGGTTGGGGGGCAGCAGGCAGATTTACATGGTTCTCCCACTCCCAGAGGCAGCCAGGGGGCGGGGGGGGGGATCAGATATTACAGGCACACACTGGAAGCTCCCCGCGTACACCTCCAGGGTGGGAGTTGCTCGTGGAGACCCCTGTCCCCGCGCACGCGCACTCAGGTGCGGCGCAGTCTGTCCCCACGCCCCGCGAGGCAGAGTCACTCACTGGACATGGCTCCTCGCGCCGACAGCATCTCAGCCTGAGGCGAGCCCGGCCTCAGCTGATAGACCCTAGGGGAGGGCGTGACGCATGCGCAATAGAAGCAGCCGCCCAGGGGCCTGCTGGGGCCTGTAGTTTTGTTGCGCGCAGCCACGTGTTCTGCTCTGTAGGGAAGGAGGTGCGGGCAAAGAAGAGGGGTGTGAGGGTGCCCTGTTCTGTGCACCTCATGGGGCTGGGGAATTAGGGAGGGGCTCTTGTGAGCGCAGGTACATCCTTCCTTAAGGGCAAGGACAACAGCAATATGCTCTCCCCCAACACACTGAGCTGGTGGAAGCTACCACACCCCTAAACGGTAAGGAGCCACTCCCACTTGAAATATGAAATCAACCACATGGGAAGTAGCCACAGAAGAGGCGCTGTGGAGTAACAAGCAATTTGAAATGTTCCAGTCAGATTACAGAACTGTCCCCAATTGGATGACCAGACAAGGGCTGGAGAGTAATAGGAGCCTATGAAAGATGAAGAACCAAAAATTGTAGTGGTCCCTATAAAATCCGCACATCTGGTCACCCTAGTCCCAGCCCATTTGGGACTTTAAGGCAGAGCCAGATTAAGTGATTAGTTCAGACCCTTATACCACTGCTGTGATAGGAAAACTCAGGAAACAGCACAGGCCATAAGGGCATCCACATTATGATCTCTGATGGAAAGCCTAAAATGGTATTTTTTTTATATAATACAGTTTGGCTGTTTATTTTAATGTAATTAAAACAAATGTGCACCCAAACAAACTCCTTGATTTTCTTGCTCTTAGTGTTTAAAATAGACTAATCAGGCAGATGAGGATCTGAGAAAACTCAAGCCAAATTCAACTCACACCTGGTAGCTGTAAATTTGGGCCTTTTAGCCCTAGTCTACACTGGAGGGGGGCAGAGGGAGAGATCGACCTAAAATACTCAACTGAAGTCAATGTATTTAGGTCGACTTACCACGACATGTTCATGGTGCTGAGCTGACTGCTGCCACTCCCCTGTCGAATCTGCCTGCGCCTCTTGTGGTGGTAGAGTACAGGAGTCGAGGGGAAAGCGCTCGGGGATTGATTTATTGCATCTAGACTACATTTACATTTGTAACTCCAGGTACCCATCATGGAATGCTTAAAGCTTATTCACTGGAGATCAGGTCTTATATAGCTAGGTTCTAATGAACAGGTTATCCATAAACATCACCATATATCATTCTTCTTCTACAGAGAAGGACTCTCCATAAACAGTTTTCTAATTATTTGGTTCTACAGACTGCCGACTAGATTACACTCAAGAGCTCTACTTTGCATGACTCATGTCCCTATACCCTCATTTCCATATTTCCTATTCTTAATATTTTTCCAAAGTGTTTCTTCCATCTGGGTAATTTCAGTCACAGTTTCAATTACAGCAAACAGTTAAAAGGATGGTGTCTGTTACCTACCATTTCTTTAATAAATAAGCTATTAGGGATACATGGAACACGGCTCTGTGGAATAAGCTTGACCTACAGCAACTAAGTATGCAATACCCTTGTTTAGCTATTTAGACAGTTATTTTGCATGAATAATGCTTTACTTAACTCACGCTTGCCATTTTCTCTAAAAACTACAAACCTACCAAAGATGCATTTGAACAGGGGGTGTGTATGGTTGAAGTGCAAGATGCCTTTAACTCCTGTTATCCTAGACATGTTTTGATTTTTATCCTAATGACATTTATTCAGCCCACAAAAGCACCCCATAATTCAGCACAGTTGGTGTGAAAAAGAGATGGTGCCACAGCTCAGACTTGAAGAGACTGAAGTAGAAATATTGGAGAGAAAACTTCAGCAGAGAGAAGTGGGAGGCACGGTGGCATGGGAAACACACCTGTCAGGAAAAGTCCTAGAAAAACACTAAAAATAGTGAAATCTACAGATCCAAAATTCAGTAAGTTTTGGAAGCTATAGTTTTGTAGTATTACAATGCCAGAAAAACTGAAAATAGTCTTAAAAGTTGAACTCACAAAAGGCTTGAAGGCTGTTTTCTGGGTACTGTTTTCCCCCCCAACCGCACAAGTTAACAGTACATAAAAGGTATTTTTAAAGGGCAAATTCTCTATGCAACTTAACAGAATCTCTGTAATAAAAGAGGCAAGTTACTTTTCTCAGTACTTTGGAAAATAAATTTTAAAATCATAGTTGGTAAAAATCAATACTATTGAGGAGCAGGTTGCAGAATAGAATGGTATATACTCATAACAGAATATAAACTGAAAGAGCAGCAAGTAACTTATTAAATCTAGTATCAGAGGGATAGCCATATTAGTCTGGATCTGCAAAAGCAACAGAGTCCTCTGGCACCTTACAGAGTAACAGACGTATTAGAGCTTTTGTGGGTAAATACCCACTTCCAATATAAGGTGCAACAGAACTCTGTCACTTTTATTAAATCTAAAGAGGATAATGCAATTAAGGTGGTATCATCTCTATAGATAAGGCATTAGAAATAGGAATTAGCAATAAAGGCCCCAATCCTGAAAGTACTTGTGTAAACTGAAGCATGTGCATAATTAGTACCATTGGTTTATTAATTAAGAAATGATAAATATGCTTACAATGTCTACACTACAACTAAAATCCCAGAGCTGGCCCATATCAGTTGACTCTGGCTCATGGGGCTTAGGGCAAGAGGCTGTGTAGGAATACAGGATTAGGCTGGAGACCTTAGACCATTATCCAAAGAGAGTTAAATGAAAGAGAAAGAATTTCTCAAAAATGGAGGTAGCAGCTTCCATTTTACATCCAGAAACACTGAGGGCAACACACAAACATCTTTTTCAATAATTCAGAACCCTGCAAGCTGCTAGAGAACAATTAAAAAACAGTTAGAGGAAGATAGAGGGGGAAGATAAATAGGTGACATTCTGAATCTAATATACCCTTCCCATTTACACTCCACGCTGTAACTGGATTAGTTGTTTAGCAAAAAAACCTACTGTGTAGCTACTTCATATGAAAAAAATGCAAGTTACTAATATGAATTGCAAACACTCTCCTCCTCCAATTGTGGATAGTTACATTGTGAGATACAAAAAAATACTGAAAACGTTTTTCATAGATTGTCTAATATAATTTTGTAGGGTAAGAGGCCAGCAAACAACCTATGATTTATCTCGGAAATGGTTAGTTATTTATAATCCCTTTTGGTGGCATATATTATGAATTCTATAATGTTGGTGATGTTTAGCCTACAGAGATAAAAGTAAGTTTTAATGCAGAGTTAGTGTACCAGTTAGCTAAAAAAGGATGTATATTGCTGATAAAGGAGATGTGTATATTAGCTTCCTCCTATGTTTGAGATAAGCATATTAAAATAGAATGTAATTTTCATTATGGATAGCTGGATTCTTCAAGATATTACAAATACCTCAGCTATCTGTGAAACAGTTATACCCTGACTTCCCAAGTCAGCAATATAATGAAATTTTTTTTCCCTCCTCCCACTAATAGCAAGCAAAAATTGTTATATTAATATGCTGTCAATATATTTGTAACAAAATATGACAGAATTAGGAATGCATTGTAATCCATTTTTAAATTGTTCTAATGTTTGTTCATTTATAAACATCAGTGTTCAAAGTATAAGCTCTTATATCTGCAGTGTTGACCATGGTCAGCCAATAAAATTAACAGAATTAATTTTAACGATAGGTGAATCATATACTTATGAATATGTTAATGGCATAATGGAGCTTTGTCTATTTTCTACTGTTATATTTTATTTGACATATGAAAGTGTCAAAATGAAAAGCAAACCTAAGTACTTTAAAAAAAAAACCACACACACCAGCTGCCTGTGAACAGTAGCCAACTACGTTTCTCACTTTTAAGTATTCTGCCCATTAAAAAAAATTACTTTTAGAAAAACTACAGTTAGGCCAACAAAAATTAAACAGTGCAAAATCAAATGCTTTCTGTTAGAACAAGTTATGTTCAAATTGTACTGGTTTATTTACAACTGTAGTTATAAACAGTAACACAAACATCTTTACATTAACATTATGAAAAAAATCTCATTGCTGAAATAGGCACAGAGTCAGAGGCTCTTCAGAGGACAGGAATGGGGGAATGTAATACAACAGCTGCAGGGCAGAACTATAAATACAGGAGCATTGGGCCAGGTGCAATTTCATGCAAATATTTTCAACAGTTTAAGTTCTATTGGTTTTTATTCAGATATTTTTAAAAAGAATATGTTCCAGAATTAAGGTGCCTTAGCTTGATTCCTACTCAAGTAACTTAAAATAGCTGATTTTTATAAAGGTCAGTTTCATTTATTTCCTTATGATACATCAATTTTACATTTTAACAACTGTAAATACCAAGTGGTTTCCACACAGTACAGCTGATTCCCATAATCATCATTCCAGAGTTTTTTTGCTAATTTCAGCATCAGCATGTACAGAAACTATTCCATGGCCATAAGAGCATTCCAGGATTGGCTTTCTAATTTGAGAACCAAATTTAGATCAAATCTGAAAGCTGCAGATTAGTGGAAAGCTATTTTAGATCTAATCTAAAAGTTGTTAGAATAGTTGTCAGTTCTCTGGCATTAAAGAACTTAAAATGTTATTCAAAGGAAAAATCCATATAGCCTTGAAGATAATAAATAGTTATCACAGATATTCAGTGCTTCGACCACCTTGTTTTATTTGCATGCATAAGTCTTGTTGCAGAATACACCTTCAAGTTAGTACAAATCCATCTGTGCTGAACTGAAGGGTTTTGAAATGACAGCCCTAAGAATATATTTTAGATATTTCACTTTTGATGAAGGCAGACAACTCACTTTCACCTCGTAATCTGTCGTGTGAAGCACGAATTCCAATTTCATTTGCTCAAAAGCACTCAGAAGTATGCATCTGTACAATAGTAACACTGCCTCAACCCAGGAAACATTTAATTTGCATAATTACAAAATCATAACCCTGTGGTAAGTTTTTTCTTATTGTATACAGTTCAGTCTAGTATTTAAAAACAGTCATTTAACCATTCAAATTATTGTACCTGATAGTGTATAGTAGGTTTAAAAACCCCAACAACCCTTTTTCCCCCTCCACAGTATGGTTTGCATTTTTCAATCACCTGGAGTTGAAGATTGATTGAATTGGGTTCCAATCATTTTGAGAGGCATAAGTAATATTATGGAGCTTTTGTCTCTTTCTGTTTACAAACCTAAGGACTGATAACAATACTTGATACTACCAGTAGGCAAAATCAAATTTATAGGCATTAGGCTTTAGATATTTTTGACTTTTAATTCTCAAGGTTACGTACGACACTTCAACTACTTTTCCATACCTGAAAAAGCTTAATATAGTTCTACACCACTGAAATGCTACATTAAAGCTGCTTTTTAAAAACCTGACCTTTATAATAAACAACTTTTGCAAAAATAAAATTGTTAAACAAAAAAATAATTGAAATCCGGCTGAGAAATTAATAATTTACCCTAGTTTAAGCCTGCTACTCAGGCATTCCCATCAGCACACAGAGATGTTCTCTTAGGTTAGTATTCAGTTGGAAAGCGGTCATTTTGTGTCCACATACAGTATCTTGGTTGCCTCTTTTCTTTTTAAGCCATTATCTTAAAAGTTTTTTGTTATTAGTTCTCCAACGCATCCAGAACTTTCATGATCTGTTGTTTTATGGCTTTGGTAGCATCACCGGCATTTGGAATCAAATACCTTTAAAAGAGAAAGGACCATCATTAATACACTGTGCCAACTTTCCATGCCAATCATAAAAATTGATGTATGCATTCATTCCCTAGCTCAGTTTCAGTAAGATTTGGGAAAAATTCCCATTTAAAATGTAAAATTATTGGGTAAACAGTAATATCCTCTGTAGTTGGAATAAGAGAAAATTTTATTCATGTGAATTCAATGCTGATAAAAAGTATTAGGTTGAGAACTCTGGAGACTGAAGACCTTGATTTATACATAGAAAGGTACAGAATGGGCAACAGCAGGGCAAGATTTCTCCATACATTACTCTACCAATGCATACCAATCCTAATCTGGAGAGACTTCCCTGGACAAGAGACTAGTTCATTTTCCATGCTTACCATTCAGTTCTTGCTCACTATATGGAGGCTGCCAACGAAGTAGTGCATTAATGCCATGTGTGGTGGTGCTTTCTGTGGTATGAACAACTTAATGCTAGGAATTGGACGAATACCAAACTCATTTCACACAGCACAGGCATCAGATGATAGTAACTTTTAGTAATTATCAATTTAGGTAAAAAAAAGCTTCCAAAACAAGATGCTTCGTGCACATTCTTCTCCCCCAGAAAGTGAGAGAACCACCAACCTGTGACATATGTTGGTCAAGTTACTTAATGCACCAGTCGAAGGCGCTTTGTACTGAAGTGATGAGTCCAGTATAAGAACTGAGATAAAACAGAATTGATTTGCACCAGCAATCTTCAGGTTAAAGGCTCTATATCATATTACTACTTTTCAGCTGTCAATCCTTTAGGGACCAATTTTTAAACTATATTTATAATTTTCAAAATCATCCATCAATACTGACATTGAGAAAACTTAGAAGTTTAAAGGAACATTTTTCCATACAAAAAAGGTAGCTCCTCTCGTTAACGTGTTTACTCTCAAGTGCATGTTTTGTAGAACAGACTTTACAGATCGTCTTCAGAATAAAATTAACCTAAGGCTATTATTTTGGGTCTGATTCCAATTCTACTGAAGTCAATAGACTTTGGATCAGACTCTTTATGGTTGGGAAAAAAATCAGACATACAAGAATCTGGAACCCATTATTTACATCACTAGGTAATGTCTGTATATTAATCATGAGCCTTCTTTATTAAAACAAAAAAAAAATCCTTCACCTTAATGCCTTTAAATACTGGAGTTTCACAGACACACGCACAGAGATGAAGATCTAAGAGAAACTATACATTTTAGTGAAAAAAGAACGAAGCACAAAGCCCAAAATACAGTGGAACCCCACAATACCGCGATGATTGGGATCCAAAAATATCGATCACGATAAATGTGGGGTCACGGTATTGCGGGGTTCCGCTGCATCAAAGTAGCGCCCGCTGCCGCCATCGGGAGCCCCGCACTATAAGCAGATTCATGCTAATGCGGGGTGTGGTATTGCGGGGTTCCACTATGCTTCTCTTGCTTTGGAGGTTATACCCTCTCTCTACCCTCTCACAAAATGATAAACCAACATCAAAATCTTAGTGATGAAGAATATCTAGGTGCCTTTCCAGATGTTACATTTAGGGCTTTTGTAGCAGGATGGAAACTTGCATATAGCCTCTTACATAGATCCATTACTAAGAGGAGACTTTCCAGTAAAATAGTTACCCAAAGGAGTTATCGCAAAAAAAAAAAAAAAACCCACTAACTTAAAAACTGTTTCAGAGGCATTTATACAGAGGTGCAGGTAGTCTTTCTATATGACTGATCTTACATATTGTTAAACTGATCAGGGTACAATAAGTACATTTTCTTTTCTAAAATCCACAAACTCAGTATTCCTTGAGAGGTACTACAGATCTGCTGTGTATCCTGATTCATGTCAGGACATTACAGCTGTTAAAAACAAAGTGTAAGGTTTGGGCCTGATTCTGGAAGTGCCAACTGCCTCTGATTTCCACTGATATTAAAAGGAAGTAGTGGCACACTCTACCGTGCAGGATGAGGCTCTTTGTTTGGTGATCAGTTCGTAATTGAGAAACATTCTTACCTTTCAACTGCCAAAATTTCTATGCCCGAAGTACTGCTGTTTCCATATTTAAAGGTGATTAGTTCAGGGTGTTTCTTCTTGGATGTAATTTTAACTACAGAGTTTAGGGCCTGACGAGATTGTATGTAAGCCAATCCCCTTCGTGATGGAATCTCCCTCAAACAGTACATGTGAGTTGTAGTTACTAGGAGATGACTTTAAAAAGAGAAAAAATTTACCAACAAATGGAGCGAAGTCAAATATACAGAAAGTTTAATATTAAAAATAACTCACACTGAGCTAGCTAATACACAGTTTTCAAATTCCAACAGCTTTATATTTATGCAGCATATTTAATTCAGAATTCCTGAACACTTTACAAACCTCTCTCAGAACTGAAATGCAAGCACTTCTGAAGTCAAACATGGCAGCTGTTTAATAGCACATAGCAAAACCATATCATTTGTCAATGAACACTCACACTGCACAGTCTCTCAGGAACTAATAGCTTTCATATACATCTCACAGGGACACGACTCAGAGGTCCTGATCGTGTATCCTATGTACATGCAGAAGTATTTGCAGCTTTCGGGCTTTATCATCCTAGGTCAAATTTTTAGAAGAGCACGTTTTTTTTTCCTGGATGAACTTTTCCAGTGGTTTAAATGTATAGTTCTTTGGAACTATGACAAAAATGCAACAGTGAAACTGACTGGTCAAATTGTTGGTCAAATTCTAGAGTTTTATCCTCCAATAGATTCTTTTAAATAAAAATATGAAATAGTTTTGTCTGTCTCTCTAAAAAAAGAGCAAAACATAACTTTAAGCAACTTCGTGTTTTGAGCAAAGGACACCATGCTTTACACTACAGCCCAAGTTTGTTAGGTCCCTAGAGTCACACTCTTTGGGTCAGCTAAGGGAAGATGCACTATGCATCATGCGCCAGTACCTCCGAATGACCAGATAAAAAGGTCACTGCAATTGTGTCCTGATTTAGAGACAGAAGTGCCTTTGCAATACATTCTTGCACGGATATTGACAAAGACAGACTGCAGCCATACTTGGATGTTTGGGGTCCCGATGCTGAAAATAAACCCAAACTTATTGAGAGTATTTTCTGACACAACTTGTTTTGCAAAGGAGATAGTACTATTCTTTCTATTGTAATCATAGCAGCAAAATTCTGTACGCATCCTGTAGAAATAGTCAAAAAGAAATACACAGCACCTACCACAATAACTAGGGACACTGACAATGCAAATAATAAATACCACAGCTCTTAATTAGTGGCTCAGACACTTATTGTTCATTATAGACAATATCCAGACACAATTTAAAACCACCACTAGCTTTTTCATTTAGCTTTTCATACTCTTAAGAATGAACAGTACTTTAGTACCTAGAAAACATGTGTCCATTTTCTTTCACTTCATTACAGGGGAAATGATGCTTCACATCTGGTTTATTTATCCATGTGTGGATGTTGACTACCTCTTTTCGGTCATCATCCGACATTGAGGAACTATCAATTTCATCTATATGGAAGAGGAAAAACTGACTTACACAGACAGAATATCTGTCAGCTTTTCAATGTTTACAATGTTACTGCTTATTAAAAATAAAAATAATTAGGTTTCATATCCCAATTTGAACACTGAATAATTCCAAACAGTATGTTTGGTGGAAACTACAAAAGTGTAAGGAACCCATTATCTATTAAGTCCAATCATCTTGCATCCACATGTGAGTTCTCACCTTCCTTCTTTTAATTACTCCTTTTTCAAAGCTATTTTTTGCATGCTTTAGTTAGAATGTTTATTTCAAGGCAATTTAGAGTTGTACCTATGAACATCCACATCTAAGAAGGTAATCTTTTTAAGAAGGGACACTGAAGTTAGAAATCATGGGACAAATTCTGCTCTCAATTACACTGTTGTAAATCCAGTGTAACTGCACTGCAAATAGTTTATTTTTTTGTTCTTCTGCACTAGCACATCTGTGCAATTTTGGTTTTGCTCATTCTGCAGTACTTAAATTTAAAAAAATTCTAAAAGCTAGTTGTTAAACACTTTTTATTAAAAAAATAGCTAAGTACTATAAACAAAGCTTAATTGTGGACCTAAATTACCTGATCATATCCACTGTATACACCAGAGGTGAGCAAACTACGGCCCGTGGGACCCTCCTGCCAGGCCCCTGAGCTCCCAGCTGGGGAGGCTTGCCCCCAGACTCTCCCCTGCTGTTCCGTCTCCCCCGCAGCCTCAGCTCGCCACGCTGCCAGCGCAGTGCTCTGGGCGACAGGGCTGCGAGCTGTTGCTGGGCAGCGCAGCTGCAGAGCGGCAGCCTGACCCGGTGCTCTGTGCTGTGTGGTAGCGTGGCTGGCTCCAGCTAGGCAGTGCAACCACCTGTCCTGGTGCTCTGGGTGGCACGGCTGTAGTGCCGCCAGCCACTGGTGCTCCAGGCAGCGCGATAAGGGGGCAGGGAGTGGGGGGGATTGGACAGAGGGCAGGGGAGTTTGGGGTGGTGGGCAGGGGTGTGGATAGAGGTGGTCACAGGGCAGGGAATGGGGGGGTTGAATGGGGGCAGGGATCATGGGGGGGAAGTCAGGAAGGAGGAGGGGGTTGGATGGAGTGGAGGGGAGCAGTCAAGGGCAGGAGTCCCGGGAGGGAATTCAGGGAGAAGGGGTGGTTGGATGGGGTAGGGGGTGTCAATCAGGAATGAGAAGAGGGGTTGGATGGGGCTGCGGGGGGGCAGTTGGGGATAGGGAAGGGTGGATGCGGCAGGGATCCCAGGGGGGCCCTCAGGGGACAGGAAGAGTTGGATAGGGGGCAAGGGCCAGGCCACTGTTGGCTGTTTGGGGCGGCACAGCCACCCCAACAGACTCTCCATACAATTTCAGAAACCTGATGTGGCCCTCAGGCCAAAGAAGTTTGCCTGCTCCAGGTATACACCCTAGTCGGTAACATCACATCCTCAAATGGAAATGGCAGAAAACTTTCACAAGTTGCTTGAAAATATAAAGGTGGAAAGAGGTTTTTTTGGGGGAGAAGCACACACTGACAGAACTTACTGAACTGACAGTGGAAAAGCTTGTGCCCATCCTGCCGGCAGCTATATGATTGCAGCACTCAATGACAATCAGTGATACAGTCGGCACACATCTAAGGAGCATGTAGTCCTCCTGGTTGAACAGCCATTAATATGAACTATAAACCTTTTAGTTTGTGACTGCAGTGTGCACACAGAGGAATTACAGCACAGCACTCTGGTGTGCACTGCTATTCACACCCTCCCAGTCCAAACTGCAGAGCAGTATACATACAGCCTAACTGCCAGCCAAGCAGACAACCTAGGCTCTAACAACCAAATTGGATTTTTTTCTTCTTGCTCATTATCATCAGTAATACAAATGTATTGCGGGCCAAAGTGTTTAACCTCACTTAACTGGGTTGCATGGATATAAGGGATGACAGATGTGGGCTTGCAAGACCTTCATAACAGTGAGTGAAAAAGAGAATGCAGTTTGACTGTCAGATCCCCAAGGTGAATTTGCAGAGGTGGCAGTTAAAGTGGGAGGAGGAGAATCACTCTTCAGAGCAGAGATTGTCTAATATTCTGTGTTTATACAATGCCCACCACAATGGGGCCTTGCTCTTTCTTGGTCATTAAGCCCCTCTAATCGGATTATTAGTAAGAATAATTTTAAAATATTTTTGTAAATTGAAAATATTTAATTTGTAGTTAATGACAGACAACCATGGTACCCTGCGATGGTCAAAGAGAAGAGAGGTCATGGTATGTGTCTAAATTAAGGGGACTTCAAATAAGAATAGAGTTTCCTACTATACCAGTATCATATTCTTCTTCGTCTCCAATGCTGAATACCGGTTTTACACCACGGTAGGGTTTTCCCAATCGGTCACTGCTGCTAACATGTCTGTTGGCATGGGAAGAGGGCAGGAGGAAAAAAAATAAAATCTTAAGATCCAATGGTACAACATTTCCTATAGCAGCATGCACTAGCAAAATGTAACTGTATCTGTGCAACCAGAGGGGAATCCACAGTCTCAAAGTCTACTGCAAGAAAACTGGTAGTGACCCAGAAAGCACCAGATTAGTAAAGCAGATTATGGGGTTATTTGCCAGACTGAACATTTTTAAGCATTGTAACTGAAAAGCAGGTTGTCCTGCATCTTACATACAACTTTTAACCATTCTCTCGAACAGTAAAAACATACTAAAAATCCAAAACATTTAAGGAGGTGCTTTGAAATACCCAGCAGAGCACTCTAGTGTCTGTCTGAATTACATTTTAACATGCTGTATGGTTCTGGAATGATTGTAAATTGGGGTGGAGGGAAAAGATGGAGAACATAAAAAAAAAAAAAGTACATTTGACTATTTGCTGGACTGGTAAGAGGGTCACTCTTGGAGAGATTTTCCCAAAGGAAAACACTGTGCAGATACAAAAAAGAAACAAATCTGCTTCAGTTAAACATCTATAAAGCTCCGTTCTTGTTTTGAGCCAATATATTGATGCACACTAAATTTATGTACACCCATGGAACACGGTCCAAGAGGGTACCTGTGCCTTTAGTACTATATTGAAGAAAGCTGATATTTATCCGCTGAAGTCTAACAAGTTGCTAGATCATCTAGGGCTATTTGATTATAAGTTACCGAATGACAAAGAACATGAAACAACTAATTGCTAATTGAGAAAAAACAGAAACATGCTATACAAAAAAAGCAATATAAAAATGTGCTCATTAGTGACTTAAGACAATAAGCATCAATGACACTGACAATCCAAGAGGGCAGTGATTTTATTATTTAGCTAGACTTTTGTGCATATGGAATTTTAAGAAAAAAGAATGAGGAAGAATACTGTAGATTACTGATCTGGTAAGAGGAGGTTATGCTTAATAAGATTATATATTTATAGTGTTAATTGAAATTCATAGCTAGGATTTAAAAGAGGTCATATTTGCACTAACAGAGTAAGGTTAGCCAGGCAAAAAAGAAAGGCCTACTGTATAAAGTTTTCCACCACATTAAACTAGAAATGGGGAATTCTACAGGAATGAGACCAGTTTGTGGTACAGGTTACTGATCTCAGGTTAGCGATCCAGTGGGAAAAGAAAAATGATCTGAATGTAGGGGAGCAATATTCCTTTAAGGGACAAATAGAAACTCAATGCGGCAATATTTTTTGGATGGTCTGTCAATTATAAAACAAACACTAAAAAGCTGCAAAGAAACAATTTTACAATTTAATAATGTTTCCTAGGAGGTTTTTATTTTTTTTGTTTTTAAAGTCGCTTTATAAATAATCACGTCTCAATTTTACTGGGACATTCCTATTTCTTTCCAGGTACTAAAAGGATACCCTTAACATTAACTATTTTTGCGCTCACCCTATACCATCTCCCTTCTCTAGTAACGTTGGGTGACCTAGCATAGCCAGCGTGATGTTCCCCCATTCTCAGAGAACTGGCAAATCTACTAGAAAAAAGTGAATCAAATTCCTTAAAAATATAACTGATTTTTTAAAAAAAACCTATGACTTTTTCAGTACTCACTTCCATACAGCGCTACCTGCCAAGACTCAAATGTGGGATGCAGTGTGTGACAAAGACCCCAAAACGTGGGAGACCAAAGTATTTTTTGTGCAGGAAATGCTGTGGATTCCTTCATTTTGCATAAGGAACTTTTTATAACCACAGTTTCATGAGTATTTCTGATGTAAATAATTTTAACATTAAAAGTGAAGGGATATGAAATTTGTGTGGAACACAGTTAACTCTGGGAATGAAATGAGGGACAGTTGAGAGGTATGCCCATTTTTCTGGCTCTGTTTGCTGTTCACAGAGTGTGAGCATCTCCACTCTGACCAGCATATTCCATCACCACACACTAAGAATGTGCTCAGAATAAGCAGAATTATTGTAGACATGTCAACCCCCAGACATGAGAGAGACAAGGTGAGTGAGGTAATATTTTTGTATTGGACCAACTTCTGTTGGTGAAAGAAGCTTCCCAGCTAACTTGAGGAGCTCTGTAAAAGCTCAAAAACTTGCCTCGCTAACCAACAGAAGTTGGTCCAAAAAGATATTATCTTACCCACCATGTCTCTTTAGGAACATAGTAGTTTTAAGTTTGCTGACAAAATTCCAAGAGGACTTTAACAGTCTTAGACCATCCTGAACTCTGAAGATACTTTTTGAACAGCTTGTAATAGGTGTCCTTTGAATCTGAAGTCTCTGATATTGAAGCTCAAAATTGAAACCTGATAAATAAAGGCTTTTGGTAAATAAGGCTTCTGCCACCTTTCCCTACAACAAATAATTAATGAAATGCAAAACTGAAGTGACTGGATTTTTTTTTTTTTTTTTTTTTAAAAAAAGGTTTAAAATAAAGAAGGAAACTGAAAGACTGAATAAAAGCCAAGAGAATAAGAAAGCACTGCCAATATTGCCCTTTTCTTCCCATAAACGAAAAATAGCATTTGAAAAAATTAAGTCTGATGCAAAGCATAGCTTTTTAAAGTTGATATACAGGTGTGTTGCGTCTTGCACGAGGGTTCCGTTCTGTGGTTACCGCGTAAAGCGGAAACCGCGTATAGCCAGAACCCATTGACTTCAATGGGAGGCAAAGTTGCACCCCCTGCAGGAAGCTTTTTAAAAAAAATTCTCTCTTTTTTTGTTTTTGCAGATCGCATAAAGTGGAAATCGCATAAATTGAATCAGCTTAAGACACGACATGCCTGTATAGAATTTCAGAGATGTCAGTGTGACCAATGCTTACAAACATTGTGAAGTCATGCTAAAAAGGACAAAGGTGTTTTTAGTTAGATTGGTCTACTCATTGGCTTACCGCTCCATGCTTGCTCTGTCTGGCCAGGGAAGATTGAAAGACATTCTATAGCAAATTGGGGCAGAGGACAGAACAAAATAATAATAATAAAAAAAAAAAAAAAAAAAAAAATCTAGTTAAAAAGTGAGTGCTCTGTAACAGCAATTTTCCCCTACATATCCTCAAACTGAATAATATTTCGGTAGACCTAGCCAGGGACCACAGCAAGCTTAGAAGAAATTCTTTTAACAAGGCATTTCTATATTAAATGTAATTTATGGATGAGCCTTATTTGAATGCTTGGTGCAACAGAAACATAAGGGTATTTTTATTACAAGATACTTATGCCCTACACCATGCTGTAAGTGGTAATCGCATCATTGCAGCAGAGAAACAAAGCTGCAAACAACCCTTTCAGTTGGACTAAAAATTAAGTAGGTAAGGATTTGAGAACCATTGTTTATCACAGCAGTCATCCTGAACCCCACTAAATAAATGTCTCTCAGTGCTTTAAAGGGCACTCAATAGCATCCATCTTTCACAACCTTGCAACTATTAAGACTTACAGTAATTTTTAAGTAGAGCTGTAAAATAGGCTACCAAATTCAGACTTATTCACAATAAACATTTAGAAAACAGATCTTCAACTTTAAATGTCCTTTACAATTAAAATGGTCACAGAACCCCTTATGAAATCAATATTCTTATTTTATAGTTGGTAAAACAAGACTCTTGAAACCTCTCTAGCTGGAAGGGGAAGACTATGCTACAACTGTGCTTCGAGTCCAGGAGTTCATG
Organism: Dermatemys mawii; assembly: GCA_007922305.1. Taxonomy (NCBI): domain Eukaryota; kingdom Metazoa; phylum Chordata; order Testudines; family Dermatemydidae; genus Dermatemys; species Dermatemys mawii. The sequence goes on from ML677351.1 coordinate 24,370,325, forward strand.
GATCTCAGTTCTGTGTCCAAGCCATGAAGTCAGGACAAATCACTTTTTATATTTCTCTTTGTTTCAGCTCTTCCCCTTTAAGCAAATGCACATCTTAAAAAAGAGTTTTGCTCATTGCAAAGAGACTTAGGGTGGGATTTTCAAGAGTATTCAGTGTTGATCTAACTCTGCTCATACTGAAGTCAATGGGAGTCTTACTAACACTTTTGAAAAACCCATTCTAAATGCCTTTACGTTTCCAAAGAAACCTAATACAGTTTGCTGCATTATCATCCAGAGATGAGGGCGCAGATATCGCCTTGGAATTATGAGCCAGCAAACTAGTCACGCTTTAAGACGATGATATATTGCAAATGCTGGTGAAGGAAATTCCAAAACAGAGTGGGTGAGGGAAGGGAAGACAAATAAAACACACAAAGGCTCATAGTTTTCACTTTATCTTCTCTTGATTCTTATTATTTAGTCTAATCTTCATACTTGTAAAAACATCCAATTGAAATGGGGAGTCATTCATCACTGATAATCACAATCACATAAATAACCCACCTGTCCACAGGAGTTGATGTGTTTTCAATAAAACTAATAACTTTTTCTTTCACATTCACAGATTTAGTCTTCAAAGCAACAGTCATTTTATTTACCAAAGACTTGACTCCTTTTCCATCACTTGAACCATTAGGAGAATCACCCTGTAAAAGTACGTGCTCTAAGAATTAATTGTAACAATATTTTTACTATGAGTAATTTGTTAAGAATGGAAAGCTACAACATACTGAGCATAATCACTTGCTGTTGTTTACAGGAAAATTCTATAGACAATTAATATTGTTCATCATGGAAATACAATTTTAAAAGAATGGCAGCTATACAGGATTAAGTAAAGACCATTTAAAAAATAAGCTACCAAGCCCCATTACTTAGAACCATGCTCTAAAAATCCACTGAGAGGAAACAGTTCGAACCATGTAAATGTACATGAAAATTAAAAACCATATTCTACCTACCACTAGAAGAGGCTCAGAAGATTCATGAAATGTATTTCTTGGAATATTTCAAGTGAGGAAGGAATCTAGAGATGCCATGGAAGCATGGCCTCCGTACCCTGTGGATGCCTCAGATATATGTATAAAGGAGAATTTAGCACGACAGTGCACCATTTCTTGGAGATGGCTGGTCACGCTCATGCTGGAGTCACGTTACCACTGGCTTTCACTAATCCGTTAGACCTGAAAAACCTCACTTTCTGAAATAAATGGCTTTCGATATGTAATAGACCTGATGTGTGATCATCAAACAGTTTTAGAAGGACCAGTCACTGACTTGGTGAACAACTAGATGAGTTCTTCTACACCTTCCCAAAGATTTCCTGAAATTCCAGAAGGATTTCTTATCGTCCCATGTACAGCCTTATGTATTTTATATACCCCAAAGTGAAGAAGATCTAAGAATGGTATCTAGTCCATATATTTTATTGAAATGCAACCAATGTGAGATTTCTTCTAAAGATTCTCTCTTCTAAGACAAGATAATTTCAGACTACTTCCAATAGGATAAAAGATGGTTATAATCTGCAATTGAATATACAGCTAAGAACAATTATAAATTTGTAGCAACACATTTTGCAGGATAGACTTGACGTAAGAGAAGGATAGATCTAGGACCGATCTTATCTACGTCTATTGGACATAGCAACAAATTATGGCTCGGATCCTTCTATCAGATATGCACAGGTGCCCACAAGCGCAAGAATTTCCACACAAATACAGTTGCAAGACTGGGGCCTAAATTAATAAAAACATGCACTTGAGTTTATAGACTAGAAAGGCACTAAAGAACACACAAAAATCACTACTGCTTGTCATTTTCAAATGCAAAATCTGATCTATAAATACACTTACATCAATAGAGGAGCTTATGCTACTTCTTGAGCCTGAGGTACTAGCAATCCAGTGGCCATATCCATTTTCTGGACCTTCCACATTGATGTCTGCTAAGTGCTGCTGGAGTGCTGTTAGAAAGGGCATTTTAAAAAGAAGTTCAGAGCCACATTTGAATGAGTCATTTGGTCATGTCTCACTTCAAACTACTGATGTCAACATTTACTCTACATGATTTACAAAAATGCAGATAAGTTCAAATTCTACTCCTGCTACTCCTTTCAATACTACAGAGCCCCTAAACAAACCTATTGTAATGAAAGAAAAGACAGAAAAAAATTACATAAAATATAGAAGCACCAGGAAATAATTGGCTTCTGCATTTTTGATCAGATGGAGAGCATGTCGAAACAGTGCTATTAGTCAAAGCAGAAGCTATTAGGTCCTGATCCTACAATTTAGCACAAGTGGACCCCTACACTCATACAAAGCTTCACTGACTGCAACTGTGGTCTGCCCAGGCATTGTAAATTGCAGCATTGGGAATCTAGTTACTGATGTTTAAGAAAACAAAAGTAGTGAAGAATTACAGTGGTGTTAATGAGTATAATTAGAAACACTGTCGTTGTTTTTACATAGAAACAATACTAGGGAGGATAAAGACATTGGGAGGGAAGTTTCCCAGCCATTCATGATTAATTCAGAATTCAGGATACACTGTGACAATGGTAAAGCTAATTAGCAATGAACATGCAATTGTACAGTATTCAGACAAAAAGCTAGTGAATAAACTATATTTGCCATCCATTTAAATGATTGCCAAACTACCACCAACAGTAATCCCAACAGCATTAAAAAAATATATTCAAAGCTTTGTCAGGCCAAGACTGAATGTAAAAAGGCATTATTAAATTAAAAGCTTACCCATGAATCCTCCTTTGGCAATGCTTACGTATTCCTTGTTTTTCTGCAACAAGAAAAACACTGGAAATCATTTTTGTGACACTCAGGGATTTTCAAGTTTAAGGAGGAAAAATAGGTCCCTACCCCAAGGGTGTGACATATGCTTAGCATACTTTACTTGCTAAATGTGGAGTTTCTTTGAACCAAGGAAGTCTTATTCCGAAAAATGAGAGAGAGTGTTATAGTCTAATGTCTTATTCCTGCAGAAGCTTATACATGTGCTTACCTTTAATCATTAGAATATTCTTACTGAAACCAATGGGGCTATTCATGGAGTAAAGCTAAGCATGTGTCAGTGTTTACTGTTTGGGATACTCAGGCCCTAATCCTGCAGAGAAGCATGCTGCAAATACCAGATCATATATGTTTTTGTTACTTGCTTTTCGACTTTCTTCCATATCACAAAGTTGCAGTCAGCTCCCTCTTCTTCATTGTGATGCCCTAGTTTGTACCATATATGGTTTTCACAACTATCACAATGCATAAGTGACTCCATGAAGGCCAATCACTATTTTATTTTTAGCTAATGGCATAGTTCTGAAAAGCTTTTCAAAAGATATTTATTACATCTCAGTTTGTATAAATTCTATCTTCAAGAATCTAAGTCACTCTACAAATTAAAACAATATTTATATTAAAAAAGGGATGGCCTAGAAAAGTCAGCCATGCTCACCAACAATGGAGGATGAGGTGGAGGAAAAATCCTAAAAGAAGAGCTGGTATAAAGGGAAGTCAAAATGGTTAAAGTGAACTGACTAATGGAAAAGCCTTCCATTTGGCACTCCTCTAAGACACTAAAATAAATTAAAATGAGTATGTATTCAGTTGTAATAGTTTTGAGAGATGTTGGAGAGAGAACTCACCTCCTTTGGAATTTGATTTCTGAAGATGCCATCAGAAACACTTTGAACTGAATCCATGGGCAGACTGCAAAAGGCTGGCATTACAAATGTTCTTTACAGGACTAAACTTTTGTAGTTGTGGCAGCTTCTGAATCAGTTAAAAAGAAAAACATACGGCTGGTCTACCCTAGGGGAAGGGGTCGACCGAAGATATTCATATAGCTGAAGTTGTGTAATGTAGCTGAAGTCGGCACATCTTCGGCCGACTTACCTGCCGTTCTCACAGCGGCAGCGGGCTCCCCTGTCGACTCCAGCTTGTGCCTCTCAGAGAGCTGGAATTCTGGAATCCTGGAGTCGACGGGAGCACCTCCGGGGATCGATTTATCGCGTCTTGATGAGACACGATAAATCGATCGCCAAAAAAAGATGACTACCCGCCACTCCGGCGCGTAGTGAAGACATACCCTAAGTACAAGTTAATTACAATAATTTTAGCCAGGATGTAATGAAAGTATGAATGACCTTAGCGAGGCCCATGATGCACAGCCTTTACAGAGAACTGGAATGGTACAGTAACAGCCATTCTGAAGCATTATTGCAACACAGACTTATAATTCTTAAATGCTATTCCAAACCATATCATTATACAAAACAAATGCACATCACTTATCTGAGTCTCTACAGACTGGCTCCACGTTAGCTGTGAAATCATAGAACTGGTGGCAATAGCTTTGGGAGATTTCAGTGAGGAATGCTCAGGTAAGATACTGCAGGTTCAGACTGTATTAAACTTTCCTCCAGAGTTTCCTGAGCTATGAGACTAACCCTTATAAGACCCTAGAAGCAGCCTGTAGAGAAAGGACTCTGACAGTATGGTTCCAGTTAAGCCAGGGATCCTGGAGGGCTAAGTCAGACCAGATGGAGGCATAACACCTCCATATCCAATGCCTGGTCTACAGGAGGTCGGGAGGCTGGGGTGGGGGTGGGGGTTTGATCTAAGTTACGCAACTTCAGCTACATGAACAACATAGCTGAAGTCAATGTACCTAGATCTACTTACTGTGGTGTCTTCACTGTGGTAAGTTGACGGTTGACGCTCTCCTGTCGACTCTGCCTGTGCCTCTTGCCCTGGCGTCGACGAGAGAGCGCTCAGCAGTTGATTTATCACATCTAGACTAGATGCAATAAATCGACCCCTGCTGGATCGATCACTACCTGTCAATCCAGAGGGTAACGTAGACAAGCCCACAGTCCCTAGCTCTCTGATGGATCCCAGGTATCTGGAGGCCTGATCCCTGCATCTTCCCAGGGGAGGAGGAGAAAGAGCAGGAGGGAAGGGCAAGAATGAATCTTACCTCCCACAGAATAATATGGAGAGAACTGTGCAAGTGCACCCTTGCAGAATTATCCTGATGTCAAGATCCTCTACTGTGGGTTTGTTTGAAGGCAGGCAAGATCTGGATTCAAGTGAACAACTCATTTTGGTGGTCATTAAGTGACTGATCAAAACCATGTGTAGTTATAAGAACAGTGAATATGTAAAGAAAGTCTATTTTGTCACTTTTTACTTATGTGTAAAAGAACATAATTCTTTAGTTGTTCAAACAATAATTCCAAGATCCTAGTTGTACCTGTAAGAAGTGCGCCAACACCATATTCATATACATGTCCTCCTCTTCCCTTCCACTTCCCATGAAACAGAGGTGCTCCCCACTAGCTATGGAGCCAGACTCAATGGATTGCTTCTGTGCTTCTAACAATGATTTTACAGACTGTGCAAACTCTGATGGGTTCTGGAGCATCTACAGAATAAAACAAACAGAATGTTAAGTATTTACTTGCATACAATTTGTCAGCGCGCACACACGAAAAAAGGCATCAGGGCTCTAATTTATTTGTTATTCACTAAACACGGTGTGCTCAGCACTCTAAAGGCACAAATTAAAGACAGTGTGTCCCCCAGAGGTCATATTATCTAACAAAGACACACACAGAAAACTTTCTGAAAAACCCTCAGAAGGGAATACTCTATTTTTATTAACTTAATTCTTATTGACACTGTAGAAAAACTTGTCTTCTTTTTTAAAGGAGGACTTGAATGAGAAGACAACGTAGTAAATTAGAATCAGGAGGATTTTCCATGCCTGTGGGATGACGTACAAAAAGAGACAAAAAAGAAGAGTTTGAGAAGGATGCAAATATCTTTTCTGAGATGGGGTGACCAGAACTGCATGCAGTATTTAAGATGTGGGCGTATCATGGATTTATTTAGTGGCATTATGATATTTTCAGTTTCATTATCTATCCTTTTCCTAATGGTTCCTAACATTGTTAGCTTTTTTGAGTCTTGCTGCACACTGAGCCAATGTTTTCAAAGAACTATCCATGATCATTCCAAGATCTTCCTCTTAAGTGGTAACAGCTAATTTATATCCCATAATTTTGTATGTACAGTTGGGATTGTTTGCCGATGTATGTTACTTTGCACATAACATTACATTTCATCTTTCTGTTGCCCAGTCACCCACTTCTGTGATCAGAATGATCAAAAAAGAACTTTATGAGCTACATATATGGTATTCACTTCATAGAGCAACAAAAAACAGCCACTTCAGAGGTAAAACAACTGCACTACAAGACAGTTGAAGACAATAAGCGAACAATGTTATGGCACCAACTGAAATGGAGAAAGGATTTCAAGGAGGCAAAAGTGTGCAATAAGAGTTCACATCCACATTGGTACAGAAATTTCAGTGGGATCTGTAATGAAGTTAACAGGATCTCAGTTTTACATTTCAGCCCCAAGACTAACAAACCTTCTCACATAG
>ML677351.1:24376844-24444946 GCA_007922305.1 Dermatemys mawii
CTTGCAAAGCCACAGTGTGGTCTTGCAAAGCCACAGTGTGGTCTTGCTTTAGTACTGACAAAGAAGAGTGCCACCTACTAAATTATTTGGAGTTCGCATCCAAGCAGGATGAGATTTTGAGACAACAGGATTTTGCTTATGTTGGCTTTCTACTGGTATCACAAAAGATTACATTTTTCAGCAAGATGGCTGCTACCAGCAGTACACTCAACTATGTAAATATACATTTAGTTTTAGATAAAATATACACTAAGTTTTAAGGAACATTATTTGCCAATATAATATTTCAGGGGAAAAAATCTCTGGGGAAAAATGGGTGGAGACTTTAAAAAAAACACAATCCTAGGACTTTTAGAAAAAGCTCACTTCCGAAACATGGGAGTATAAACTGAAGACCACCACCAAGTGCTCCATTGACTAGAATTTGAAAACCAGCGGTTTGTGGAACTAGACATCTCTCTCAGTTTTGTTATAACTAAGGATGTTAAAGAACAGCTTTTGTCCAAAACATAAAGCATACTAACCAAGTCTGAGTCTAGGTGAAATGCTGTTGATAAATGCCCAGCATTGTATTGTTCCGCAGGACGACAATCCACTACAAAGAACCTTACTCCTTCCTGAAAGAAAAACATTTTACCTGTTGTGATTTACTAATTTAAAGTTTAAGATAATTACTGGGAAAGTGACACCATTCAAATGGATTTATCACCACTTTTTTTTTTAAAAAAAACAAAAAACAAAAAACAAAAAAAAAGAACTCCTATGCTATAGGGATGGGTCTCCTGATGTGACTTACTAGTTATCAAAAAACTATGTTCAGTGTAGGAGCACTCAGCCAGAGCAGTATAGCAACACTACCAATAATGCCCCAACAGTGATCTTACATTAATATAACAGTTTTCATTTTCAACTGACTCCAAGTGTTAGATATACAATGAAATCATTTTACCCATCACTGGGAAGAAACACAGCCCCTATTTAATAGCACACAACAATACACAGTGAGAATCAACATAAAATTAAAGCTAAGGATGCGTTTAACTGCTTAGCTCAAGAGAGGTAGACATAAGTGTATGTTCAATGCTTTACTGAATTGAGGCCAGACAGCTGTTATTAAGAAGGCAGGTACCTTTTTAAAGACAAAACACTGGGCTTACATCAAACAACAACATTATCCATGTATTATACTAAAATAGAGAATAAAGTCTCTGCATGCTAGTATATTTGTCTTACAAACTACTACACAAATACTTAGAGCCTTAGCACAAATTAACATTTCACAACCCAAATGCAGGGTTCTCTTGTAGCAATATTTTAGTCACAGCTAAAGAGTTGATCTTCCACTGGAAATACTGTGACAGGTTTAAGATTAGCAGCCGTGTTAGTCTGTATCCGTAAATAAGACGAGGAAATCTTTAACCAGTTTATTTCAGCATAAGCTTTTGTGGGCTATAGCTCACTTCATCTGTTCCATTCTATGCATCCGAAGTAAGATGCATTTATACACGCAGAAAGCAATGTATGATGAAGTGGGCTATAGCCCATGAAAGCTTATGCTGAAATAAACTGGTTAGTCTCTAAGGTGCTACAAAGTCTTCATCGTCTTATTTATGGAAATACTGTGTGCGCGCAAGTGTGTGTTTTGCTTTTGTTTGTTTTTAAGTCTGCATCCCTATTTCAGGAAATCAAATGAAGGGAATATCACACTAGGCTCCTCACCTCCCATGAAAGGCCAGCTATTTTTTAGGGGGAAAATCATTGCCCCTCATAGCAAGGCTGCACTGTGGCCAGGATATCCTTTACAAGGATCTTTAGGTGCAAAACTATTTCTAAATCAGCAAACAGTAACTTGTATTTTCTGCTCCTGGAAAATATTTCAGCTAGATGGGGAAATGAAAGATTTCTCCTCTCCTTTTGGAAAAGAGCAATGTAGTACTTCCAGTTACTGACCCCTTGTTGCTGATTTGCTTGAAGAATCTCAGATACTGAAACTGCTAGACAGAGAGCTTGGCTCAAGTCTGTGTCGTCATCCTTGAGTCCCAACAAGCTGCTGCCAAAGAGACTGTGGTTGTTCTATTTTGGTAAGACACAAAATATCTTTAACATTAATTGCAGTTATACTTAAAAAAAAAAAAATCAGACTCCAATCTACGGTTGTGACCTCTACTATATTACAGATGTACATTGGACTTCATAGACAAGTTAAAAATAAGAGTCAGACATATCTTGGTCACATGAGTTTTGCCATCAGAGAATTTCTGAAAAATGTTGAAAACGGCCAGACTTCCCTTACATTCAAGTTTGTCAAAATAACAGTTCCACAGCCCAATATCACTATGGGTGTGTCAAAATGGTTAAAAAAAATTTTTTTCATCTCAGCAAACAAAAGCTCGTGTTAAGGAAATCCTGCCCCTTTGATTATTTTCATTACTTGCTTACCACAAAACATCCGTACACCATGCTCAGAAGCAAGCAAAAAAAGGAAGCCAAAAGTAATGAATACCACCAGTTACAAGTTTAGTTGCACTGAAGTCAGTGGGACTACTTGTGACAGTAGGAAGTGAAGGACTATCTCCTATACCATGAGCCCTATTTATCCTTCATCTCAATAGCTTTTTCTGCTTTCTCAAGATTACATCCAAGATTGCTATCCGATCCCTGCCAGAGAATTACTGTCTCAGTTTGGCCTGTCTGAATTGCTCAGTGTTCATAATAATCACCAAGTTATAAAGTAATTTCCTCAACTGTTTGGCTATTACCTTTCTGAAAGAAGCTGGAGTTTTACTATAATAATATTGTGCCAAAGAGAAAAGGTCTTCTATATCTTCTATATCCAAACTGGCTGGGGAAGTTTCTAGGAATCCTGTAACATGCAACATACGGAAATTAATACTTAAAACATTTAAACAAAACATTGCATGTGGCCTTTTCAAACAGTAAAAATATACTTTAATAGAGCACACCACACTTAAGTTTTTCAACTAACCTGCATGTTAATTTATCCTCTCATTCAGGAGCATAGCTGTTTTGGAAGTTACCTATTCAAAATATGCGGTATTTACCAGCACATTTGTGAATACAGCGGTGGCTTCTTAAGCTGCCTGTATTATTGAGTGATGGGATAGGACTACTAGTCAAATCTTATTAGTTACAGACTGGTGGAGCCAGAAAATATTTGTTATGCCTTAAATGTGTCTGAACCTCAGAAACACACCACACCCCTCCATGTTATTTGCTAAATGTTTGAGCTTCAACTCAGAATTGCTCGTACTTAGTGCATTTCTATCTAAATTTAGAGTTCGATCTTTAATACTTCAGCTAGTAAAAGAGAGAGCACAGAAAGATCCAGGAAAAGCACCAAACACTCTGAATGATTATTGGACACTTATTTGTCCATTATGATGAAAGGGTGCAACTCACCAGTGCATGCCAATATGGCAAAAAACCTCAACAACTTTATTGTGTATTACTGGATTTATTAAAAAAAAACCAAATACTTTTTCTTTCCCTTAGGTTTAATAGTTCATCGACCAGCATTTTCATTGATGTGATCACAACATTAGACATATAATAGATGAGTTCCCTACCCAAGGAGCCTACAGTCTAATTCATATAAATAAAGACACAGGAGAAAGAACACACACAAAAATGGGTGCATACAGCATCTAAGAGAAAGAGTTAATGAGGGGACTGAAGCGTGAATAGAGAGATTGTTTCGAGCACACGAAGAAAAGCATTCTGCCAAGTGTGGTAGAAGGAAAGGGAAACACAAGAAAAGAATGGTAGGATGCAAAAAGTGACAGGGGAACAAAAGAAAAAATGAAAGTAGAATACGGGCAGAAACAGTGTTGCAATGCACAGATCTGAAGGTGGCAATCAGGAATATTATGAACAGAAAACAGCCAGTGAGGGGATTTGCTGATGGAGTGATGGAATCAGACTGGCAAATGGGGAAGATTATTTTAGCAGCAGCATTACAAGAGTAGTACGTACTTATCATTTCTTCTCTGCTGTCTGATTCTTGTGCTAAAATAACATCTCTGAAAACAGCAGAAACAAGCATGGATTAAGTCAGGAAAAATAACCACCAAATATGGACAAAAACTGTGAGACCAACAAATTCATATTATTAACTATGTACTCACTTTGCATTGACAAGGATGATTAACATTAAGAAATAAATAAAAAATGGATCTGCTTGTTGTAGGTATCCATCCCATATTGCCTGAGTGACTTCAGCTGAGCAGTAATATGAAAAGAGGCTTCCAAGCTGAAAAGTTGGGGAATAGCGTGAAAGAAAGAAAAGAGTCAGGAACCACTCTAGTAGGACTACAATACTGCTAGCAGATAGACAAGCTAGCTAAAAGAAAAACATTGAGGACACTTGAAACTGTACATCTGCACTGTGCATTGAAGAGTAATTCTACCCTTAAACCTTATTTTTGAAAAAGTTGAATAGTGGGGATCCAGATGGTTTCTCTATTTTTACATATGCTCACTTCACAGCTGAAGGGTCTTTTTGGTTTTTTGGGTTTTTTTTGTTTTTTTTTTTTTAAAAAAAACCCCAACAACAACAACACGGCCAGCCCTGCAAACACAACTTGGGATCTGAAAGTTAGGCTGGGCTTATTTCTGGCTCATATGCCTTCAGCAATACAGGTTTTGAAATTTAACTTAGTTAATAATTCTGATGAAGCGTAAGCCATAACAGAATTGATTCCCTAGTGTTTTGTTGGCTCTTCAGGGCTAATCTTAACAAAAAGCAGTAACAAAATTCATTCTAGTCAGTAAAGCAAGCAGACATGACTTTGAATACACATTGTTAAACAGTGAATACTTATTAAGGTGGTCCCATTTTAACATGGCCACTTTTCACAGTTGAACCAGACTTTAATTTAAAGAGGGTCACTCATTAGTTTGGCAGTGAGACACACCTCTTCAGTTTTAAATCATTAGGTTGACTGCTGAGTTACTATCTATCTGCTAGGAATGGAGTGTTTTATTACCTTTATAAAAAAATTAATCTTTGGGCACACATACTTTTAAAAAATGCAACTTTTCCATTATACAGAAAGTGCAAAGTGGATGAAAGAAAACAAGCTGTGAATTTCCTTCAATGCCAGACATTTGTAATGATACTTAACTGTAAGGCATAATACTTGGCTGATTTAGGGGCTTTCTGAGCCTTCTGTTGTACTCCAGATGGGATCGCTACTGTCATGGCTTTCAATAGCACTTCACCTATTTTTAATAGCTATCTTGAGAGCATTTAACACCTCCCAGTTTGCTATTGTAATAAGGGTCAGATGGTTTGAACAATTTTGAGTCAAGCTCTGTTGAAAACGGCCTCTCTTTGAAGAACAATGGTGCACTGACAGATATAAATGGTGTTTTTTTCAAACTTTTGTGTTTGAATCTCCACTCCTAATCCCTCAATATAGTAACCTTAGACAGAGAAGTCATCCTAACTTAGCTTCTTAAAATATAATGAAAATGTAGGAGTAGCCTCTTAGTTTATATAGCTACAAGTAGGATATTGAGTGCAACAATTATTCCGAAGGAGCCAAGGAAAACACTGAGCTAAAATGTATTTTTTCCCTAACATTTGATTTTGACATATTTTATATAATAGTTGCTGAAACATACTTTCACTAGGGAGTAACACAGATATACTAGACAGACTACCGCCAAATCTGACTGCTGCTTTAGGTGATTACTGGCCAAAGCTAGATTTTATTTGTGTGTGTGTGTATATTAATATTAGATTTTGCCTCCTGCAGTTTAGTATTAAGTTGGTAACAGCACAGAAAGCGCTAATTAAAAAGAGTCCTATTTTATATCCAGTTTTACGGCTTTTTATTCCTCTAGCTTGAAGTGAAGAACCTTTGAAAAACGATTAAAAAAACCCCCAAAACCTGCAAATTCCTTTTCCATCACTATTCCATCGGCTCAGCAGTTTATACTTAAAAGTTTCTACAGAAATTGATTTTTCCATTATGTTTTCCTACTTTCACTTCATTACCCAGTTGAGTGCATATGAGTCTGGTGTCATCTTCTTAGTGTCAAGAAAGGAACAGAGTTCAGGCTCATGATACTGGAGGAGAAGCCTAAACAGATGAAATGGTCTCCCCTTCTGGAAGCAATCCCTAAAAAGCAAGTAGCAAGACAATGTTTATGATAACATCATAATATTCCAGTCATTAGACTTATATTGACAATTCTTAGCTCAGAAGAAAACATAGCTTCCTGTGTATTAAGAGGAACATGTAATCCCTTCACAAGTGGTCACATCAAAGCTGATCAGATGGTGTGGAGAATTAACAAATACTTTAACATTTTTAAACAATTTAAGCCACCACATTTAAATATCAAAATAAAGTTTAAACATTCTTTTGTAAAAAGCACTTAGGACAGGAGTGTGCCTCAATCTAAACAGATAAAATTGTTAACTATTTTAACAGAACTGACCAAAGTGATTTTAAAACATCTCCATGTACACCTGAATAAAAATTTCACATTAAGCAAGTAGTGGGGAGGGAAGAGGGGCAAATCACGATATGGAGTAGGGCAAAATAAATTTGGAAGACAGCTCTTTCTTGTAAGTTAAGTTTCTTGTAATACAAAACTCTCCCAATCAATATAGTTCACTAGAGTGTCTCTTGTGGGCAATTCTATTATGTTGAAGCTTGAAGTGAAACATTGCACCAATTTAATGCATTAAACAATTTCTGCTTTCCCATTGAGTTAACAGTGCAATAGTAACAAAATGAAGACAGACATTTCATTGTCTTGTTTTTTAGCATAACAGTTTAGACTCAAAAATTAATTTCATTCTGAATGGGTAACAGAAGAGTTCAAGTCACTTACACTTTACCAGCTACCAATATTCAAAATGGACTCAAAAATCTTTCAGAATTTAGAGAATTAGTTTCTCAGAGTTTCAGCTTATAATTGTAATAAAACCTCCATTTCAGACGTAATAGGATTTTTCTTAAATTGGTCTGCTGAATAAATTGCTCCCTACTACTTATCAGCTCAATCAATCCTCTAGCGGCTTGTTCAGATGTCTAGTTCAGCGGTTCTCAAACTGGTGATTGGGATCCCTCAGGTCATGAGGTTATTACATGGGGGGGGGAGGTCACAAGTTGTCAACCTCCATCCCAAACCCCACTTTGAATTCCAGCATTTAGAATAGTGTTAAATATATAAAAAAGTGTTTTTAATTGGGGAGGGGAGTTGCACTCAGAGGTTTGCTATGTGAAAGGGGTCACCAGTACAAAAGATTGAGAGCCACTGCTCTAGTTGAAATGGAACACTCTTCCTTTCAAGAGCAGCGAGTTCAAATACCTACCTCCTCAGTCATTGGACGGGTGAAAAGGCAGAATGACACAAAAAGGAAAAAAAAAAGTGTTCAAGATGCTGATTTAAGCATCACTCTCTAGCCAAAGAAAGAATAGAGTTGACCACCTTAAGGGGAATCTATTTTCTACCCCTCACTAGAGGGAATGTTGCCATGAGAAAACAGAATTCTCAACCTAAGACCTGCCGGCATTATCAAATGAGGATAGGAAATACTGTAAACTGTACAATCAACCATTCACCAACTTTCTAGGTTGTTTATCACTATTTCAGATCATATACTAAAACACATTTTGTGCTAATTCTTATCTTTGCATGATGTGATAATGTGTGCTCATAGGTTTTCATTTTTTCCTGGTGAGGGGTAAAGAAATAGCCCTTTAATAAAAACAGATGTGTCAATATTAATGGCTTGACATTTTCCTGTAAGCAGTTAGTTTACTCTGTCCATCTAATAAGAATAATTATTCTTATATAGGATGAGAAGGGAAATATAGCTAGCTGCGGGGAGAAGAGAACTCATTATTATTACAATAAATAAATAAGCTTTTGAGAACAAGTATCACATGTAGAAAAAGAGGGAGTGATTTTCAAACCTTAAGAACAATTCTATTAATTTTATAACTGGGTTTTCCTTCCCTTGCTTTGTTAAATAAGCTGTTTTCAAGAGAAACTGGCTACCATTTAACAGTTCATCTGCTCTTTCTGCACAAAGCCCTATCTGATGTCAGTGCTCTGTTAAAACAATTTCATCCAACAAACTACTACAATTAGGATTTCAGGTAAGTATCAGCAACAGGTAAACTATTAATAAGAAATCCTGTTTTTATTAAGTTGCTTTTTGTGTGTGTGTGGAAAATATAAGGATAGTCCTAAGGTTAAAACACTGGACGTGGACACAAAAGATCTGGGTTCCATTCCCAACTGCTACAGACGGTCTGCGAAATGTTGTCCAAATTATTTAAATTTCTTCATTTCTCATTTGTAAGATACGGATAATACTTCCTCTCATACCCTTTGTCTCATTTAGACTAAGATCTTTGAGCAGAGACTGTCCATTAGTATGTATATGTACAACAATTTGTGCATGTGGAGTTTCCAGGTATTACTGCAGTACAAGTAATACTAATTTTAATATGAGGGAGTAAATGTAGTGGTTAGAACAGCAGGTGGTGCTTCAGGATTCCTCAGTTTTATTTCCAAATTGATGATTACCTACTGTGTAGCTTGGGAAATCAGACCTGTGCCTCAGTTTACCCACCCATAACATGGGGACAATTGTATCTGCCTCCTTTATGGGGATGTTGAGAAACTTAGTGTTTGTGAAATGTTTTGAAGTCACTGGAAGGCAGGAATTATAGACATGCAAAACACTAATACAGGAACAGAACGTTCATCTTACAGAACATACAGGCAGAACAGTTTCTAAACAAGTACTTTCCATATTGCATGACATGATAATGTGCTTTTTAAAAGGTTTAGGGAATGTGCGCCACTTACATGTCAATTAGTTATATCATGAAAACTTCAGTAGTCATTTTCTGGAATCATATCTAACACATCTGTAACATTTAGATTAGTTACATTTTCATGTACACCTCCAATCTGACAATAATCTGAGGGAATGTGGCAGTTTGCTACAAAACATTGCTACTCCTTTATTACTGCAGAAATCTCTATACTATTTGCCAAAACCACCATAACGTATCTTGAGAGAAACTAGTTCTGAAAAATTTACGCATTCGATGCCAGCAACAGTACTTCATTCTCCCTCTAATACCTGTTGCGCGCGCACACACATTTTACCTAGGAATGTACTTGTTCATGATAGCATAAAAGCAGTTGTACAAATCACTGCGTGGAATTTGAAGATGCACCAGTGGCTTCAGTAGATGTATCCAACCGAGGCAGGAACTGTATTTAACATTACGTGATTTACAATAAAAGGTAGTAACGGATTCAATATCCAAAAGTAATACTGACTTCTCTTCTTCTGGCACTGACAGCTGATCTGGAAATAGAAAAGTATAACAAATACTTCAGACACAGCTACGGAATAGTTTCATATGGCAGTTAGTCACAGTTTTGTATGTGAGTGTGACTGTGGATACAGTAGCTTGAATCAGGTTTTTAAGAGACTGTGTGAAAACAGGTTTTAAGTAGGGCTGTCAAGCAATTAAAAAAAATTGTTCACGCCGTTAATAGAATACCATTTATTTATTTTTTTCAGACTGTTCTACATTTTCAAATATATTATTTCATTTACAAAGTGTACAGTGCTTACTTTATTTTTATTACAAATATTTGCTCTGTAAAAAATAGTACTTTTCAATTCATCTAACACAAGTACTCTAGTGCAATTTCTTTATCATAAAAGTTGAACTTGTCATTAAAGGTATAATTATTCACAAAAAATAACTGTATTCAAAAACAAAACAATATCAAACTTTAGAGCCTACAAGTCCATTCAGTCCTACTTCTTGTTCAGCCAATTGCTCAAACATGTTTTTGTTTACATGTGGAGGAGATAATGCTGTTCCTTCTTGTTTACAATGTCACCTGAAAGTGAGAACAGGCATTTGCATGGCACTGTTGTTGCTAGTGTCACAAGATATTTACATGCCAGATGCACTAAAGATTCACATGGCTCTTCGTGCTTCAACCACCATTCCAGAGGACATGAGTCCACACTGATGACAAGTTCTGCTTGATAACCATGTACAGCAGCATAGACCAACGCATGTTCATTTTCATCATCATGAGTTGTCAGATGCCACCAGCAGAAGGTTGATTTTCTTTTTTGGTGGTTTTTTGGCTGTAGTTTCTGCATCAGAGTGTTGCTCTTGTAAGACTTCTGAAAGCATGCTCCACAACTCATCCCTTTCAGGTTTTGGAATGCCCTTCAGATTCTCACATCTTGGGTCGAGTGTTGTAGCTATCTTTAGAAATTTCACAGTGGTATCTGCATTTTGTCAAATTTGCAGTGAAAGTGTTCTTAAAACGAAAATGTGCTCAGTCATCGCCTGAGACTGCTACAACATGAAATATATGGCAGAATGCAGGTAAAACAGAGCAAGAGTTCAGTTCTCCCCCAAGGAGTTCAGTCACAAATTTAATTAACACATTATTTTTTTAACAAGTGTCATAAGCATGGAAACATGTCTTCTGGAACAATGGCCGAAACATGAAGAGGCATATGAATCTTTAGTGAATCTGGCATATAAATATCTTGTGACGCCAGCTACAACAGTGTCACGTGAATGCCTGTTCTCACTTTCAGGTGACATTGTAATTATGAATAGGCATTATCTCCCATAAATGTAAACTAACTTATTTCTTTAATGATTGGCTAAACAAGAAGCAGAACTGAGTGGACTTGGAGGCTCTAAAGTTTTACACTGTTTTGTTTTTGAGTGGTTATGTAACAAAACCCCCTACATTTGTAAGTTGCACTTTCATGATAAAGATGTTGCACTTCAGTACTTGTATGAGGTGAATTACAAAATATTATTTCTTTTGTTTTTCATTTTTACAGTGCAAATATTTGTAATAATAATATAAAGTGAGCACCGTACACTGAATTCTGTGTTGTAATTGAAATAGATATTTAAAAATGTAGAAAAATATTTAATAAATTTCAGTTGGTATGCTATTGTTTAACAGTGCAATTAATGGCAATTAATTTTTCTGAGTTAGTTGTGTGAGTTAACTGATTTATCGACAGCCTTAGTTTTAAGAAAGATATTGGCCTAAGTTTTCAAAGCAAGCTGGGATGTCACAATAGAATGGGAACAGATGAGACTAGATTTTCTAGCCTACATGAAACAAAGAGGTAGATTTAAAAATGTGCTAAATGCCTCCCGCCCCCCCAGTTTGGAGCACTCAGCGAACACCACAGTCTCTCGAGCTCCACAAGTCAAAAGGGGCTTTTAATTCAACAGACTAATCCATAATGCACTCTCCAATTCCTCAAAAACCCACTTACAAACAAAACACAAATTCTGATCGCAGACAGATTAAAATATCAGACCAGGTCTTCTGATGGCAAAATTATAGAGTTGCCGTACATAAAATATATATCTACTCTGCTGTGCTTGTTAGCCCAATAAAGTTGCAAGTCTCCCATCTACCTTTCTCCACCATGCCCACTCTGGCTACCAGGGACTGAGAAACAAGAGGAGATGGCAGACAGAGAGAAAAGTCTTGCAGACAAATCAGGCTGACAAGCAATTTGCATCTCCACACTGCAACACGTTTTGTACTCGAAAAGTCTGCCTGGTGTACCACACAAAGGCCTGGTCTACACTACAAATTAATGTCGACTTTAGTGCCATTAAATCGACATAACCCTGCACCCGTCCACACACAGTAGCCATTTAAGTCGATTTAAAGGGCCCTCAAAATCGATTTCTGTACTCCACCAAAACCAAAGGAGTAACGCTTAAATCGACGTCTCTGGGTCGACTGTGGCTTAGTGTGGACGCATGCAGACTTTACTGGCCTCCAGGAGCTGTCCCACAGCGGTCACAATGCTCCTCTGTGACCGCTCTGGACAGCGGTCTCAACTCGCTGCTCTGGCCAGGTAGACAGGAAAAGCCCTGGGAACATTTGAATTTCATTTCCTGTTTGGCCAGTGTGGCGAGCTCACCTGCACAGGACACTCACCATGTGCTGAGCTGCTCAGCACAAGGCACCATGCAGAGCTCATCAGCACAGGAGACCAACCAGTGCAAAAGAGCTGGGTAAGGGGGTTGGGAGGAAGAGAAAACACTGGGGTCTGCTTGTGTTGGGGGCATGTGTGTGTTTGTGAGGGGGAGAGAAACCTCCATGAGAACAGCAGCTTGGGCTGGGGACTGCTTGTGTTGCAGCAGCAGGGAGCCATGCGGTGGGGCGGGGGGGTTTACTGTGAGTTGTGGTGCAGTAGCAGGGTACCTCCATCAGACCAGCAGGGTAAGGGGGTTGGGAGGAAGAGAAAATGCTGGGGGCTGCTTGTGTTGGGGACATGTGTGTGTTTGTGGCGGGGGGGGGGGGGGAGAAATCTCCATGAGAGCAGCAGCTTGGGCTGGGAGCTGCTTGTGTTGCAGCAGCAGGGAGCCATGCGGGGTGGGGGTGCTTACTGTGGGAAAGGAGAGCATTGTTGTAAAGACTGTGGATCAAACCGAAAGAATGTGTCTTTCCTGCATGGTGGTTTCTGTTGCCTGGCCCTGGGAGAGAGAGTGCCTGATGTGATGTCTGTACAGGAAAGCTACAGGCACTCAATTTAAGGTGCAAAATGCGACCTTGTACAGAAAGCATATGCACTCTGTGAATACTTTGTTTCATCATGAAAGACTGTTCCCATCTATCTTTTTCCTTCTTCCCTCCTACAGCCAGCGTGGTCCTTCCCCCCACCCCCCGCTAACATCCCCTTAGGAGAGGCTAGCGCAGATGAGGAGAAGGACGTGCACAAGAGAAGATTTGTTTGCCGAGCTCATGAATTTCTCCCGCAGTGAGGCAGCTCGAAACAAAGCATGGAGAGAAAATTTTTTAGAGTCCCAGAGCATATCTAGGGCAGCAGTAGCAGCACGGGAGGAGAGATGGCAGGAGCAGGAAGAAAGGAGGATGGAAGCAATGCTGCGGATAATGGAGGATCAGAGTAACATGCTCCGGTGTCTGGTGGAGCTTCATCAGGACCAAAGATTGCCCCTGCAGCCCCTGTGTAACCACCTCCCCAAGTTCCATTGCCTCCCCACCCAGATGCGGGGTGAGAACGCAGGGCGGGGGGGAGGCTCCGGGAACCGACCCACTCTACAACACAAGCAGCATGCGGCTCAGTTTATCAGAAAAGTTATAAAAATGTGCTGTGTCTTTGTCCCCTCCTTCTCCCATCCACCACACCGACTGGTTTTCCTCCTCACCCACCCCTTCTGGGCTACCTTGCCAGTCTTCCCCTTTGTTTGTGAAGAATCATTAAAGAATGCATGCTTTTTAAAAAGAGAGACTTTATTTACTCCGCAAATGAGGGGGAAGGGAATAAGGATGGCGGGAGGCTTATCGCAGAGCAGAGCAAGGGAGCGGGTTTTCAACAGCATTTTGGCCAGTCACAAAACTGTTTTTCAAGGCTTCTCTGAGGAGCAGCGCTTCCTGGTGCGCTCTTGTACTTGCCCTTGTGTCTGGCTGCTCCTAAGTAGCGGACAGGACATTTGCCTCTGCCTCCCACCCTGCCATAAACGTCTCGCCCTTGCTCTCACAGAGATTGTGGAGCACACAACAAGCAGCAATAACAATGGGCACATTTCTTTCGTGGAGGTCTGAGCAAGTAGGATTCTCCACCTGGCCTTCAGATGGCCAAATGTGCACTCCACAACCATTCTGCACTTGCTCAGCCTATAGTTGAACAGCTCCTGACTCTTGTCCAGGGATCCTGTGTATGGCTTCATAAGCCAGGGCATTAAGGGGTAGGCTGGGTCTCCAAAGATAACGATCGGCATTTCAACACCCCCCACAGTAATTTTCTGGTCTGGGAAGAAAGTCCCTTGCATCAGCTGTCTATACAGCCTGGAGTTCCTGAACACACGAGCGTCATGAACCTTTCCCTGCCATCCCACGCATATGTCGGTGAAATGTCCCTTGTGGTCAACCAATGCTTGCATGACCATTGAACAATACCCCTTGCGGTTTCTGTACTCTGCGCCCTCATTGTCTGGTGCCAACATAGGGATATGAGTGCCATCTATAGCCCCCCCACAGTTAGGGAATCCCAGCGCGGCAAAGCCATCTACTATAGCCTGCACGTTTCCCAGACACACAACCCTGGATAGCAGCAGATCAATGATTGCCCTGGATACTTGCATCACAGCAGCCCCCACTGTAGATTTACCCATCCCAAATTGATTCGCGACTGACCGGTAGCTGTCTGGCGTTGCAAGCTTCCAGAGGGCTATCACCACTCACTTCTGAACTGTGAGGGCTGCTCTCATTTTGGTATTCTCGCGCTGGAGGGCAGGGGAAAGCAAGTCACAAAGTTCCATGAACATGCCCTTTCTCATGCGAAAGTTTCTGAGCTACTGCGAGTCATCCCAGACCCGCAGCACTATGCGATCCCACCAGTCAGTGCTTGTTTCCCTGGCCCAGATTCGGCATTCCGGAGCATGAGCCTGCCCCATTGCCACCAAAATTGCCAGGTTGTCAGGCCCCTTACTGTCAAAAGAGTCAGTGTCCATGTCCATGATGTCCTCATCACTGTCTTCACTCTCCTGATAGCGCAGTTGTCTCCGGATCGCATTCTTGTGCGTACGATGCAGCATAAAGTCCACAGCAATGCGCGAGGTATTCACAACGGCCATTACTGCAGTGGTTACCTGAGCAGGCTCCATGCTTCCACTGCTATGGCGTCAGCTCAGGCAGCAAAAGCGCGCAAAATTACTGTTTGCAGTTGCTTTCACAGTGGGAGGGGCACTGCGGGGTGGGTGGGTTTGGGAACAGAAAAAGCTCAAAATAGTGTCTGCTGGGACTCTGGGAACTGTGGGATGGCTACCCACAGTGCATCACTTGAAATGGTGCCTGCTGGGACTCCGGGAACTGTGGGATAGGTACCCACAGTGCACCACTCGCTAGGTTGACGTTTCCCACTGTTGTGTGGACGAACAATGCCGACTTACTGTGTTTAGTGTGGATGCACAAAATCGATTTTATACAGTCTGCTTTACAAAATCGACCTTAACAAAATCGACATAAGTTTGTAGTGTAGACATACCCAAGGAGACCGACTCTGACAATCCTTAGGAGGTTAGTCAGGGCAGGACTCACTGACAAACCTTAGTGGTCACAAGCAACATTGAAAGGAGGTGCAGGGAGAAAGAACAGAAGCTAATGAGTGAGCTAGCTGTCTGTTGAACCAGTTTGTATTCAGAATAGCCAGCCCATAAATGCAAATGCCAGGTTAAGTAGAAGAACTTGGGATGGATACAGACCATGGTTGAGGTCAAGAAAGCATATAGGCTGGAAGCCACTTGACTAGCCTGTGTTACTACCTTCCTAAAGTCCTAAGTAATAGTGGTGTACACAAAAAGCGCAGCTGTTAAATCAGGTAGGCAAGCTGGCAGCCCTGAAAAAGGGATGCAACTGGCAGACTTTGACACTTCTATTCAGGGTAGATTGATTTAAAAAAAAACAAACAAACAAAAAAAAACACTATTTTTAATCATGCCTTAAAATCCTTGATTTTCACTTACTGATTTAAATTATCAATTTTAATCATGTTTTCTATTATATTTAAGTATTTTCCTAAAGAGAGGTTCATTCTTACTAGTTAGTATAACCATTAAAACAAACATACTGATTCGATTATTTACAACTAAATAAATCTTTTAAACTAGATGTGGTAATTTTTGCTAACCATGGGGATATACTGTAGCTATACCCATTTATTTCAGCAAATACATAGCTTAGCATATTTAGATTTTTACGTTTTCACTATTAGAAAATGTATCTCTTATTTACAAGGTAATTAACTTTTTATTTATGATTTGTGTCAAGCTGCATTTGACTGGAAATTCAAATTCAAATGCGAAATAATTAGCAGTTTAAAATAATTTTTATTGATTACCTGAAGTGAGTTGCATACATAAAGTGAAAAAGTATTTCTGCAAAGCTGTCCTGCAGAGACTGAAAGTATGGACGTTTGGAAAAAATACCAGCATTCACTCCATGTGAAGACTGAAAATGATACCTAATGAAGAACTTGACATCATGACCTATTTATAAAGCTTGACCTCTAAATTAAACATTTTTACACTTATTCTCTCTATGTAAAAAAGCAACCTTTAACTCAACATCTAAAATTTAAGGAGAGCTCATTGATTCAATATATTTTTTATTTTAATTATTTTACTTGATTACAGTAAGTCTAGACCTTAACATAGGTTGTCACAAATAAAAATTTAATTTTGAACAGATTTTATAAAAAGAAAAAAGTTAATAAAAACCCAGTTTAAATAAAAATCAAATTTTTATTTTAAAGAGATTTTTCACACATACCCTTCTCCTCTGACCCCATTTGGTCATCTCTCTTTATGCAGCTGAATTGGGTAATGATTAAAAAAAGGGAATGACTGTTTAATTTAAAAAATTGAAAAGCAGCCTATACTTAAGATGTTAAAATAATAAGTGTGTCCAAATGAAGTTTGTGGTGACTAGTTATTTTGCCACAGGGACCTCATGACCCAGAACTGATGGTAAAAATTATCTACAAAGGAAGCATTTTAAAAGGTTTTCTTCGCAACAGTTCATAAATATATAAAAGAAAATGCAAGTGTCATCTGAAGAGTTGTTATAAATTTGCAGATCAATACCTTCACTAAAGTATGAAATAGAGGATTTTATTCCTGCTTTGAATGCAAGTCTTGGATATAACCTACATACCATGTTACATTGATTAGACTGATTACTGTGGTACAGTCACAAAACTAGTTATCTGAAAGAAAAATGCATGGGTATGCACGGGGGAAAAATAAACCATAAGGAATAGTGACTTTACAGATATAATGTGCCACAGTACAATACAACATTCCAATTGATTGTGCCATTTTATTGTACTCCTGAAAAAGCTAAGTAACTTAACATTAATAATGGTGTTTTAGATTTTTTTTTTTCTATTTACTTAAGAGTTATTTTTTTCAGAAGTGAAACAGGGAAGAGGAATTCATATAGGGAACAGCTCTCTCTTCTCAATAGCTATTATACAAAAGCAAAAACTCTTTAAACACTATTATTGGATTATTGGTGCATTATGATAAGGGCTTCTGGCAGCCCTTCACTGATAATTTCTAGAAAGTGGGCAAGTGAATTTGCAGCAGTTTGTTTAGTTATTTTAAGGTTCTGTAGTGGTGGATAATGAGAAAGGTGAAATGGAGGGAAGAGAAACAATGAAATAATTGCCATCAATTTTCAAAGCAGTTCTGCATCCAAATCTGAATTCTGTAAAGAAATGTAGAGCTCCTGGCTATGACATATTTAGGAGCAAATACACGTATGGACATGTAATAATAACTAGTTACTGGCTGGAGTTTAGGATATATACAGGGCCAGCCCACAACATTTTGGCACCTGATGTGGGGAGCTCAAATGATGCCCCCAGGCCTCCTTGCTTGTGCTAAAACGTTGAAAGGTCTCTTGTACCCTCCTTCCTCCAGCACAACACTCCACCATCTCTGTGCATCTAGAGCAAAGAGAATATATATGCACCAGCAGCAGACACAATTTACTACACTCTAGGTTCCAGTGGCACGCCCTCCTCCCCCAGTCTAGCACCTGAGGTGGCCCCCTCAGTTCGTAGCCCTGGATATAGATATAATTTATAAAAACCTGCTCATCCATAGCGTTGCTTGCATGCATAAAACTATAAGTTATATAACTGGATCACCATCAAAAACTATAGATCACCCCCAAGCCACATAATACTCTGACATTTCCTTCCTCTAATCCAGTGGTTTTCAAAGTGGGGTGTGCGCACACCAGCGGATGCGCGAGACCCCCCACAGGGGACCGCAGTGTCCTGGTGCCATCATCGCGGGATTGGCCCTGTTCCGCCGCCTAAAGCAGATGGAATCTATTTGTGTCCCGTCGAAAGTGGAAGCTTTTCATTCTGTGGCATTTCAGCGGACACACCCCCAGGCCGCGAGAGGACTCAGGAGAGTGGAAGGGGGCAGCAAACAGAAAAGTTTGGGAGACGCTGATCTAATCCACTCAAATCTCCCTCTTAGAGAACCTAAGACCAGCTTTTCAGCACAGCTTGAAAGTAAACAAAACAAAATAAACAGGAACTGAAATAATTAAAATGCAAGGGTATGGATTGCCTACATTACTAAAGGGATGCCATCAACTTAAAAGTTAGTTACTTTTATCTGAAAATACTCCTAACTCATTTTTATGTAGAAAACTTGCCACTTAATCTTCCTGACAAATACTGTAGTTTTAAAATGGCTTTTTCCTATGTTATTTATCACTTCTTCTTGTGTTGCTGTGTGAAATACGTAAACAAAGGGTATGTCTTCACTACAAACTTAGGTCGATTACCTTGCAGTCGATTTTTCAAAGCAGACTGTATAAGGTCGATTTTGTGCGTCCGCACAAAACACAGCAAGTTGGCAGCGTTCGTCCACAGTACTGTGGAAAACGTTGACATAGGGAGTGGTCCACTGTGGGTAGATATCCCACAGTTCCCGGAGTCCCCAGCAGGGACCATTTGGAGCGGTGCACTGTGGGTAGTTCTCTCTGTTCCCTAACCCCCCACCCTGCTCCTCCCACCATGAAAGCAACTGCAAATGTTCCTGGGGCTTTTCCTGTCTGCAAAGTTCTGAAAGTTCCTGGGACTTCTCCTGCAAATGTCTGCGAAGTTCTGAAAGTTCCTGTCTGCAAATGTTCCCGGGGCTTTTCCTGTCTGCAAATGTTCCCGGGGCTTTTCCTGTTTACCTGGCCAGAGCAGCGAGTTGAGAGTGCTGTCCAGAGCGGTCACAGTGGAGCACTGTGGGACAGCTCCTGGAGGCCAATAAAGTCTACATGAGCCCTCACTAAGCCACAATTGACTCAGAGAGGTCGATTTCAGCACTACTCCTCTCATCAGGGAGGAGTACAGAAATTGATGTTAAGGGCCCTTTAATTCGACGGAAATGGCAGCTGTGTGAGGACAGGTGCACGTTTATGTCGACTTAATGTCGCTAAAGTCGACATTAAGTCGTAGTGAAGACCAGGCCAGAAAGAAAAAACTGACTGGCCCAATGTGTGTGTGTGGGGGGGACTGAAAAAGGAAAGGAATTCCCTTTTATCTTTCAAATCTAGTAAGCTTAGGGGTCCCTTCTAACTACAGTTGACAAAAAGTGCTAGCCAAAAATGTAATTTAAATTGACCATGTCCATTTAAGTTTATTTCTCTCTCTTATATGAAGTCACTGGAAGTAACCCTAATCTAAGTTACAAAAATGAGTCCCTTGTTTCAGATTGCTTTTAAAAAATATAGCTAAAATAAGTGCAACTGTGTTACAGAAGTATTACACACTGCTGTAGCTGGTATCCCATCTGAATATCTAATAGTGACAGAATGAGTTAAGCGATGGGAAACTGTTCCTCCCTCAAAAGATGTAGGAAGTGGTACAGTACAAACCTATTTACACGCAAATCCGCTTAATGCACGGTAATGCCAAGCCTCCCAGTGCTACCTATTTAACATGTGAGACTCAATAAGACACAGTACAGGAACCTGCTATATAGCGCTCATAGGCATGCGCACAGGGTCTGCCCAAGCACACCCTAATGTCTCAAAAAAAAAAAAAGAAAGTGGCTTTGTATGCAGAGTGTGGTGCCTTTAAAATAAATAAATAAAATTCCTTGGGTGCACACCCTAATGAAATGTGCTGTGCACGCCTACGGTAGTGTTATAGATTTGCTCACTAACTCACTGACATAAAAACTGACAGGAAGTGCGGAGTGGAAACATGTTGTAGGCCTACTGACATTTTCTCTTCCTTTTGATTGCCGATATTGGTAAAGACGTATAATGCACACTTAGTCATTGTCACGCTAGAGAGATATAGTTGCTCAGGAAAGGCTGAAAGGAATGCTGCTAAGTGGGCCAATCCTTCAAGCCCAAGCAACAAAATCTGGAAATTTAAGCGGGGGAAATCAATCATTCCAAGCCAGCAATCGGTTTATAGGTCTTTTTAAAAAACATCATGGCATAGCACAGATATTGATTTCTGGAGAAAGCCAATCAGCTGATCAAATCAGCCACGAACAAGCTTCCCGCCAAGTTAAAATCCTGTGGTATCTGCGACACTGTGAATATGTATGTAATCCTAAATAATTATACATAGATATCTTAAGATATTTCAGCATGGTCATCTTAACCTGCGGTCCATTAACACTCGGTCATGACAGCTTGACTCCCGACATCCGCATGTCAGCAGGTCTGTACTGTATTGATGATTAAGTGAACCTGAGAGTCAGCACTCAATCAATGTTTTATCCTGGTGTTAAGCCATAGAGCGACACGTTGCCTTCTAAGCTGGCAACTCATCCCAAAGTTTAAAACTTGAAGGGCGCTATATAAAAATCATCAAATGCAATAGACCAACTTTTCTGAAAGTGGTAATTTACATTTTTCAATAGTCTCAAATCACTTTTTCCATTGGATTGTGTTTGGATTATGCAGTTTATCACATAACAGATAGTACTTTACACTTACTTCGTGTCTTCCATTCAAAGATAAAGTTTTGCTTGCAAATTGAAGATATCCAATTCTTCTGCACTAAGATGTTACCTTCCCCACCCAAAATCCACTTCATAAGTACCTTTACTAATATTTAAACTATGTTAAACATGACTAAGAGAGCAGGCATTACAGAAATGTAACTATCAAACTTACCAATTAGCTCTTGGCAATCCTTATGAATTATGCTCTGTTCCGGTAGATCTAAACAACCATCCCAGGATGCCAGACTGTCCCCTTTTCCTACAACATTCAGTGCAATCTGAAAACAAACAGTTCTTCAAAGCATTACTGGCTGTACCTATGCAGAGATATAGTTACTGCACTCAATGAACTCTACAGATTTAAGCTCAAAGGAGAGTAAACATTCCAAAACTGACTTAACACACATTTCAGAATTCTGCATGGCACACATAAATGGGGAGGGTGGGGTGGAGGAGGAGATTATTATAATTATTCAAGATACTAAAGCCATCAGCTTCAAATAAAAATATATCTGCAAGTATTATCCTCTTTATTTAAAGTCATAGTTACCTTCCAGACTTTGGCCCTCAAATCAGCAGGCAGTGGTCTCCCTTGAATTATGTTTCTTACTGTTTCAAGATCACAACCTCCTTCGTCTAAAGCTTCTTCAAGGTCTTTTTCCCTATAGAAAATTTTTAAAAATATATTAAAAATACTTTAAAACAGAAAAATGTTTTATTTTTCAATATCATCCTGTATGTATACACACGGTATCTGCAAAGATCCCTCCAAGTTGGAGGATGCCATCAACTTAAAAAAAATACATTTAAAAATAAGTTTCCTGACCTATTTATAAAATCTTAAATTATTAAAACCAAATACTGTAAAACCTAATTTATTTTTCACAATGTGTGTGGTGTGCCTGACTTCTAATTCCACTCATCTTAAATAGTGAAAATGAATTATTTCATTTTCTGGTTCTCATGAAGTGGCATATTACTACAAAATTGGTCTAACACTGCAGAAGAATGTTTGAACCTAAAAAGCTGCACTATTTTCCTTGATATGTTAGAGAGTTTCAGGAAACATTTTTGTCACCCACACATTACACATTCAAATGGAAATTCGGGACCTAAATTAGGTGGCCATGTCTCAGTAAATAAATCATTAGATGACCTAGATACTGGAAAATATTTTCCAGTGCTCTTAACTCCATATTTCCTTTTTCAGACACACATTCATGTCATGGGATGCGAGCCAATTAATTAACCTAGTCTTCAGTTTTATCTGGCATAATTAGTGTGGCAAACATAAAAGAAAACAATCCCCACCCCCAACAAATCAATGGACTGAAAAGATATCAAAAAGCTTTTAACACTAATACCGCAATCTAACAAGTTAGCATATAATGGAATACTCAAGATGTTCTAAGAATTGTTGTAAGAATTCTTTTTAATGTGTCTCACCAAAAATGTTTAACTGTAGACAAAATGGGTGATTATGCAGAAAGTGAATGCACGTTATTTTTAACAGATAAATATCTTCCTGATGGCTGCAGCTGAACATTTCATACACTTGAAGACTAAATGCACCTGCTGAGCTACCTCCTACAATTCCATGTGACATTACAGTGATGGCAAAATGGCAGGTACAATGGGGTAGCAGAAATGACAGTTAAACAGTTTGTTTCCAGAGTAAGTGGAACATGACAAACTTGCCATATATTAAGTAGAGAATGATTCTACCCCAAACTACAGAGATGTATATCTTTTGAATCAATTTATATACTTGCACATAGGGGCACTAAAGGCTTACTAGTTCAAGCCCTCTGTTAGTAACTATTGTGCCACGTCATGTTCTACTTAGTGAACTTCGTTGTCCTTTATAAAGGTAGGTTTCATAAGGAAGAATTGTGGTACTGGCTGACACTAAAGTCTATCTTTCTATAGCAGACGCAAAAAAATGCCTCACATTTGGGCACTTTTCTTATGGTATGTACATGCCCATGGTCTTCAGTAGCTACAGTTCACATTCCTGTAATAGATATAGCAAGTCAGATACTGAATTTAGTATGCTAATTTTAATGTTTAACTACCTACTCCCAGTGGAATTCCTTCCTCAAGACATATCAACCCTAGTCTCTAAAAAGACATGCACACACAAAAATCCAGTTTTCTAAAGATTAATCTCTATATTTCAAAGAAGTTAAAGATCCAAACCTGTAAACATTTATGCACTTTTAACTTTAAGCATCCATTTATCCCATTGAAAACTACACAGGATGTTAAAGTTAAGTAACTGCACAATTGTTTGCATCTTTTTCCAATAGGCTTATAAGCATAAATGCTTTAACTCAGATTTTATATGTAGATTATATTGTGTGAAAGCTAACATATTCACCCCCAGTTTGGATAAAAATGTAGCAAGACTGTAAGAAGAGGTTCACTTTTCTAGTTTTATTCTTTTAATTAATCTATTCTTTGTATAGTGGAAGTGCTTAGAAGCCCCAGCCCGACTCATTGTTCTAGGCATTGTACACCTACAAAGAGTTTACAGTCTAAGGCTTTGGTCAGGCAAGATACCTGCCCTTACGTGTTACTTGTAATTAAAAGTTACTAGAGTTTAATAAGCAGTTCCCTGCAACTCTTAAAATTGATTACAGGCACATTCTGTTGGAGAGGAAACTGTCCCCCCCCTCCACCTTCCTGAAGCTATTATGCATGTTCACGTTAGAGCAGCTGCTGATTTTAGATGAAAGACAGCAAAGTTGTCTTCACAGCTGTGCAATAAATGATTGTCTTGACGGTATGGTTATGTCAAGAAGGTTACAATTCTAACCTGGAGAGTCTAAAGAACTAGCAATAGCTGCAAAACTGTATATTTTATCTATTGTAGTATAATGCTTCCTACTTATACCCTTAATAAACAGCTCATAACAACATTTATTAGAGCAATTCAGTTACAATTTCTCATTCTCACCAAAAAATGACATGAGAAAAGCCAAGCTGCTCACTTAAATAATCTCCCAAATAGAAGTGATCCTCATTGATGATTAGAAACCAAATGGGGAAAAAAAACCACAAAATATTTGCAAACCTGAATTCGAGTGGTGAACAAATCTTTTCTGTGTCTTAAGACTTCAGAAAGCCTGATCCATATAGAACTAGAGATGAACTAAAATCACAACTCAAAAATTTAGTGATGGCTGTGTTTTGTGGTTCTCATGTATTTATAAAATGGCCACACTAGCCCCACATATTTCTTTTTCATATGCTTTCTCTTGTGCAATCTGTCATTAGCACAAGAATATAACCTATACCTACCTGAAATTAATGTTCTGTTCAGAAGTCCAGTTTGACAGGTGGCAACCACCAGGTCAAACTCCATTTGACAAACACCAGACATTGCACACAGCACAGCATTACCCAGTGAATATTATCAGCACAATATGCGCCACAGTTTTAACGCCTGCAATTAGACATACAAACCTGCAAGGCAAAATAAATTAGCATTCCTTAACACATAGGACAAACATGGTTGAGTGGTGTCTACATACTGACACACAATTAGGCAAAAATATGCAACCTTGTTTGTTCATACGCCCCTAAATTGTCTAACTATATTTGTACCAGTGCATTCTGGAAAATGTGAAGAGCGAACCCATTCTTCCATAGAAGATCATAAAGCACGTGGAGGACATACGCACAGAGCAGAACCAGCAGCATTTGAACAATGCACTCAGGGATATTCAGGTGCACAGAGAAGTGAGATGAAGGAGAAGCTGCCAATCCTGTAAAGCAAGCACTGTTAGGAGGTCCCATCGGTATTGTAAAACTCTGAACTGACTGTGTCAAACTGATTACAGAGAGACAATCAAGTGCCAAATTAGGCCTATATCATGGGTAAAATATGGTTAGCTGCTATAGTTTACTATCCAAGTATTAACCATGAGTGTGGAAAGAAAATAACCATAATTAACTGGTTAAAAGTCATAGCATAGCTAGAGCCTCAGGCTGTAATAGATAAACCATGTTTCAATGTTTATTGGAGAGAATGTAATTAAAGACAAACATACCTATGGAACAACTAGTCTGGAAAGAATTAAGCAGACTAATTACAAACACACCAGAAAGGGAATTTCTAATAGACCCATTAGTTTTAATTCTGCAGCTACCAACAGCTGGTATTTACAGTTTAAAGAGCAGTGTACTTGTATCAAATTGGCTTTTGCCATAAGGTAAAAATTGAAACAATCATACAGGGGGGAAATACCCAAAGGTATAACAACAGCTTAAAACAGTCATTCCCTAGAAGTTCTATCATCAGTACTTTGTGCCCTGTGGAGCACAAAAGGGGGATGGCACTGGTCTAGTGCCTGACCTTGAAGAGGACTCAGCTGATAGCATGGTTTGTCACTATCACGGTGTTATCACCTTCCATTAGATAGATTGCAACACAGAAGTCCTTTACACTACTTTGCTGTGGCTATGACAATCAGACATGCTTTTCCTCTATCACACCTAAAAAGACTGTTCAAAATGGTGGGTCATGTAATTGATTGAGTTTACCATGGCTCTGTAAGGCAGCAGAGTCTCAATTGCTAATGCATCCGATGAAGTGGGCTATAACCCACGAAAGCTTACGCTGTCAATTGCTAATAGGAGACTTTGGTTTTGTTTTGTTTTTTTTATCTGCAGGAAAATCAATCAGATTCAGACTGATTTTAATGTTACTTATAGAAGTAATATTACAGCAAGAAACTACAAAAGCAAACTGCAGACGAGCTGGTCCGTGGCCATCATATGACTGGTGAAGAAGGCCTGCACAAAAGTCAATCCATTACTAACTACATTTATTATACCTCCTTTGGGAAGAATGCAGCATCTTATCTCTCAAATAAGGCAAGCTGCTAAGAGCCCTTAAGAGCCTTTGGTTTATGTTCTGCGCTGGCTTCTCTGCTTTTATCTGGGTATAATTCAAAGTTTCGGTTACAGTCTAAAAAGTCCTCACTGGTGCATGGACCATTTATCTGACAAACCAATTCTCTTGCACAAGGCATACCATTGTTGACACCTGGAATTAACCTCTTTCCAGCTACCAGTAAGTCTCTCTCAGTAGAGGGCCCTTGCCTCTGAAATACCTTCCCCCTCCCCACTACCAGTCTATAGAACCCAAGTTCAGCAAACTTCAGGATGCTCAAGCAAGTCTTGCTGTGTAAGGCTTTTAAAACTTGGGGAGGAGGTTGAGAGGAGGAGAAGTCAGTCCCCCGTTGGGCCTTTTATGTTTAAAGACTTGTACTTTTTACGTAATGTTTATTATGTAAGGCACCAAGGCGCTTAGTAACGACCACCAACAATTAGTACTAAATGAATAAATACATATGCAGAACTTCCCTACTCACCAGTACTAGATGGATTTGGAAAGCACAATTCTAAAATGCTGCTTTTCACAAGATACATAAGTCATCATTTTGCAGTACAATTTCTTTTCCAAAGTTTTTCCAATTAGAATAAACAAAGGAAGCTCAGATTTTATCTTTAACCTCTAAAAACCACCAGAAACTAGTCTGAAACGTCCTCAACATTTCTAGTGTAATTTGAATTCAATATTCATAAACACTCACTTTTACTAAGGACCTATTTTAGCAAGTGCCATCGGTGGCTGACTGGTTACTTAAGGCAGTTTCACTGTATTGACATTTCATCATGTCTATGGTTGAAAATTATTTTCTTAGCAAATCCGTTATGCAAATAAATTTTGCATGTCTAAGTTTGTTAATATTATAACAATACATTGAAAGTATCTAATAATCATACAAATTACTACATATGAATCATAATCATTACTGAATTCATTTGTAATGATGAATATAAACCCTTCAGGGAACTTTGACCAAACAGCACACTACTTCTGATAAACAAGGTGGGGGTTTTTTTGGTCATCATAAATGAAACTAAACTAAAAGTCTAAACAAAAGGAATCCACATGCTCCTTCCAATACAAAAAAATGATACGAGAGAGAGATTTTTAGACAAGATCAAGCACAACATCAATATGATCTCTGAATGCACCTGGGACTACATCCTGTCCTTACAGAGAGATAAATTCAAGCATCTAGTAGGCATTTTCCATCTCTAACTATGATCCCAACTTCTGTTAGTCTTCATGGAAGATCCTGTAAATTACTGAGTGTGTTGAGTTCCTGGAAAGCTTTTATTTATTAGGAAGAGAGTCACCAAATTAGACCAAAATTAAAATGTAAAAGCCAAATTAAGATATTTCATTCTTAACCCTTCAATTTCAATGAGGGTACATAGAGTTAAGATGACCTACATGGTAAAACCAGACCTAATATTTTTGTATAGGTTTGCAGTCAGCTCCTTCCACGTCGGTGAAGAAGCTCCATAACCTTGGCATACACATGACAAGGCTGCCAAATCAGACCAGAAGCTGTTGTGAGGCAAGCGAGCAGGGGAAGACAGCAGAAAAATATTTCTGGAACCAGATCACAGACAGAGAGAGGAGAGGCTAAACAGAGAGGAAGCAGCAAAACTACTGGTGAACTATTACTTTCACCTATTTGGCAGAACAGAGACCCTTCATGCAGCTGCATAGCTAGCATAGATCAAAGGCCTTCACTAGGATGATTCTTTGAAAATGTACTCAAATTTTTTGTTCTGAGAAAGACACATATCTTGCTATAAGAAATCACACTGTTGCTTTTCTCTCCTATTTAGCTTAAATCCATGTGGCATCCACAGACTAACCCAACATTAGATTCTTTCATCTATTCTTATTTATACTCAATCACTAATATATACCCTTCTGGTAAACCACCACACTCATTCATTAGTCTGTATGAACCTTAAAAACCAATTATCTTCACCCAGGTTGCTACATTGCTTAACCATATGCTGTTCAAAGATCTGTTTGTGCTACTATACTTGAAAAGATGCTCTCATTACTTGTATCTCCACTCCTCAGAAGACAGTCTAGTATCACAGCCATTCATTATTTGCTTTAATAACTGCCCATCTTCACGGTAGCAAGAAATACTATAAGCATGTATTTGTTAGGTATGGATTTATATACATGCTCCCCGTATTTCCTGAGATAGAAACAAGGCTGCCATCAGCACAGCCTGTCACACTCCCATCCCATCCATGCACACACCTACCTCCAACTGCCTTATTGGTCACTTTGATTTTTACCTTAAAGCAATTAATAAAAAAAACCCAGTAAGTTGAGAAATGTAACAAATTCAACCAAGACCTGAATTTTGTGTGTCTACCAATGTTTCCTCGGTTGGCACCATGGCATTGGAGCCTGCCCCTTCAAATGCCTTATATTTTGGGATTATCAGGAACATGGGCAGAAAAAGGAGAATGCAGGAGCATATATGGCACTGCTGTTGTCACAGGAGATATGGGGAATGCGTGTAGAGATCCATGCTAGCACAAGCAGGGCTGCTAGCAGAGATCTATTAAGAAAGTAGTACACTCCCACTCAGAACAGAAAACAGATACAGTTCAAATTTACTTTCACCAAAGAAGTGCTTTTGTGGAGTCCTATGAAGACATGTATAGAACCAGACAACCACCTTGTACATCTCTGGCTCTTATTTAGACTCATCACACAACTTCAGACTAAGGAGGAAAAGTTAAACCAGCAATGCTGAATTTATGAAATGTTTCAGAAACCACCTCTAGTTATACCAATTGGCTAAAAAGAGCACACACTTAAGGTCATGTTTTGCATCAGCTATAGAAATATTTAATAAAATACAAATAAACTAACACACTGTAAATAAAAAAATCAAACAAAACCTGCTGGCTGAGTGACCAACAGTAGAACAAACTGTCAGAACTCAGCAATTCGTAGTATTATGTCTTGCAAATCATTTTTGAAGAAAAGCTTTCCACTATAAAAACTTCAATCTACATATATTTTTCTACCCTCCAGAAATCTCTCTTTCCCCAGTCAAAGTTCGGTAACCACAGTTACCCTCTGGTTCCTATTTTTAGTTAATGATCCTCTCACTGGAATGGAAAAGATCCAGCAACAGCTATTCTGTATTGATGTAAATAAAAAGGTTTTCAACTTTAAAAAAAAAAAAAGAGATGCAGTGAAACATGCCACAAATGCAGCACCACTTTGAATAACTCAAAAAAGGGTATTTTCCCCCTAAATTTGCCGCAGTATCACATTTAACTTTGAGGTTTCTCAGATTTAGGAAGTAGTGTCACGAGCATCAAAAACTATTTACCAGTGCAATACTATTTTATGTCACATTACACTGTTTCAAACAGTTTAATTATGGTTCAGGAACCCACTGGTGAAGTTTGGAGGCATAAGCAGTGGTTACATCCACAATGAAAGCATCCGTTTTCCAGTTAAAGTAGGTTTTGAGACTGCTGAACTGCTGATGTTGTTTTTAAAAAAATGCTGTTGCATCCACAATTAGATAAGAGGGTAAATATATTAAAGCACTTGCCAGTAGATTCTCTCAACTGTTGTAGGTTCATAACCATGTTTGAATCATATTACATAGTTTTAAATATAATCCTGATGTAAGGGAAACTACATAGATGTATTTATCCCCTGCTCAACTGATGTTGTAAACTTTACAATTTAAATTATACTTAATTTCAATGAGAAAATGTGTGTAGGCTCAAGTAGGGACATACCATAAATATTCTACTAAAGGAACACAATTATGTTTCATGTAAGTGTTTCCGCCCATTGTCTATTTCCCAACGAATTTGGGTTTGATGTCAACAACTATTTTAGCCTCAAACAAAAGTAATGATATTGCTAATTCGCACATCACGTTTACCTAAGTGACAAATTGGCTAAAATTACTTATTTTGCAACCATCTATTAAATAAAAACTGTACTTCCTACTAAAAAAAAGTCAAAACAAATACAACTACCATGAAGTGGATCATAGCAATACAGCACATTGTTTCAAAGTATATCCCCATATCAAATAAGAAACTTCAGATTATTATCTGTTGAATATACACCCTAAACATCACCCTAAATTTTACAAATTTGTTTCCTTTAAAGTCAGAAAACAATGTTTTCCTCGATTTATGAGCTAAGAGTTCTCTTACTCAACATGCATCAAATGTTCATAAATCTGTTCTTCAAGAAATAAAGGAAAAACTGTGGATTCCAACAGCTACTTACAACTAACCACCAAAGAGAAAAATAAACGATTACACCACAGAAGACTAGGTTTCCTACAGAATTTCTTCAGTAAATAGGTGTAAGGTACTTTTTCCACTATGTTCTCCTCTGACAAAAGTCTAATTTTCCTTGTGCTTGGATCCAAGTAACTTGGTTTCACTGTATTTGTAGAAATCAAGTATTTTGTCCTTAAACTTCTCTGGAACTAGTGAGACAAACTGACTCTCCCCTTTTCTCTCCCCCTGCCCCGCCCAAGGTCTCTCCACAACATGTTTATATTTTTACTTTCTGCATTTTTATTTTAAAAAAGCATATCAAGCATTCAATCTGGGATCTTCGGGATCTACGACTGTTTGCTGGCTTTTAACTGATCCAGGTCATTTGTCCGAAGGGACATGCCTCATCACTGATCTATATTGACAAATCTGCAAATTTTTTTAAAGGATTAAGGGTAGTATGTGTCATTAAATGTTCTAGATGCTACACATTCAGGATATTATCACAAGTTCTAATCCTATCATCAGATCTGTATAGGTGAACCTTTGCATTAAGATGGAGCCTCTGATGGGATCTGAATCAAGGACCATGGAGTAGATATAGTTGGGATGAAGGAGAAAACAAAATGGTGTCTACACCTTGATATGAATGCTTCAACCAGCAGTGCCCAAATACAGTCTTATGCTCTCAAATCTTACATTCACATGGAATTTTACATCAAGAAATACCCCAGGTTTTGGGGTGGGGTTTTTTTGCATACTATCCAGAGACAACACTCAATTCAGCCCCTTAAATTACAGCTACCTCTTGTGTAAAGCAGGTGCTTTACAGCACACTGATACATTATATACAAAACACAAGAAATTAAATAAAAAAGCAGATGGAATTTAGAGGGGACAGGCAAAAGGATAATTACATAGATTGGACCATTTGGACCAGGCCACTAATTCTTGAAAGAAAAAAAACAACACGACATTTGTAGTCAAACAATCAGGATTTCACTTTTACATCTCACCCAAAAGATACACTGCTAGCAACATGGTGGCACTTGACATCATAATGTAGATTTTGATTCTAAAAGAAAAATCTTACCTAGTGCATCATCCCCACAACTCCGTACAATGCCAAAGTTTTCACTGGGAAGCTCTGCCATCCAAATAACACCATCCCTGTTTAGTTTATTCCAATTACAACTGAACGTTACTGTTCAGCATGGTACAAATACAGGCCACACATGGTAAAATCTTCATATTTTTGCAGTAAATCTATATGGAACCAGCACTGCTCATGCAGAACTCCCTGTTTAGTTTTTCAAAAAGCGTTTTAGTGCCGTTTTGAGATCTTGAAGGTTGCAAGTACTCTCAGCAGTTACTACTGGAACTGATTGTACTGGAGTATTTTTTCAAAGATTCAACATGATTCAGATTTCATCAAGGATTATGCTTCAGTGTTCCAAGACCTAACAGTTTTACAAGTGGGTGCTCTAGTGCAGTGGTTCTCAACATTTTTCTTTCTGAGCCGCCTCCACCCCAACATGCTTTAAAAACTCCACAGCCCACTTGTGCCACAACAACTATTTTTCTGCATATAAGCGCCAGGGCCAGCATTAGGGGATAGCAAGCAAGGCAATTGCTTGGGGCCCCATGCCACAGGGGGGCCTGCAAAGATAAGTTGCTAAGGCTTCGGCTTCATAATAACGGCCATACTAGGTCAAACCAAAGGTTCATCTAGCCTAGTATCCTGCCTTCCAACAGTGGCCAATGCCAGGTGCCCTAGAGGGAATGAACAGAACCAGGTTAGGGTTCCCATTCCCAGCTTCTGGCAAACAGAGGATAGGGACACCATCCCTGTCCATTTTAGCTAAAAGCCATTCAACTGCAGAGCTTAGGGCCCTGTGCTGCAGTGCCACTTTGTGGGGGTTTGTCTTTCTGTCTGAGCCCCAGCAAGTCTGATGTCATAGAATATCAGAGTTGGAAGGGACCTCAGGAGATCATCTAAGTCCAATCCCCTGCTCACAGCAGGACCAATCCCCATTTAAGTCATCCAATAGATTTTTGCCCCATATCCCTAAATGGCCCCCTCAGGTACTGAACTCACAACCCTGGGTTTAGGAGGCCAATGCTCAAACCACTGAGCTCTCTCCCCCCACTGCTCGGCAGACCCTGTGAAACCCACTCACAGCCCCCCTGTATTAGTATTTATTACTAATTAGTATTTATACAGTGCTTTACCTGTACAATGTGCTTCATAAATTAATGAACTAGTACTAGTTCTAGAACTAGTACTTCATTAACTTTTCTGTAACCAGAACACAGGCAGTTTACAATTGCAAGTGAACAAAACTCAGTAGTTAGATGAATGATTTAACTCCTTGAGAGCCATACATACAGGTCTCCTATGGTCATAGTACAGAGATAGCAACTGATGTCAGCATATGTCTACACTACAAGTAGCACAGGTGCAGTAGTACAGACACGTCCTAAAGTAATGGCAGGGCTTTTCTGTCAATGTAGTAAATTCACCCCTATGGGAGGTGGAGCTTCCAGTCACCTACCTCAGGGCTGGGCAAACTATGGCCTGCAGGCTGAATCTGGCCCATCAGGGATTGCGATCCGACCCATGGGATTGTCACCCCGGGGCACCACAGGGCTAACGCAGGCCCCCCTGCCTGCCCTGGCCCCGCGCCGCTGCCAGAAGCAGCTGGCACCACATCCCTGCGGCCACAGGCGCTGACTTTAGCAGGCGGGTACTTGCGTTCCCCTCGGCCCTGCCCCCATTCCAACCCCTTCCCCAAATCCCTGGCCCTGCCTCCTTCCCCAGGCACACCACATTTCCCCCTCCACCTCCTCCCTCCCAGGCTTTTGCATGGCAAACTTGGGAGGGAATGGGGAGAAGTGGATCGGTGACGCACTCAGAGGAGGAGGTGGAGGCGAGCTGGGGCAGGGTGGGGACCTGCCCGTGGGTGCTCTGCACCCACCAATTTTTCTCTATGGGTACTCAGCCCCTGAGCACCCACGGACTTGGTACCTGTGCCTGTGGCCCCTATGGGAGGGGGCTGAGGGCTCCGCGTGCTGCCCTCACCTGCGGGTACCTTCCCCAAAGCTCTCATTGGCTGTGGTTCCCCATTCCTGGACAATGGGAGCTCTGCTGGGAGCCCTCTGCCCCTCCCCCAGGGGCTGCAGGGATGCAGCATGGGGCCAGTGCAGGGAGTGAGCCTGCCTTAACCCTGCTGCCACCCCAGAGCCGCTCAAGGTAAGTGGTGCTGGAGCCCACACCCCAGTGCTTGGCCTTGAGCCTCTGCTACACCCCAACTCCCTGAGCCCCCTGCTGCACCCGTCCTACACTCAGTTCCCTGCCCTGAGCCCCCTTGTATTCCCCACATCTCTCCTACATCCCAACCCCTTGCTCTGAGCCCCTTCCCGCACACTGCACTCCTTCCCGCACCAACCCTCTGCCCCAGGCCTACATTCATGGCTCTGCATGCAATTTCCCCACCCAGATATGGCCCTCAGCCCATACCTAGCTGCATCTACAGTGGGAGTCAGGCTGACCTCACTATGTTGTTCATGTTTTAGATGTAGACAAGGTCTTAGTTACATCAACATTCACATCAAATCAAGTTCCTTTACATTAGGGCTAGACTGATCAATAGATTGTACATACACAGATGGTAAGACAAGTGGGCCAAAACAGGTAAATGGGAATTGGAAGATCACTAGGAGTGGGGCAACTGCATAGGTGGCTGCACAGAAGGGAACCAAAGGAAGTTTCTAGGTGTGTATGTGGAAGGGACAAAGAGCAAGGAGGCAGCATAGGAGTGAGGTCAGATACAGGAGAGAGATACAAGGAGAGGAATAAAAAAGGAAGGGAAATAGTGCAAGTGTTTAATCTTGGTATTCAACACCACCAGGAGCAAGATTTAGTCTCAAGCAGCTATAAGCAGCAGCAAAAAGTGGCATATGGAACAGCTAAGGGGCACGCACACACCAACATCCCACTACTGTGGCCACTGAAGGAGATTGCCTCTGAAGGGAGGTGGGGCATGTGCTCTGAGGTCTCCGGGGGCAAGGCACTATCTAGGGCAAAGATGGGCAAACTATGGCCTGCAGGACACTCTGGCCTGCCCCTTGAGCTCCTGGCCGGGGACACTAGTCTCTAGCATCCCCCGCCACCCTCTCTCCTCCACAGCCTCACCTCGCCACCCTGCCAGTGCTTTGGTCCACCACTCCTGCTGGTGGCATGGCTGCCAGCTCCTGCTGCTCTGAGCAGGATGGTGAGGGGAGGGGGGATTGGATAAGGGACAAGTCTAGGGGTACAAGGCAAAGGCCGTGAGATGTGACCTAGTTCAGGAGGCGGAAGAAACGCCCCGGGGAGAACCCGGTCCCGGTACCAGCCGGGCGCGCAGGAGGAGACTGAACCAGACCAAAGGAAGCACCGGAGGCAGCTTTGCACCGGGGCGACACCAGCTCCCGGGAGCCGACCAGACCCGCCGCCCCCGCCTCCCTCCGGCGAACACGGACCCGAGTTCCCCAGGGCGGCGGTTGCCCCAGGGCGGCTCCCCCCGTCCCTGCCCAGGGAGACGCGGGGGGGGAGGGCTCGGAACCGGCAGAGAAGGGGGCGGGGTTCGGGCTCGCGAGGGGGGTGACGGGTTCTCGCTCACCAGCCGCTCAGCAGCGCCTCTTCTCCTTCCGCCATAGCTGTTGACGTGCCCTCGCTGTGCCGTAAATCGCGCTTTAATTTCGACAGCCGGAGAAAACATCCGCTTCCCCTTCCCCGCCCGCGGCGCTGTCGTAAAGCCTCGGATGGCCGTAAAGCGCGGAAGTGTTGGGCGGTGACGTGGGGCACGGGGGAGATGTCGGGCTGTTGCTGTGGGGCCTGGGGGATAGGACGCTCGCTTCTATCAGACCCGCCCCTTTGGAACGTGGAGGCGCTAGAAGCGCGCGGCTGCTGGGGACGCGCCCTGTATTCCAGGCGGGAGACCTCAGCTGGAGCTGCCCTCAGCTTTAGTGCTGTGTGCGGGCAGCGCGCGCAGGGTCTGCTCCGGGACTGGGGCAGCTCGGTGCAAAGATCACGAATCATAAATAATAGTAATAATAAGTGTACAGAGCTGGGGAGAGGGAAGCATTTCCCCCACCCCCTGGCCCAGTGTGGGATCTATTTGCAGGGTGCAGAAGGAGAGTATGTGTTGACCTTGTTTTCTTCAGAAAGGCAAGGTGTTGCTCTAAATGTAGTCACAAACATATTTTCGTGAGCAAATGATGTAGTTGTCACAGGGCTCTGTTATGTGAGTGGGAGGGGGGAAATTGATCCATAAAAACAATCTATTAAATTGTCATCCACATTATGGAAAGATGTGAGAGTCCCTGAGCAATGTTATCAAGCATAGAGGGGGTGGAAGCAGCAAATGTTACCTGAAGTCAACAAAGGACTGCAGTTCCTGCATGTGCATAGCAAAGATCAGCAACTCTGCTACAATAGTTTGGCATCTGGAAGCTATGGAAAACTCTTTCCAAGAACGACAGGTG
Organism: Dermatemys mawii; assembly: GCA_007922305.1. Taxonomy (NCBI): domain Eukaryota; kingdom Metazoa; phylum Chordata; order Testudines; family Dermatemydidae; genus Dermatemys; species Dermatemys mawii. Next base: position 24,412,124 of record ML677351.1, read on the forward strand.
TGCATGTGTGATGTGGAACTATGAAATAAAAGCACAATAGCTGAATGGGTTACTTGCTTTACTTAAAACCCATAATAGATTACAAAGAAGCACCATCAGGAAAAAAATCTATTCATGTGTCACAGAGAAACTTCAGGCTTCCCCATAACTTCTTGTAAAATTGCTACTTAAAAAAAGGGAGTCCAGAGAAGCCTGTGTGCTATTTCCCAAGAAAGAATCTGGAAGCCTGGGTAGGGGCTGGAAAGGAGTATTCCTCCTCTAGTGAGTGAGGTGGAGGATGTGTAGAGGAAAATGCTACAAGAGGCCACTGCACTAAGCTACCCCCCATCCTATCATATTTTCATGCAGAATGACCTATTGCCATTTGATCTGCTGCCGCCTCTTTCTCTACTATTTAAGGGTAAGAGGTATGTCACCCATGCTGAGTGCCAGAGAATGGAGGGGATACAAGGATCACTTTCTGATTTCTCCTCTTCCTCTTGGTTGCATATGTAAAGGCCACTCAGCTGTGGGGCAGCAACCAGAGGAAGCTGGGAAGTGAGTGGTGAGGAGCAGTTGAGTTCCAATGCAATGCCTCCTCCCCTTTCATTTTTGGAGGGAGGGAAGGAATCACGTTACTTCCCAATATATATAACACTCCTCCCTCCAGGCTTCCAGGTGCTTTCTGCAAGGGTGGGCATAAATCCTCCTCCAGTCTTCCTCTATAACATGGACATCTGTCAATCTTAAGGAAGTAATTTCTTCAGGTTTTTAAGGGTCAAAGATGCTCCTGACCCCAACCTGTACATTTAAGCAGTTGTCTTATCAGGCAGCTTCAGATGACCCCTGAGCTGCTCTTTGGAAAGTATCCATGCTTGCTAGTAGCATTGACCAATTTTTAAGTTAGAGGATCTGTTGTGGACACTGTCTCTTCCAATCCTGTTCTTCTATCTTCTCTGCTTCAACCACAGGGCTTCGTTGTATGAAAATGATGGAGATACATTAACTTTAATATTATATTATTATGCAGGTGGTTGGTGTTAAAATCTTTTTGTATCCATGCTATTTATTTCTTCTTACCGTGTAGGCTTTACATTTATTAGGACCAAATAGCCACTTGTTCCCTGCAGCCCCTGCTATTTAATCTCTCTCCAGATTAGATGTTCTTCTGCTTTGTGGTTTGCTTCTGTCATATGCTTATTTAATCATTTTGAACATATATCAAAGAAATATATTAAGCAGTCACACTGATTAAAGGAGACGTTTAGTTTGTTTATATAGTTAGGTTTTGTTAGTTCAGTTAATTGCCTTAATAAACAAGAAATGAGGGACTGTTCCAAACATAAGGGAGGAGAAGTATGGTAAGAGCCACAAAGCTAAGAATGTCAAAGGAGTAGTAAATCAGGAGAATTAGAAAAAGCATGGAGGAATAGAGGGATATGATAGCAAAGATGCAAGTGGGACCAAGAATATGTTGTGGTACCTCAAAAGGTGAAGACTGAGAGCTAAAATTTCATATGATTACAGGCAAAAAATCATTTACAGGATTCAGAGGTCAGTGGTGATGATGGAAAGAGCAGGATGTCAGGAGAGAATTAAAAATAAAAGAACAAATGAGGAAAACCCCCTCTATAAATAACAGATAGCTATAGTTTTATTATATTGTAAACAAATAGTTCCAAAGCAATTTCCCTCCAAAAGATTTAGGAAGACAAAATGGGTCTGAATTTAGGAAGACATTGTTTCACAGGTAAGTTTTACTTAAGCGAAAGATTACTTTATTTGTATCTTCTAATGGACTGATTTATTATTTATATTTACTTCTATTAAGTGGCTATCTCTGTCTATGGTCATTTTTACATAACTTCAGTACACAGTTCAGAGGTAAAAATGGCAACTTATATAAAGAGCTACTTGTATTATACCATAATAGTTGCCTTCCATAATAATAATAATAATTATTAAACCTACATGTAACTCCCCTGTAGCCTCTGAGTGTTAAATAGGGTTAGATTCATTTCTATGGAGCAATAGTGCCATCCCATGATTATTTAAGGTTACTACACCTGTATATTCTTTCACACTAATGTCTTAGGCCGGTGGTTCTCAACCAGGGGCCTGAGGCCCCCTGGGGGGCTGTGAGCAGGTTTCAGGGGGTCTGCCAAGCAAAACTGGTATTAGACTTGCTGGGGGCCAAGGCAGAAAGCAAAAGCCTCATCACCTGGGGCTGAAGCCTGGGGCCCTGAGCTGCACTACCTGGGGCTGAAGCCTGAGGAACAGCTTAATGGGGACCCCAGGTAATTGGCCTGCTTGCTACCCCCTAACACCGGCCCTGTCTTTTATATGCAGAAAAATAATTTTTGTGGCGCAGGTGGATCATTGAGTTTTTACTGGGTGGGGGGAGGAGGGCAGAAAGAAAAAAGATTGAGAACCCCTGCCTTAGACTATACTCCATGTATATAAATCGATTATAGATCTGATTATAAGTATGTGGCTTATTTTTACAGCATATTCATTTGTTGCATCTCATAACTGCATTTATCTGCTCTTTCTTATTTGTGTGCTTTAATTGCTTTTGCAAACAATAAACTATAAATATAATATTATTTAAAATGAAGGCTCTGCTTATAAACATTGTTCTTCACTCAGACTAAGTGAATGATGTTTCCTTAAATTTATTAGCATGATCTTTGGCCACAATTGTGAAAACACACATGTGCTTAGCTTTACTACTGTGAATAGTTCCACTGATATCAACAAGACTACTCACAGTAGTAAAGTTAAACCCATACCTAAGTATTTGCAGGACCAGCTCTTTAATTCTCATTAATATGTTAATGAATACCTGTTACCAATATTTCTCTGCCTTAAAGTAGAATTGTTAAATCTTAATACTGATACCACTTTCCCTTTCCTATCAATGGGACTTTGAATTGATTCCAGAGATTGTAAATACCTTGCAAGATTGTTCTGTACACTTCCAAGGATATTTGAAGATTTACACTCAATTAAAGGACCAAATAGTATTACATATCATGAGAGAATATGAAACAATAGTTTCAAAAGCAATTGCTACTGGATTATTTATTGAATAAATATATTTTTATCTCTATAAAAAGTATTTATTGCATACAAATATGTATTGCAAGATTTTGTGTAAATGTAAATGTCTCAAAATACTTTTCGTAGCCAGTTACATTGTATGGCCTTGATACTGCACATTTTTAGGAAACTGTGTACCTTTATTTAGTTGGTTGAGTAGTCCCACTGATTTCAGTGGAATTACTGTACTGTTGTGAATAAAATTACACAATTCCTTAAGTGTTTGCAGGATCCATGTTCTATATGTGAAGGGAGGAAAAAGTTACAGGGTTACAATATATTTTCACATACAGTCCTTTTTCAGGCAAGAGGCTAAGAAGTATCATAAGAAAGTAGATATCTCCCAGGGCCAAACTAGACAGATGCAGTCTGATTTTAATAAACATCATGAATGGTTGAGTGCTATCTGCAGCTTCTTTCTCCATCTTGCAATCTTTGATTAACTTGATTGCAGCGCTTGAAAACTACACCTATTTTTCCTTACTATTTACTACTGAAAGAATTGTAAAATATGTATGATTAAGGATAGAAAATAATTTCAATATTACATGATGTAAAGCAACCTGCCAGACATATGCATGTGTGCACAGATATGTATGTATACTAAAGACACATCACCTATCCATCACATACCAATTGTGCCTTATCCCGCTCTCCCTTAAAAGGCTGGTCATTTCCCCATGCTGTCCATCCGAAAAGTTCTCCTTCACTGTTAGGTTTCAAGAGAGCTAAATGAAAATTTCCCTGTTTTTCTCCTCACCAAACATGCCTAATTAGTGGGTCTTATGTCTGCGCTAACTCGCCTGCACATGCACACACGACATTCCCCTCTGTCGGGCACACTATGAGCACGGAGTTAACCCCCCCGTGCAGACACCACGCGCCTGCACCACGTGTGCACAGGACTCGAGTGCACGCCGCGCGCAGACAGCCCGGCTGCGGCTCCCTTTGCTTTACGCGCGCCCGTGGCCGCAAGCCCGTCGCGCTGTGCCAGGCTGGGTAGCGAGCGGGGAGGGGGCGGTGTCAGCAGCGGCCCTTGGAGCTGGTGCCGGGTTCATCCACGGAAAGTGCAGGCGAGCGGCGGTGCGGCGGGACACATGGGGGACGCGCTGGACGAGCCTTGGTGGGAGCCTCAGCCCGGAACACACAGTAGCAGCGACAGCAATAGCCCAGGTACTTGCTCGCCACGTGGGGAGCGTGCTCCTCCCTTTGCTGGGCTCACAGTAGAGCCCCTTCACTGGACTCCCCCTCCCCCTTCCTCATCGGACTCCCCCTTCCCTTTCCTCACCTCCTTTTCTCTCTCACAGACTCACTCCTCATTTCCTCTCAGCCTGCCCCCTTGCTTCTTCCTTCTTTCCAGTGGCCTTTCCTTCCTTCCTCCCTCCCTCTCATCTCCCCCCTCCCCGAGTTGGGTGCAAACATTTCAAGTTTGCTTGCAAACAAAACGTTCAGTCTACATTCCTCTTCCTCAGGAGGCGTTATAACCAGAAAACATTAAACAGAAATAGTCACTGAAATAGACAATTTATATGTAAATAAAGATGGGGGAGAGGAGCTGGATGTTTTGAGTTTAGAGCTTAACTGGTCTCTGGCTTTATTAAGCTTATAAAGCCTATTCTCTTCTGATCTGGGGACTTCTGGTCTTCTGGGCATTGGCAGGGCTGAGTACTGGGCACTGATGGTACTTAGGTTTCTAAAAGGCTTTTGAACCATGTGGCATTTATAAAACCTTTTTTGGAGGTAAACACGTGCAGAAGCTGGGGGGACTGGTCACTGTTTATCACTAGTGTCAGGTATCAGAAGGATGGGAGCTGAATTCTCATTCTCCCTAAACTATGTTTTTTGGCTGATGCTCTACAACTGTTTTGCCGGATGATCATAATAATAATTATTAATATCTAGCTCTTAGTGTTTTTTTCATCAGTAGATCTCAAATCACTTTACAGAGGATATCTATTAAGTTATTAGGCTGCTGCCAGGCTGTTACAGTTAACATTGATGAGATTTTTTTTAAAAAAATGTAAAGTCTACACTACATAATAAATCTGGGTCTGCAAAATGAGCAGGCTTGGACCTGTCCCATAGTGGGACTCAGACCCATGCATCTTGGCAGGTTTGCAGGCCTGAGTCCTAAGATGTTTCTGACATGAGCCAGAAGGACCCGTGTGTGAACAATATGGGTCTTAAATCTTGAGTATGAGCCTGGTCTAGTTATGGTACAAAATATAACTAAAGTGGAGGACCTAGCTAAAATATGGTTAAATTCTGTCTGCTACAGTGGTTCTCAAACACAGGTACATGTACTCCTAGGGGTATGCAAAGGTCTTCCAGGGGTACATCAACTCATGTAGATATTTGCCTTGTTTTACAATAGGCTGCATAAGAAGCACTAGCAAATTAAGTACAAACTAAAATTTCACATAGGCAACAACTTGTTTTTACTGCTCTATATAGTACACACTTAAATGCAAGCACAATATTCGTATTCTAACTGTTTTATTTTATAAATGAGAGACATTTTTTCAGTAATAGTGTGCTGTAACACTTTGGTATTTTTATATCTGATTTTGTAAGCAAATAATTTAAAAATGAGATGTAATTTGGGGGTATGCAAGAAAAATCAGACTCATGAAAGGGGTACAGTAGTCTGGAAAGGTTGAGAGCCACTGGTCTATGCTACAAGCTTTAACTGGGTTGCAACTGTTTTAAGTGACAACTGTGTCGTAGCAGGGTCCTCTGAGTTGGTTGTACAGTATTTGTAGAGGGGACATTAGGGCTTCATAGGTGGGGCTTAGAAATTAAAAGAACATGAAGTGAAATCCTGTGATATGATATCTGTATGGTTGGATGGGGTGCTTTTGGTTTTGTGAGAGCATCTTGTAATTGGAAATTTTAGGAATGGAATTATTTTATTGTGGAAATTTTAGATTTTCCAGTGGTTTATTTTTAAATTTCAAGGGCATGCCTCTGGTTCAAGGCACCGGAGAAATACTTCATGAAATCCTCTAGGGACTTCAGTTTTGCTATCTATTTTATGTGGAAGGTGCTCGATACAATGGTGATGGGCAGAAGTATAACCCCCCCCAAATAAATTGAAAACACATTTGTGTCACAACCGTTTCCCCGTGTTGGATGCACAGTAGTATTTGGACCCACCTGCTGGGTTCATATGCATTAAGTTCCCCTGGACCTGATTAGGCTCTTTCTTTGGCCTCTACGCTCACTACCTGGGCATTGACTCTCTGTCTGGTACCCTTTTCATAAGTTGGACTGTGCAGCCTAGCTGCCTTAGCCCCAGGACCAATGCTGCCCTCCCCTGTAGGTTAAGCACATCCTTTTCAGAGCTTCACTCTGTGTGTCACGGTTACTGTTTAGCTGCACCGCTGTCCCTTCTTGGGGTGTTTCTGAGTGCATCCCACAGACATCAGGCCTTAGGCCTTCACCTCTTCTGGAGTGGAATTCCATAAGTCACCCACTCTCTGACCCCAGGACCTGAGTTACACCCCATGGGAACTAACCATGACCAAGTCAGCAGATCCAACTGCCAGTGGACCCTGGCAGCATTTCCCTTTGGGAGCTGGTGACAGAAGTTGACGAAGTGACTCAAAACAGCCTCTTCAAAATAAAGTATTGTTCATTCATTTCTCAAAGGCACAAAGTATTTAGACTGAAGTGTAACAGCAATAAAAGGGCTACATGCAGAGGTGGTGTTAACACTTTTGTAAGTTCCTCTTAGCTCAGTTAACTTCATCTCTTGCCGTGAGTATCCGCTCATCTTGCTTACAACATCTGTATCTTTGTGTGTCTCAGTCACGCTGTCAACCATTTCACTGACACATCCTGGCCAGCCTCTCTCAGCTTACCCTCTAACCTGCCTCCTTTTTCTCGGGTCTTTAATTTTTTTGCCTTCTTTGATCCCAGGGTTGGGAAGGATGCCCCATTCTAGCCTGGATGGCGCCAACCAATGTTATCTTACCTCCTTTGAAGTTGGGTACGTTAGAGCTATTTTGTCTGTGTCATTGTTTTACCTTTCCTGGATTTCTTAACAACCCCCTTTTCCAGCCTCCTTTGAGTCAACCGTATGCATCCAGGAAGTGTTAACAATGCCAAACTCAACAGGGAAACAGAGTCATACATAATATTTATAAAAATATATGTAAGCAGTGTCAGGAATGAGATATAGTCTGACATCTGGTGGCGAACTATGGGAATTGCAGTGAGTTTTGGAAAATAACTTTGGGGCTGATCAATTTGCATAGACACACCCACTGCGCCTAGCCTGAGCCCACAGCAGCCCACATGGCCACTTCGGCTGATGTGGGATCCCCAGTTTCTATGTTATTGGGGCAGGAAATATAAAGTGATGTTACCCTGATTTTGTGACTGAAGGACTATGGACATGTACTTGGCCCTTGTTATGATGGAGGGACTCGCCATCATCTAGGTAGCACTCACTGCACAAGGGCCATGCGTTTCAGAACACTCTGAGATTGATAGAGGCTATGGGCAGGCCTCTATACCTTTTGGTGAGGGACTTGTCTAAGGGTTTTTCAGGCGTATTGTACCTTGCTTCTTTCCATTGTGGAATGTTAAAGCTAATTTTGATTCTCTTAGGAGTCTTGGTTCAGCTTGTTAAGCTGAATTCAATTTGAGTCTGCTGGTGTACCTGTGTCAAGGTGCTGACACCCCCCCCCCCAAGAGCTGAAATCACTTAAGAGCTGAAACCACTGAGCACTGTGTTAAGTGGGGGCGGGCCTAAAGGTATGTTGGTGGTACCAAGCAATTTGTACAGCTAGCAGAGCAAAGCAGCGGACTCAGCCGAGCGGTTCCTGGGTGCAGTTCGTGTGGCTGGCGCAGCAGAGCAGTCTGTGTGTCGACTAGCAGAGCCGTTTGTGCTGCTGACGGAGTGACTGGCACCGCAGAGCTGTCCGTATGTCGGCTAGCAGGACGGCTAGCGGAGTGACTGGCGCTGCAGAGCAGTTCGAGTGTTGGCGAGCAGAGCAGAGCGGATTGCAGTGAGGGCTGCAGCGGAACCCCACAGAGAGGCGGCGCAGTCGGCCTCGGACCACATAAGGTGCCCCGTGCCCTACCCTCCATTTCCACCCAGGCTGGAAGGACTCTGCCAACTGACTTTTGAACTCTGCACTGACCCAGAACAGAGACTCTTGGGCTGCTGGACTTTGGGACTATTGACTGACTTTTTGGGGTTGTGGAACTCAAGAGCCAAAGGGAAGGCCACGGCCTATTTGCTGGGAGGGGGCTTCTGGTTCATGGTTTGGTTTATTAACCTTGTTTGTGGTGTTTCCCCAATATAATGCCACGTTGTTTCTCCCTGTTATTAAAAGACTTTGGTACACTCAGACTCTGTGCTTGCGAGAGGGGAAGTATTGTCTCTTACAGACGCCCAGAGGGGTGGTATATGGTTGTCCCAGGTCACTGAATGGGGGCTCGAGCCAGTTTTTGTATTGTGCTATTGGAATGGAACCCCTGGATACTGAACCCGGCCCTTGTTGCTGCCAACTCTGATGGGCAGAAGGGTTACATTTTATAGACATTTTCTCATTTTGCCACAGTGAGTACTCCTGTTTACAGTTTAATTGTTCAGGGACATGTGGGTTGAAGCTGGTAAAACACAGACTTTGCAGAGGGATTTCTTAAATTAGTCACTCTTTGAGACAGCACAAGAGATCTACAGATCGATATAAAATAAGAAACATGTCTATGCCTTTCTCTGCCTAAGTTTACTCACCACTCTTTAGCATTCTTTGGGATTTGGTCATTGTTCTTTCAGGCTTCCAAATCCCCTCTCCTGGGCTTCTCTCCTCTTGTACACATTTGTCTCGGTGAGAGAGAGCTGGTCCTTTTATAACTTCTAGTCTTCTTTCCATGTGAACCTTCTGGTCAGCTTCAAGGTTCCCCTCATGTGATCTGATGCTTGGTTACCACCCACCTGGAGTCCAGACTTGAAAAAGGGGCTTATTGCAGCTTTGGCCACACTCTTTGGCATAACGATTGCTCAGCTAGGGTAGGGCCAGGACCTGTTCAGTTTGTGGTTCTTAAAGACCATATCAGTCAGAGGCAGGCACTCGGATGCTGCTCCCTCTCTTCTTATCGTAAGAAGTGTGATGTATGAATACATGCAAAGAGCAGTCAAACAGCCTAAATATACAGAGTTCATAACATGAAACTGGAATTCATAACTTGTACATAGATAAGTCCCTCAAATTATCTTATAAAATGATGGGCCATAAACCTTATTGGAATATGTCGTAAAATCTTTACTCACAAGGGTGAGGTGTGGTATAAACTGATGTCAATTGGATGATGTTTAAAAAATTGCCAATTTTGTGCCACTGCATGGAAGATAATATTCTGAATTTTTTTGTTGCAGGGCCACATATACTTGTAATGGATTGCATTACTGGAGTAAAAGAGTGTTCCACTGTAATACTCTCAGTGCTCTTGTCCTGTAAGGCTTTGAATTCCCCAGTGCTGAATTTCAGACTTTTTTTTTTTTTTTTCACTTGTGTGTTGTGTATCTCAGTAATAAAATGTTCTGTTAACGTTGAAGCTGCCTTATATCCATATCTCTGTGACTTGCTGAGTACATTTTTTTAAAAAAATAATACTAAGTGTTCGTGTTTGGTAAGGAAAAGGGAAGCAGACTCTTGCAGTTTTTTATGTAGGTATAAACTTGGTACTTGTGAAAAATACCAAGTCCTGGACATAAAAATCTTCAGTTTATCCACTGAAGAACTATAGCACAGGTGAATTAATTAATATTCACTTCCGATTGCTTCTTACCAATATATCTAATTTCAAACCTAGTGAGAGCTATGTAGAATTTTGGGGATAGTTCAGTCTCCAAGCCTACTCAGAAGAATGATGCTCTTTGAAGAGAGTATGCTTAAAAATGGTTAGAGCAGGGAACTTGGAGTCAGGACACCTGGGTTGTATTCTTAATCTTGGGCAAGTCACTTAGACTGTCTTTGTCTCAGTTTTCCAGTCTGCAAAATGGATTTTTTTTTCTATTTGGCCACTTTGTAAAGTGCTTTAGGATTTTTGAATGAAAAGCTTGCATAAGTGCAATGTATTTATTTTTCAGTTTTTGGCCTGTCTAACTCTGCCAGCTAAAGTGTTCTCTGGTGTCAGTTATTAAAGTGGTGGGTGTTATGGTGGACAGCTTTCTGCTAGCATCTGTGCAGTGCAGCGATCTCTAATTTCATGTATGCCATTAGTTGCCAAATGGTAACAGCTTTTGGCCACTGTCCAAGTAGGGTGGATTTGAACCAGCAGGTTTGAGGTGACAATCTGTGAACCTAATATTCTGAGTTATCCGGTTCCCAGGATTTTTGCAGTTATGATGTTGACTAGACATTTTATGCTGGAAGCAGGCAGCTTCCAAACACAAAACACTTCTGAAATTCAGTTTGGTGAATTCACAGGCTTGTGAAAAGGGCTGTAAGCACTGGCCCACTGTGAATGCTCTTCCTCTTTCCCTCCCCTTTTCGATACCTTGTGCTTGTGCTCATTGTTTTTAGCCCTGAGGTTAATTGCGCCATGCTGTGCCGGTAGTTATTGCAGAATATTTATCTCAAAATAAAATATGGTTGATCCAACTGGAAATGTAAATGTAATGACATAAAATACGGAGCTCAAGAAGCAGTGTTTTTTTTGTTTTAACTGAAAACATTATATGAGAGAGCACTGAAGGATCTGAGTACCTAAGCATCTTTCCCTATCATTTACTCCACATAATATGATGATGCTGGCTTACAGCCAGCTACAATAATTATTTTACAGTCCATTAAAGTATTACTAAATAATTGAATTTTAGGATAGCATGTGTAAGCGGGGGAACAGCCCCGCTGTTGTGGGGAACTTTTCCAGCTTCTGCACTACCCCGGTGAAATGGGCTAGCGGAAAGATCTGAGTCCTTGCTCCCACTCCCTTTACCCAGAGGCCTCCCTGCCCTTAAGGGCTCCCTTTGGACTCTTTCATCTGGCAGAGTCCTTGTAATCCTAACAAGGCTGGGCCCAGGATTCCTGTGGGGCTCGACCCCAAACTGTGCTGTGGTTACCTAGATCAGGGGCTAGGGTGTCTCCACTCCGGAGTGCTCTCTCTGTATTGGGCGCTTCCCTGGCCCACTGATTACTGCATACAACTTAAAAACAAATGCATGTGATTTAACCAACAATTTATCTATAAATGAATAAGGAAGAAATAGAACAGCTAGAGAAACCACATCACCCTGCTCTGTGGCAGGGAGCATCACACACAATGTCTCTGGAATGTCAGAGCAGTTCACAGTCTGTTCCTTGTAGGGCTCAGGCCTCCTTCTCAGCTGTGCTGCAGGGATGCTGTGACTTGGACACTTCCTCTGGTGGTGGCCACACGCTCTCGGGCCCTGGGCTGCTCCAGGTCCAGTTCCAGTTCCACTGCTCTGTCTCAGCACGGCTACTGCTGCTGCTCTGACTCCAGCCCCCTGGGTGGTTGCCCTGGTTCCTCTGGCTGCTACAGCTCTACTCCCAGGGCAGCTCTGCTCTGCAGGCAGTTCCTGTGTCCCTGCCCCCAGCACTGACCTGCTTTGTGGGCTGCTTTTTCTGGGCTCCCTGGTTCCTGCAGCGCTGCTCCCAGGGCAGGTCTGCTCTCTCTGGGCTGAGCTCTGGCTTTGAGGCTGCAGCTCTGCTCTCAGCACAGGGTCTGTCTCTCTGAGGTGCTCTCCTGGCCCCTCTAGATCTGGCACGGCTCTGTTCTCTAGCTCAGCTCTGGCCCCTGCTTTCTCCTTAGCTCCGTCCCACTCTGTCTCACACAGGCAAACCCAGCTCACTCGGAGGACGGGACCTACCCTGCCCTCCTGACTCCTTGATTAGCCTGCCTGCCCTGTTAATCAGGCTCACCTGGAGTGCTCACCTCTCCCCATTGTCCCTGGGGAATGTCAGTCTCAGGGTCCTGATTTCCCATTGACCCTCCCCCTTTAGGTCCTGGGAGCTAACAATCAAAACACTCCACTGAGTGTTAGTAAGGGGATAACAGTCCCCTTACACATGTTTGAGTATGACTGTGCAAGATGCTATTGGGCACAGAATATAAGCAGCGTTCTAGATCGTGCAAGTCCTGGAAGGTGGTGGATCTGGGCTTCATGGCAGTCTGACCTAATCAGAGTCCAGCAATGTTAAGTGGTAACAGAAACCTACAGTGAACAAATTGGCATGTGATGTGGTATATTGTTGCATCATTCATCTTAGCTCCATTTGTGCTGAATTTGCCATCAATTGTCCTGAGGTTAGGACTCTGAAGTAAGAATTTTTTGAAACCTGCCAAGCATAAACACATAAGTTCTTGGTTTTTAGAACACACATGATGATAATCTGTTATGATGGTTACTGAAGCAAAGTCCCAAAGCGTGTGCTAGTGAATTAAATTTAAAGCACAAATATGGAGGAAATTATATTGTAGATAAATAGGAGCCCTTTTTCTCTCAAAATCCCTGTGGTATCGTACTTGATTTGCTCTTTATTTGGAGATCTCTATATAATTTTGTTCTCTGTAGTGTGCTTTAGTAGTAGTGGGAACAGGTGATTACTGTGCAGATCACATAATCTGCAGTATACATCCTGTATCTGTGCTCCTGTCATCAGGATCCCTCTATGGAGCCAGTTGCTGCCACATGCAAGTACTTAGTTTGATAGAAGTGACCAGTAAGTTAAGAAGCTGTTACAGAATTTTCCATTATTTTAATTCCCTTATTTATTCTCTGCGTAGGATGGATGAAGAGTCTAATGTTCACTTCAGACTGCATAATGTGGACAATAGAGAATGCTTTTACATCGTTTGACATATAGGAGGAAATCAATTAGAATTTCCAGTGTGAGATGCATACATTTAAAATATCCAGCCAACTTTGGGATTAAAAAAATAAAATGCTGTTTTCTTGTCTAACTTTATTTATTTGTTCACATTTTTTAAAAAGCACTGTTTCTAAAGTTGTAGGCGCTTATCAGGATAATATTTAAGATTCACAACTAAAACACCAGCATACATTGACAAGCCCATCTAGATCAACTCCAGTTAAAAAAATATAAATCAGCCAATGAGCTAAACTTCTTTTTCCAACCAGTGCATTCCCTGTCAACCTATCCCCGTGGCGTGTTCTGTACGTAAGCAAAATTTAAAGTTAGAAGAAAGAGAGTGTTTGAAACAGATTTTCAGATTCACCTAATGGGGATAAAAACACAAAATGTATATCCTCGCAGGTAATATGGGAGTGGTCGTGTATTTTTGGCCACGTGGTTAAAATGATTTCTTATGTCAACTCCTCTTTCACGATCATATCATCACAACTGTTGTTGAATAAAAAAAATTTATTATTTTGGTAATAGTTTTCACTTTTTTTGTGGCGTGAATGTATATGCTGTTTGTAAGTGATTCATTATTTAATGATTTTTAAGGCTGGAAGGGACCATTATGATAGTCTAGCCTGAAGAACCACATCTAATAATTACTTCATCAAGTGGATAACTTATATAATCAGAGAGAGACGTTCTAAATTAGAGCTAATGAGTTGGTGTGCTTGCTTCACAGCCATTTAGTGCATTGTGAAATATCAAAAAGAGTGTTCAGTGTAAAATCTTCTCCCCCACATCATCATGATGTAACTTTAAAACATGATAATACTAACTCTTTTAAAAAAATATGGTAGTGATATTGTGTGGAGTTCTGGGAGGGAGTTGATGAGAAACGTTCAACAGCCTTTTGAGGTTAAATTAGTGCAGGTGAAAGATGCTCGCTTGACAGCCCTGGAGATTGAAGTCCTTTCTCTGTATAACAGGAGGAACACTGGTAGCAATGGTGCAAGCTCCATTCATAGCCTACAATCTATGTGCCACAACCCTCTGACTTGAAGGGCCCACCTCTAGGAATAGGGAGGAAAGAGGGCATAAGAGACCTTTCAAAGTTCAGGGATTCTTTCAGTCCCCCTTCCTGTCTGTGTGACCAGGTCTCTCCATATGTATTCTTCATACTTTCTTTGTCCCCCTCAAATCCATCAGGTTGTGGTGACTGACTCCACCATTATTTATTTGCTTCCTTTGGTTATACACTGCAAGGACTAGGATGCCATGGGATGGAGATGAATTGCAGTATTCCAAGAAGGGAGCAGGGCCAGGGAGTTTAATTTCTCCAGTGGCTCACCAGTACTAGAATTGTGTGGAGAACTGAAGGTGGTTCTGTGGCTGGTGAGTTTGGGCCCCATTATCATAATGTAAGGCACAGGCTAGCATTGTTAAATGAGAAGTTAGTTCAATTGCTATGTTTAGTTGCCAAGCCTTTTCAATCTTTGGCCTCTCTGAGGAGACTGGCAATGATGGTGCTAAATAGTGTCAGACATAAGAACGGCCATACTGGGTCAGACCAATGGTCCATTTAGTCCAGTAGCCTGTTTTCTGACAGCGGGGCAGGCCCACAACATTTTGGCACCTGAGGCGGGGAGCTCAAATGGTGTCCCCATGCCCCTTCATTTGGGCCAAAACTTTGAAAGGTCTCTTGTGCCCTCCTTCCTCCAGCACAGCACTCCACCATCTCTGTGTATCTAGAGCAGAGAGGATACATATGCACCAGCAGCAGACACAATTTTCTACACTCTGGGTCCTAATGGCACCTCCCACAGTCTGGCACCTGAGACGGCTGCCTCAGTTCACTTCATGGTAAGGCCAGCCTGCAGCTAGTGTCAGACGCTTCAAAGCGAATGAACAGAACAGGGCAACATCAAGTGATCCTGCTCCCAGTCATTCAGTCTCAGCATCTGTGAGTCAGAGGCTTAGGGACAACCAGAGAATGAGGTTGCATCCTGGGCCATCTTGGTTAATAGCCACTGATGGACCCATCCTCCATGAATTTATCCAATTCTTTTGAATCCAGTTATAGTTTTGGCTTTCACAACATTCTCTTCAATGAGTGCTACAGCCACTCAGCACTCACTGGGAGTGGAATCTAGCTGGTGACCTACATGTGTAAGATGTGCTGATTTTATGAACTACCAGTCTCCTTCTGATAGATTTCTAATATGAAAATGAATCCTGATTGGAGACATTTCTCTGGAATTGCTCTGATGAAATTATAACATAATATAATCAAACTGATAACTGTTTTCATAAGTAATCTCTGTTGTGTTTCTTGGTATTGTAATTATTTTGAAACTGTTATTTATAATACACACTAAAGCCCAGTTCTGCAAGGTGCTGAGTGTCTCATGGGGAATGCTGAACACCTTTCTCTCCCTTTGATGTCTTGGGATGTGAGAGTTCTCACCATCTTGCAGCCTCTGGCCCTAATAGCATACACTTTGTCTTTCAGATAGATGTAAGTTTGGTAAATGAAATACTTAGAAGGAAGCCTACAGATTTATTTTTATATCTGACAAAAGTAGTTCTTGATTCTTTCCTGTAAGTTTATCACAAAATACATCTTGTAGGGAGCATTCCGAATAAATTTTTCACTAGATTGACTCTTCAGTGTTTAAGTACTGAGCGGGAATTCCTGATCAGTTGTTTAGAGCCATACATATTGCAGTCACACATTTGCAGAGATTGCCACAACTGTGCTTGTATGATGTGTTGCCATAATGTCTTTGATTAAAGTAATTTAAAGTTGGAGCTATGAAATTTAAAAAATATTGTTGGTTGAGTGCCAGGATGTTGGTTTTTCCTGGATCAGAACAGTCCTGAGCCTGGTTGCTGTGGTCACCACTGACTTTCACTTAATTTGGGAATTAGAAATACACTCTTGCTGCAAAATGATCCACATTAGCTTAATTTCAAAACTGCAGCTGCCCCACATTTAGTGGGACCACTGGAATGAGTTCCCTAGAGGAAGGAAATGGATAAGGGAGATAGTGACAAGAGGAAGTAAAAGAATCTGTAGCACAACACCCCATGAATTAGTCAGTTGTATAGGGTACACAACATTATACTCTGCAATAATAGCAATCTATTGATTTTCATTTTAGACAAATAGCATCAGTATTTTCAATGAACTCTCCTGTAGAATTTGTTCACCTTTTCATAATGACAGTTTTGACAATTCATAATGACAATTATCCTTCAAGAAATAAAATTTTATTGTTGTATTCTTATAGAGCTTATGTGCAACAGTTTTCAGTATCCTAATAGTAACAGTCCCTTTTCCGCAAAACATGAAGCCTTGTGTTTTTTATTTATACAAAAACTGAGCAAAGACTCAAGTAGAAATGATTCTTTTAGCTAAATGCATAAATCCAGTAAGAACTGAAAAGGCAGTTGCTCTGTGTTGCATGGACTAAAAGTGCCCTTGCAAAAGATCGATAACACTGGTCTACAATTTTTTAGAAGTCATCTGCTTCAGAGATAAAATGTGATATTTATTATGTATTTTGATGTGCTGAATTCAAATATGACAATTAAAACAACTGATTGGCTACTGTTTCTAAGATATTTAAGTTTTTACATTTTATGTCTATGTATATCGTATAGATAGTAGAGTTTTAATCATAAATTGTGAACCTAGGTCTTTTCATGTGTTTATGGTTGCTTTACATGATAATATTTCACCTGTCCTGTTTATGTAACACTTTAAAAATCAGCAAAAGGGTTATATAAATAAAATGTATTATGAAACAAAAGGCAAAAAACTAATATGTACATGGTTTAGTCCTATTCAGTGTCTACTCGGCGCTTCTTGGCTTGTCTCTTGTATTCATTAAATGGAGCATCTCTTGTCACTGTCCAGCAATAGTCTGCAAGCATTGATGGGCTCCATTTGCCCTGATAGCGTTTCTCCATTGTTGCAATGTCCTGGTGAAATCGCTCGCCGTGCTCGTTGCTCACTGCTCCGCAGTTCGGTGGAAAAAAATCTAGATGAGAGTGCAAAAAATGTATCTTTAGTGACATGTTGCAACCAAGGCTTTTGTATGCCTTGAGGAGGTTTTCCACCAACAACCTGTAGTTGTCTGCCTTGTTGTTTCCGAGAAACTGTATCGCCACTGACTGGAAGGCTTTCCATGCCGTCTTTTCCTTGCCACGCAGTGCATGGTCAAATGCATCATCTCGAAGAAGTTCACGAATCTGAGGACCAACAAAGACACCTTCCTTTATCTTTTCCTATTCCTTTAAGCTTTACTTAACCTTGGAAATTTTCCACGGAGGTACTTGAAAGCTGCTTGTGTTTTGTCAATGGCCTTGACAAAGTTCTTCATCAGACCCAGCTTGATGTGTAAAGGTGGTAACAAAATCTTCCTTGATTCAACAAGTGGTGGATGCTCAACACTTTTCCTCCCAGGCTCCAATGACTGTCGGAGTGGCCAATCTTTCTTGATGTAGTGGGAATCTCTTGCACGACTATCCCATTCGCAGAGAAAACAGCAGTACTTTGTGTATCCAGTCTGCAGACCAAGCAAGAGAGCAAGAACCTTCAAATCGCCACAGAGCTGCCACTGATGTTGGTCATAATTTATGTACCTCAAAAATTGTTTCATGTTGTCATAGGTTTCCTTCATATGGACTGCATGACCAACTGGAATTGATGGCCAAACATTGCCATTATGCAGCAAAACAGCTTTAAGACTCGTCTTCAATGAATCAACGAAGAGTCTCCACTCATCTGGATCGTGAACAATGTTGAGGGCTGCCATCACACCATCGATGTTGTTGCAGGCTACAAGATCACCTTCCATGAAGAAGAATGGGACAAGATCCTTTTGACGGTCACGGAACATGGAAACCCGAACATCACCTGCCAGGAGATTCCACTGCTGTAGTCTGGAGCCCAACAGCTCTGCCTTACTCTTAGGTAGTTCCAAATCCCTGATGAGGTCATTCAGTTCAGCTTGTGTTATAGGTGTGGTTCAGAGGAGGAGGATGGGAGAAAATGTGGATCCTGTGACATTGATGGTTCAGGACCAGAAGTTTCATCCTCTTCCTCTTCCTCATCTGACTCAAGTGAGAATGATTCTGGTGCATCAGGAACCGGCAGTCCTTCTCCGTGGGGTATTTGGGCGTATAGCTGATGGAATGTTTGGATAATGCACAGTCCACTTTTTCTTCTTTGACACACCTTTCCCAACTAGAGGCACCATGCAGAAGTAACAGTTGCTGGTATGATCTGTTGGCTCTCTCCAAATCATTGGCACTGCAAAAGGCATAGATTTCCTTTTGCTGTTCAACCACTGGTGAAGATTTGTTGCACAAGTGTTGCAACATGTGTGTGGGGCCCACCTCTTGTCCTGATCTCCAATTTTGCAGCCAAAATAAAGGTGATAAGCTTTCTTAACCATAGTGGTTATACTGTGCTTTTGTGGTGCAAAAGTCACTTCACCACAAACACAGCAGAAGTTATCTGCACTGTTCACACAAGTACGAGGCATCTCTGCTCACTTTGGCTAAACAGAAATGTGTCCCTTTACAAAATCAAACACTGACAAATAAGAGAGCACGATACTGTATGATTTCTAGAGCTGATATAGGGCAATTTGTTCAGCAGAGTGACGTAATCTTCGTTATGATTGCATCATCCATGACTTCTAGGAATAACATGATGCAATTCATATCATGTATGACGCAATACCAGCTTCAGATTGCATCATTCATTGTTTTGCCTAAAAAGCAAGTACTGTCCAAACCCAGTCATAGATTTATTCATAGATCCAGTCAAAGATGTATTTTAGTCATTTCTGGTTTAAATTGAGATCCCTTCCCTTTATAACTCACTTATGCTCCGCCATTCCCATGTCAAGGGTCGTATATACTGACCCAATAGCATATCTTGAAAACTAGAGCCAATCAACAATTTTAAGCATCATTTTTGTTCTCAGTGACCCAGAATTAGTAAAGTTTGACTACATTTATTTCAGAAGCATTTTGGCTGTAGAACAGTGTAATAGGTGTCTAGTAGCTTGGTCAAAAACTTCACAAAGATGCAGGTACCTATGTTGTTTATGTGTAAATGTTTGAGTTTGGTGGTGGGGAAAAATTGCCCAGGATATTAAGAACCAAGATTGCACTTCTCAATCAGAGTAATAAATGTTAATAAAATAACCACAACTTTCACTTTGCTCCGGGGGGAGAGTATGCACAAATGAAATCTAAATAACATAATCCCAGTAAAACTGCAAAGGTTAATACAGTTAATAAAAAAATTAATTAAAAAAAATGGAAGTCCCAGTTCTTGCATAACTTTCATAATGCAGTGTTTGCTAACAAACAAGTATAGTTACATCACATTAGTTAAGTAGTACATTATGGAATTGACCCTTTTCAGATTCCATTTTAAAAATTAATAGTGTGCACATCCAAAAGCTCTGCATTTATTTAAGCTCTAGAAATCACATAATCAACGGCAGGTTTCATTCATTCCTCCATTCATAGAATCATAGACACATAAGACTGGAAAGAACCTGGAGAGGTCATCTAGTCCATCGCCTCTGGACTGAATCAGGACAAATATACCTAGACCATCTCTGACAGATGTTTGTCTCACCTGTTCTTAAAAACCTCCAATGACAGGGATTCCACAACCTCCCTGGATTAATTCTTCCATACTTGCTTATCCTTCTAGCTAGAAAGTTTTTGCCTAATATCTAACCTAAATCTGTCTTGCTGCAGATTGTCAATTACTTCTAGTTCTGCCTTCAGTGGACATGGAGAACAAGTGTTCACTGTCCTCTCTATAACAACCCTTAACATATTTGAACAGTATTAGTTCACCTCTTAGGCTTCTTTTCTCAAGACTAAACATGCCCAATTTTTTTAACCTTTTCTCATAGATCACATTTTCTAAACACTTTATAATTTTTGTTGCTCTCTTCTGGACTCTTTCCAGTTTGTCCACATCTTGAAGTGTGGCTCCCAAAATTGGACACAGCACTCCAGCTGAGGCCTCATGAGAGATGAGCAGAGTGGAACATTGCTTCCAGTGTCTTAAATATGACACTTCTGTTGTTTTATCCCAGAATACTAGCATTTTTTGCAACTGCATCATCTTGTTGACTCATTCAATTTGTGATCCATTATAACCCCCAGATCCTTTTCAGCAGTACTGCCACCTAGCCAGTTAGTCCCCATTTTGTAATTGTGCATTTGATTTTTCCTTCTGAAGTGCAGTACTTTGCAGTGGTCTTTATTTCATGTTGATTTCAGACCAATTTGTCAAGGTCATTTTGAATTCTAATCATACTCTCCAAAATGCGTGCAACCCCTCCTGGTTTGGTGTAATCTGCACATTTTACAAGCGTACTTTTCATTCTGTTACGCAACTCATTAACGAAAATTATTGAATAGTACTGGACCCAGGACAGATCCCTGTGGGATCCTTCTAGATACACATTCCCAGTTTGAAATCCAACCGTTGATAACTACTCTTTGAGTACAGTCTTTCAAGCAGCTGTGCACCCTTCTTACAGTAATTTCATCTATTTTGCTTATGAGAGTGTCATGTGGGACTTTGTGAAAAGTCTTGCTAAAATCAAGATATATCACGTCTAGTGCTTCCCTTCACTCAATAGGCCAGCAGCCCTCTCAGATAAGGAAATTGGGTTGGTTTGGCATGATTTGTTCTTGACAAATCCACATTGCTTATCATTTATCACCCTGTTAGATCCTCTCGGTACAAATGGATTATTTAGTAAATTGTTGCAGTATCTTTTCAGATATCAACATTAGGCTGTCAGGTCTATAATTCCCTGTGTTCTTTGTGTTCCCCTTTTTTAAAGATTGGTACATTTGCCCTTGTTCAGGGCTTTGGGAGTCATCTGCCCTCCAAGGATTCTCAAAGATAATTGCCAGTGGTTCCGAGATTGTTTCAGAGGTTTCTTTAAGGGTCCCTGCCAACTTAAATGCATTTTACTTAACTATGTATTTTGTAACTTTGTTTGTCTTCCTTCCCCCTTGTTATTAATATTCATTATGCTAAGCATCTGATCACAATTTAATCTTTTTAATGAAGACTGAAGCAAAATAGGTATTAAACAGCTCAGTCTTCATGGTGTTATTGGCCATTAGTTCTCTTTTTCCCTCCCCCAGCAGAGGGTTGACACTTTTCTTAGTCTTTCCCTTGCTCCTAATCTATTTATAGAATCTCTTCTTGTTGCCATTTATGTTCCTTGCTAAATGTTACTCGTTTTGTGCCTTAGCCTTTCTGATTTTGTCCCTACATGCTTGTGCCATTCTTTGGTAATGATCCTTAGCAATTAATTCATAATTCCACTTTTTGTAGGATTCCTCTTTTCTTCTCAGTTCATTAAAGAACTCTGTGTACATTCATGTTGCTCTATTACTGTCTTCCTTTCTTTCACTTGATTTGGGATAATTTGCCAAATATTACCTTCTCTCACTTAAATTTTAACTTAAAAATATCCACATTAAAACACAATTCCACAAGACCAACTGAAAACAAAATCCTTACGTGATAACTTGGCATTATGATTGTAATCATTGTTGTAAATCTATTAGGGTGGAGTTACGCTTGTGTTTGTTAGTTGCAGAGGGGTTTGTGTCAACTTTTGGTTTATAAAAGAAACTCATTTTGCAGTTATATTTGCCACTTCATGGTAAGGGCCAATTTCTGCTGTCATTTAACCTGCAGTAAATCAGGATTTATACTGGAGCACCAAAAGGAGAGTTTGGTCCAGAGAATGTTACCGATGTGTTGTGGTTCTAGCGTGAGTGTTGCAGTCTTTTTTACAGACTTGTGAATAGTTTTATATCACTACTTGTGGAAACATTACCTTTTTCTGAAACAGCCCTTAGAAGTAATTGCTACGGTGAGTCACATTATTCAACAAATATATTTTACTCCTGGACATTGCAGAGAGTTGTTTACCTTTTCCCTCCATTTTGAAGATACGTGTTAGATACAGTTCTCATGATGTGTCGCTTTCCAGCATTGCTTTCTTGGAGTGGTTTGTTGAGATTCCCAATAGGTGTTTTTACAGGTAATTTAGTCGTGCTCATGGACTTTGGTATGGGAATCCGAGTAGGAATTGTACGATGGAATACATCAGCAATCTTGAAATGAACCAAGAAGAAAATGTAAGCAGTTAGGGTGGATCGTTTGTTTAGTTTTTTTAGTATTTTCTCAGCTTTTCAGAAAAGAACATATATGTTGATCTGATTAAGAACTGTTGTCAGTAGAGTTTTCCTTATTTTTCTGTTTTGTTTTATTTTTAATGGTGCATAGAGGCACATGAAACAATGATAATTTTTGAATGTGAAAATGATGGGGGAAGAATGAGTGTCTTGTTACTCTTTGGAGACTGTTGAAGTCGTCTTATCTTTACATGGCAGAAAAGTCTCAGAAGAATTTATGGAGTTTTGTAGCGACACGAGTATTTTATATTTGACTGAGCTATTACAGTCTACAACAAAATGCACCTTGTGGCTAAATCAACTAAACACTGAGTAGAAAAAAATGTTTTTTAAAGATGGTCAAAAAGATTCCTATGCAATGTGATGAGGGAAAAAAATATCAATGCGCATTAAGCTGTATACCAAGAGGCACCATATCATGAAGGATGGATGTGATATTGATCGCACTTCCCTGTACACTTTTGTGAGACCTGCCTCAGGTATTGATTTCAGTGCACCTGCCTTCCAGGGATGCGTCATGACACAATGAATAGGACACGGGACTGAGAGTGAAGATACTTGGGATCTGTTCCCAGCTTTGCTATGGGCTTATTGTGTGACTTTGGACAAATTATGTAATGTCTCTGTGCCCCAGTTTTCCCACTTGTAAAATGGGGGATGATACTAATCTTCCTTTATAATTTATAGATGTAAATGACTGTATAGGTACTTATACTGTATAAGTACTTACTTAGTGCACCTCCTTAGTGTTAATCTCTCTCTCACTCTCATTCTCATATACATGTGTGTGTATAAAACCCTAGACAAACTGGAGAGCATCAAAAAGAGCTGGAGCTGCCTTATTAGCAAAGAATTAAAGAAATACTTAGATATAGCGTGGCCAGATGGCTATTCCATGGGGATGCCTAGGTTTAATTGTTTGAAGAATGTGAACAGTAAAGAGGGAGTAGAATTATTATTTTTAGGGGAGCTGTTATACTAGGCTTTGTAAAAAAAAAAAACAAAAAAACAAAACAATAACACAAAGGCTCCAGAGAGCTTACAGTCCAGGGTTCAGTCTATATGCAGTTGGTGACTGAACTAACAAATGAGGGGATGACAAAGTAACAGTACAATTATTTAGGATGTTCAAGAGGTTGAGTATATCATAATGAAATTAAGAAAAAGAAAAATTAAACTGACTTTACATGATTAGGGCATCTCAATTTTGTCATTTAACTTCCTTCAACAATAAAAGTAATTTATTTATTTTTGTGCTGGAGGCAGAAATTGCTCTGAATAGTGTTTATTGTATTTATCTTAACTGTATTAAGAAAGAAAAGTAACTTTTTTTTTCTTTATTGTGTGGTTGGATGGGTGATATATTGTTGCTTTATAAGCATAAGGCAAAATGACATTTGATTTAAACAGAAATATCTTGAAAAACATGGTAAACATTTCATTAATGCTGGTGAGATTGCTATGGATTAGTAGTTTAAAGGATAATTATAAGAGCAATTGTGATAAGTGGATAAATAGTTTAGGAAAGTTTTTGCTTTTTCCTTGAATTGTTGCTGGAGGTTTAACTGTGTTTTACAGTATAGTGTTTCCCTTTGGGGAGACATTCCAGTGTAGGTAAACAATTTAAAATAAACAGTTGAAGTGCTTGTGCAATAAGTGGCTGATCACCTTTGTTAGCCTTCTTAAAACTATTATTTATTTTTTAACAATTTCCAACTGATGTTAATGTTTTGTTTGTGCATTTTGAAGCAGTCAGATTTCCTATTGCAGAAAAAGGTTTACTTGGTGTTTTTAAGTTATGATTTAATGTGGCTTTGCAGTTTCTCACTGATAAATGATGATGTTTCGGGTGCATTTGATATTGTTACTGATATGTGTATTAGAGAAACGATTAATTTGGTAAGGCCTGGTTTACGTAGTTTTTATGTCTTTAAAACTGTTTTGGTTAGGCTGTGATTTTTGTTTTTTGTTTATATTTTTTAAAATTTTAATTGTTTTAACCAAAATAGTTATGCCAGTACAACCCCTAGTGTGGATGCAGTTACACTGGCTGTAAAGATTCTTTATATACTCATCCACGTGTGAGTAAGCTATAGCAGTATATGTGTTTCTAAATCAGTATAACTACATCCACACTAGGGAAGTAGTAGCACTTTAAGTATACCAGCGTTGTTTAAAGTGCAACTTTTATGTGTAGACAAAGCCTTAAACTGATAGACTGTTTTTATAGTTCTTTCACTCCTCTTTCAGCACCTGAAAGTAGCTTTCTTTTTTTACCAGCCCTGTCTCAAAGTTGTTCAAGAATGGATGTTCAAAAAGAGAGAGAGAGAGGAATAAATAATATTAGTAAAAAACATGAACATTCAGTTTTCAAAACTAAAGGCGGAATCCAGTTAAAGCATCTAAGCACGTGCTTAACTTTAACCCTGACAATCTTTTATTGCCACATGTAAAGTTAAAGCGCCTACTTAAGTGTTTGCTGTGTTACGGACTAAAAGATTGATTGAAAAACATGAATCTCAGATATGAGGGTTGGAAAGAACATTTTTGGGTCACTTTACCTAGATCATCCCCTTGCGTCACGGTAGGTCTGTGGTAAGATAATTATCTGTGTTGTAAGTACACCATGAGAATTATTGTCTGTAACACATGTTTAGATTCTTGGGTGTGAAGTACACAGTTGTTATGGTTATATGGTGCGAGTTCTATAGAATGAATCCTCAGTTAGTTCCTCGTCAAGTCTTGAGTGTACATCATGGCAATGGTTACATTATAGTTATTACCACTGCATTGCTTGGAAGGTGTCAACCATTAAATATTGTGTGCTTTGTTTTTTGTTTGTTCACTGTGATATTAGTTCTGGGTCAATGAAAGGAAGTCAGTATTCCCATCAAGAATAATTTTTGCAAGTATGCACCACCCTCTTGCACACTGATTCTCTCTCCTCTGTGTGTCTTTCCTAGGAAGATGAAGGATTCTCTCAGCTTTCCAGTCTTCTTTCTGACAACTAGAAGAAGCATTCCCTGAGCTGGTACAGCTGCTTACTCCCTCTGTCCCTCAGTACTGCTGTCTGTCTCCCTCATCTCCCCCATCTTAATGGCCTTCCCTTTCTGCTCCCTGTTCAGAGAGTTGGCAGGGGGTGTGGAATTCAATTCAATCATCCTTTAAGTAGCAGCTGATGCTTCCCAGCACCTGGAGTCCCTTATTCATCACAGTTTTCACTTCCACTCTCCAAACACCCCTAGAAACTAGCCCATTCCATCTACTATCTACCTGGGACTTAGCCATTTCCCAAGTTTTCCATTGTGTGTAGAACATACAGGTCTACTAATTAAGAGGAAGTATAAAAAGAGACGCTCTTTACTGTTTAGGCTTTAAAATAGGCCTTGATTGAGATGTGCAAAACAAACATACATTCTCAGTCTATAAGAATGATAGTAAAATATTAGCTTCAGATATTAATTTCACAGAATAAGATTAATTTGTAAAATATGGTAAGGTTTTTGGCAGTAATGTCAGCAGTCATTGAAATGAACGGTTAAAATTCATTGTCAAAGCAAATAAGGGTTAAGGTGCTGAGAACCTGGGCAAACTGCAATTTGATAAACAGGCTTGTCTTCCTGCATGTTAAATTAACCTGTAGAGTGGATGTCAGTTATTGGAAATAGGAATTGGGTGAGAAGAGTGAATACCTAGTAATGTGGAAATTGCCATGCGTGACTGGACCAGTGGCATATCTAGCCCTGTGTCATCATTTTTTTAATTTTTTTTTTTTTAATTTTCATTTTTTTTGATAGTGGTCAGGGGCAGGACAAGGGAAATTATGGAATAACATGCTTCAGGGAAGTTTATTCTATTTCTAACCTCAGGCAATCAGTAGTTGGCTTATGCTCTGAGCATGAAGATTTATATTTATTATATGTTTGTATCTTATTTGCATTCCTTTTAGTAAGGAATTGTAATGATGGCCCAGTTTTAAATGAAACACTATCAGATATTTTAACAAATTAGAATTTTTCTCCTTTTATGTTTTCCAAGTCATCAGTGTAAATTAACCCTTTTTGGGAGTATAGAAGTGGGGCGGGGGGATGTGGGGGAAGGGGGTATGGGATGGGACGGGACAAGATGGGCGTGTTGAAAGGTACCAGTTCTAGCTATCTGGCTGTCTCCATCTGCTTGAACCCTAACTCACCACTCTGACTTCTCTGTGGAGTATAGCATAACATGTGGCTGCATGTTTTCTGTTTTACGGATTTATGCCTTCCATTAATGCACAAAGGGGAACGTGCAGTGCTAATGGCTAGCTTTCCTCATATATCTTTCTGCATTCATTATAGAAATACATCTAGGAAGATAACATTAAATTTGATTCTTTTTCAGCACTTTAGTTTGAAAGGTTTGAACAGCAGAGGGAGTCCTCTCTTAATTTTTGTTCTGCTCAAAACTCTCTGTTGGTTGTGGGATGGATCTGTACAGAACAGTTATGCAAACAACTATATGCATATCTTGACTGACTTTAGTTTGTCCTCAGATTGCTGAGAGCAGTTGAAGTGTGAGCCTCCTCTAGAAAGGGCATATGTATGAGGCTGCCAACTAGAAATGTGGTAATTGCTTGCCCCTTGTTTCTCCAGTTCTTCCTGAGCTCATTAAAAGCTCAATTCTGCTGTCCTTTTCAGGAGTGAGTTACGGCTAAGTAAGGAGGACAGGATTGGGCCCAAAATAGCATTCTCTTTTTAGTTGTCAAATGGTAAGTTGTTGATTTGTACAGTTTTCTCCAGCCTCCCTCACTCCAAGGCCCTTCCAGGTCTTCCTGTGTCCCTGGGCGCCTCTGTTTTCATTCTGAAATCTTTCAGGAAGTCAGAATGAAGGTTTTCAGTTGCTCGCCTTCCTGTGTTTGTGTGATTATTGAGAAACACTATACTGTTCTGTAACAGAGGTCCCAAAGGCTGCACTTTGCTGCTGTAAGGGTTTAGGTAGCTGCTGTACTATTTTGTTTTAATGTACTCTCTTCTGTCTTTGCCTTCTGGAACCCTGGTCAACACTCTAAGGCCAAGAATTCCCAACTTGATGCTCAACTTTAGACAGCCTAAATATCCTCTGAAGATACCAAAAAGTCACACTACTTATTTAAGAGGTACGGACTCCCACAGTTCCTCCCTTAGCTGAGGGAGAGAGACATTTTGGAGCTGAGATATGAATAAAGAGAAAACAAGTTGATAGGGTAGAGATGCTTGCAGGAGCTGCAGAGGAGAAGGCCTTTGTGCAGACATTGGAGAGACAGTAGGATGTACATAGAACACGGTGGGTGTGACCAGAGAGAAGGTGGTCCGTGGAGGATTTTCCAAGGGTCTGAAATGAATCCTGGAATGAATAGGAATCCAGTAATGCTCAGTAGCTTCACTTAAATTCTGCTGTAGTAGTTCATATACAAAACAGGAACTAGATTTTGTTCCTATCTAGAGGTATTAATGTTAAACAAAACCAGTTTAGTTACAGAAGCACAAACAAAGCATATGCAACCACATTTCTCTGTAGTTTCTGTCTTCTGATTTAAAGAGATGCTGTCATGGCTGGCAAGTTCAATAAATGGCCTGTATTTTTCATATATCTGTAGGTAGTCAGCGTAGTGAGTTTACACAGTGCCTTTCCTCTCAAATTTTCTTTGAGGCTTTTTAAAATTTTCTTTATTCAAACTACAGAGGCAGTGCCCATGAACAAACCCTACAGAAACTGACTATGGTGTGTGCTTAGAGTGCACAATGGAGAATCGAGACACCTGTGTTTTAATCCTGGCTATGCCAGTGACTCACTTGTTGACTGTGGGCAAGTCACTTCACATTTCTGAACCTGATTCCTCAGTTGTGAAATGGGGGTAATGATAGTTGTCCTTCTTTCTAAAATGCTTTGTGTCGAATTGTGATACCCATTTTAATGTGACTACTTGTGGTACAAGGTACCATTGAATACATATAACTCAGGTTGGCCTTTTGCAATTTGTGCCTGGGAAGTATCATTATTAATTTATTATTACAGTTTATTTATTTGTTGTTCTAATTAGTAACAGGGAAGGAAGATATCAATAAAACTGTTTCAGCAATTGCCCCGAAAGTGCACACTGACATTTCAAAACATGTAGGAGAAATTTTAAAAATTCACTGCCTTGAATTTTTTTTTTAAGAAAAGCCTAATTGACTTTGAATTATGGATAGAATTTTTAAAAAGGGGAGAGGGATTGCTCCTGGGTATTCAGGCCTGTATGCCAAGTGTTAAGCTGGATCATGTTTTTATGGTTGAATTGTAAACACATTAGAAATTGTAAATGCTGACAGGACCTCAACTGTAGCAGTGTGAATGGCTCACTATTACCATATTCTAAAGTACCTTGGGTGTTGAGCCACTTGGCTCACTGGATAATCCTAACCCTGTAATTTTGCATATAGTGGACAGCTCACGCTGTGGAACTAAGTACTCTCAGATTTTGCCATTTTTGACTGTTAGTCACTTTAAAATGGAAGTTAGAGTAGGGAAAGGATTGGAGAAAGGTTAATTGTAGTAATGTGTGGTGTTGATTTTTGCTTTACAATGCATATGGTGCCCCATGGATATCTTGATTTTTATTGTAGAGTGTTTCATTTACAGTGAGGGCAGGATAGAACTGCTTAGTTTCATGAACTTGAACTATTTAAAAGGAAAATTTATATTAAAAGTAGATGCAATTTCTTCACCTGTGACATGATCTTTGTCAAAAGCTTAACCACTCAGGGGAGGCCTTATGCATAAAGGTATTATTTTTTAGACTTTTCTGTGGAGCTCATCTCCATGATATCTGAGCACCTTATAAAAAAGGCAAGTCTTAATATCCCTGTTTTGATTATGGAGAACTGAGGCACAGAGAGGTCACACAGGGAATCAGGCAGAGTTGGGAATAGAAGCCAAAATATCTTGAGTCCCTTTCAAAAACGTTAACTACCAAAATTTTATCATATACTGTCCTCTTCAAGATTGTCTTAATTAGGATATTTTATCATCTTCAAAGTTGGCTTTTAATCACTGAGTTAGCTGACACAGTACTGCTGACTGGTCAGCATAAACAAAGACATTTTGTGCCCCTCATCAGGTCATCATCAATGAGCTGTGAGTAAACTCTAGTACAGGGGTGGGCAAACTTTTTGGCCCGAGGGCCACATGGGGGCTCAAAATTGTGCGGAGGGCCGAGTAGGGAAGGTGGTGCCTCCCAAAACAGCCTGGCCCCGCCCCATATTCAAACCCACCCACTTCCCGCCCCCTAACTGCCCACCTCAGAAACCCGACCCATCCAACACCACCGCTCCCAGTCCCTTGATCGCCCCCTCCAGAGACCCCCCCACTCTAACTAACCCTCCCAGGAACCTACCCCCTATGGAGGCCCCCTTGCTCTTTCTTCCCTGACTGCCCCCTCCCGAGACCCCCCACACCGTAACCATCACCACCCCGGCCATCAACCCCTATCTCAGCCCCCCTGCTCTTCGTTCCCTGACTGACCCCACCCTAGACCCCCGACCCTAACCACCCCCCCCCGCCCTACCGCGTAAGCCCCCCTCATTTTTTACCTTGTTCAGCCGGGCGTTGTAGCCAGCGCGGTGCCCAGCAGCTTATGGCACTGAGCTGGACACTCTAGCCAGTGCAGGGCCCAGCGGCTCGCGGCGCTGAGCCAGGCGCCTGACCCAGGGCCCTGCGGGGAGCGGCGCTCTGCCCGGAGGGCCTCGTTGGGAGAGGCGCTGCACCTGGCCCAGGCCTTTGTGGCTTGCGGCGTTCTGCCTGGTGCCAGGCCAGGGCCCCACGGGGAGCGGCACTCCACCCAGTGCCCAGCCCAGGGTCCGGGGGCTCGCAGGGAGCACCTCTCTGCCCGGCGACCCAGTGCGGGGCCCCACTGGTGAGCCATGCTGTGCCCAGCGCCCTGGCTCGGGCCCCGCTGGCGAGCCGAGCTCGACCCCAGCCCCGGCCAGGAGCTTGGGGTTCCGCAGCTCCCCGCGCTTGGCCAGCCCTGGAGCGCAGGGCGCCCAGCTCCCTGGCGGGGGAGCATGGGACCACCAGCACCGCGCCGCGGGCAGGATAAAAATGGCTGGCGGGCCACATATGGCCCGCGGGCCGCAGTTTGCCCACCCCTGCTCTAGCAGGACCAGGGTTTACCAGGAGTAGTCGATGTGATGAACACAATTTGTTCTTGTCTGCAGTGACCAGTCATCCATGGTTAGTGTTGTGTTGCCTAACTCAGTAATTAAAAATTGTGGTTTAATGCAATTAAATTGTCTGGTAAAGGCAAGCCTGTGCTCCAAAAGCAAGGTGCCACTTGAGCTTAAAGGGAAATCTCTGTTTTCTGTTAGTAGTTTAATTAGAGGACTTACTCTGTAGGCTGGCTCCTAGAGGTGCCAATACTTACATAGGTTTGATTCTATCCAGCAGAGGGCAGTGTTGACACTTGCATGGTAGCCTGTTACCTCTGTGTACATTGGTAATGTTTTCAATAAACTCATTTCCTCTTGGTTTAAACCTGTTTACTGTTCCTTGCATAAGATTGTCGGCAGTGGAGATTCCTTTGTACAGATTCTGGGCATAACTTTTTTTTATAGTGTTTTGTTTTTAAAAAGATTAGGATGACCAGACGTTCTGATATCAGGGGATTTGTCTTATTTAGCCAACTTTACCCTCTCCTCACCGCTCCAACAAAAGAAGTCCTGATTTTTTTCACACTTGCTCTCTGATCACCCTAAAAAGGGTGCATATGAAGTTGTAGGAGTAGATGTAAATGAATTTTAAAGCAGAACTTTCTTCAATGCTGGGATTGATTGTTAGTGCAAAAATGTAAATATATATTTTCCCCCATTATTATTTAACATACTTTGTGGGAACACAAAGAGGTCAACCATGTTGGGGCCCCTTGTGCTGGTTAGAACACAAACGTTTGGAAAATAATAGACTGCCCCAAAGATCTCACAAATGATATCCACATTTGGATTCTTGGGAACTGCTGTAGATTTCAAGATAAGGTTTTTCTTCATTGAAATCCACATTTTAAAAGAGTTGTAGTCAGGATCACCTTCTAGTCTGTGTGTGGTGGGAAGTTTTTGCTTTTTGTGGTGTTCACTTCTAAAAGAGAAACATGGTAATAACACTGGTCTACAATTTTTTAGAAGTCGTCTGCTTCAGAAATAAAATGTGATATTTATTATGTATTTTGATGTGCTGAATTCAAATATGACAATTAAAACAACTGATTGGCTACTGTTTCTAAGATATTTAAGTTTTTACATTTTATGTCTATGTATATTGTGTAGATAGTAGAGTTTTAATCATAAATTGTAAACCTAGGTCTTTTCATGTGTTTATGGTTGCTTTACATGATAATATTTCGCCTATCCTGTTTATGTAACACTTTAAAAATCAGCAAAAGGGTTATATAAATAAAATGTATTAAGAAACAAAAGGCAAAAAACTAATATGTATATGGTTTAGTCCTATTCAGTGTCTACTCGGCGCTTCTTGGCTTGTCTCTTGTATTCATTAAATGGAGCATCTCTTGTCACTGTCCAGCAATAGTCTGCAAGCATTGATGGGCTCCATTTGCCCTGATAGCGTTTCTCCATTGTTGCAATGTCCTGGTGAAATCGCTCGCCGTGCTCGTCGCTCACTGCTCCGCAGTTCGGTGGAAAAAAATCTAGATGAGAGTGCAAAAAATGTATCTTTAGTGACATGTTGCAACCAAGGCTTTTGTATGCCTTGAGGAGGTTTTCCACCAACAACCTGTAGTTGTCTGCCTTGTTGTTTCCGAGAAACTGTATCGCCACTGACTGGAAGGCTTTCCATGCCGTCTTTTCCTTGCCACGCAGTGCATGGTCAAATGCATCATCTCGAAGAAGTTCACGAATCTGAGGACCAACAAAGACACCTTCCTTTATCTTTTCCTATTCCTTTAAGCTTTACTTAACCTTGGAAATTTTCCACGGAGGTACTTGAAAGCTGCTTGTGTTTTGTCAATGGCCTTGACAAAGTTCTTCATCAGACCCAGCTTGATGTGTAAAGGTGGTAACAAAATCTTCCTTGATTCAACAAGTGGTGGATGCTCAACACTTTTCCTCCCAGGCTCCAATGACTGTCGGAGTGGCCAATCTTTCTTGATGTAGTGGGAATCTCTTGCACGACTATCCCATTCGCAGAGAAAACAGCAGTACTTTGTGTATCCAGTCTGCAGACCAAGCAAGAGAGCAAGAACCTTCAAATCGCCACAGAGCTGCCACTGATGTTGGTCATAATTTATGTACCTCAAAAATTGTTTCATGTTGTCATAGGTTTCCTTCATATGGACTGCATGACCAACTGGAATTGATGGCCAAACATTGCCATTATGCAGCAAAACAGCTTTAAGACTAGTCTTCGATGAATCAACGAAGAGTCTCCACTCATCTGGATCGTGAACGATGTTGAGGGCTGCCGTCACACCATCGATGTTGTTGCAGGCTACAAGATCACCTTCCATGAAGAAGAATGGGACAAGATCCTTTTGACGGTCACGGAACATGGAAACCCTAACATCACCTGCCAGGAGATTCCACTGCTGTAGTCTGGAGCCCAACAGCTCTGCCTTACTCTT
>ML677351.1:24444956-24616506 GCA_007922305.1 Dermatemys mawii
AGCAGAAGT
This sequence comes from Dermatemys mawii, assembly GCA_007922305.1. NCBI lineage: Eukaryota > Metazoa > Chordata > Testudines > Dermatemydidae > Dermatemys > Dermatemys mawii. The sequence continues at coordinate 24,444,966 of ML677351.1, forward strand.
TATCTGCACTGTTCACACAAGTACGAGGCATCTCTGCTCACTTTGGCTAAACAGAAATGTGTCCCTTTACAAAATCAAACACTGACAAATAAGAGAGCACGACACTGTATGATTTCTAGAGCTGATATAGGGCAATTTGTTCAGCAGAGTGACGTAAGCTTCATTATGATTGCATCATCCATGACTTCTAGGAATAACATGATGCAATTCATATCATGTATGACGCAATACCAGCTTCAGATTGCATCATTCATTGTTTTGCCTAAAAAGCAAGTACTGTCCAAACCCAGTCATAGATTTATTCATAGATCCAGTCAAAGATGTATCCCAGTCATTTCTGGTTTAAATTGAGATCCCTTCCCTTTATAACTCACTTATGCTCTGCCATTCCCATGTCAAGGGTCGTATATACTGACCCAATAGCATATCTTGAAAACTAGAGCCAATCAACAATTTTAAGCATCATTTTCGTTCTCAGCGACCCAGAATTAGTAAATTTTGACTACATTTATTTCAGAAGCATTTTGGCTATAGAGCAGTGTAACCTGAGTATGAGTTTAAGAACTCCTGAGTTTTAATCTTGTCTAGGACTGCTTGCTCTGTGGCTTTGAAGAAATCACTTAACCCTTCTATCTCAATTTGTCTAGCTGTCAAATGAAGACATTATTTCTTAACTTCCTCACAGGGGTGCTGTGAACATTAATTAAAGTTAGTATTGTACTTTGAAGATGAGTGTTATGTTCTGTATGTGCTAAGTCTTTTTGAGGGGAGTGCCAATATCTAAGTGAATACACAGTGTTTTGCTTTTCAGAGAAACCGTCAAGATTAAAGCCTTTTCTGGTATATTTAACTTTTTTAAATGTGAATCCCATTCTGTACCCTGTTATGAATCATGTTTGGTTGTAACAGTTGACTAATCTGATTATTTCGGGTGTGTCTCTGTTCGAGTCCCCTCAGGATGTTGGACCAGGAGGTTATGTTCTCGTGCAGAGAATGCAGTAATACTCTGTAGCTATTGATTGTAGGATTTGTCCTTGTAATAACATTTCACAGTCAGATTATATTTGTCAAAACCTTCCTGTTACTGAGGTGGTTTTCGCATTTGATTTTAGCATTAAAATGTCTTTCTCACACCCACCCATGCTGCATTGAACTCTTCAGATCTTCTTTTTTTATTATATTGGTGACATAATTGTTCTACCCATTGCTTAAGTCTGGAGATTTGAGAGTTGAGTCAGCTTTCGTTTAGCCTGTCTCAATAGCTAATATTTCCTAGTCGTCATGCACATGGTTCCTCCATCTCCATGCCCCAACCCAGCAGCTTCAGATTAATCTTAATCATTTTACCATACAATTTTTTCCCATTTTTTTTCTATTTGGGGAAGGATGCATTTTAAAACTTTGGAAGAGATGTAAGGAGTCCCAGTTTTTTTTCTGTTCAGCTTTACTTGTCTATTGTCCTTCTGGATAAGGAGGTTTTAGCTGGCTGTACCTTCAATTTTCATCAGTTCATCTGTTTAACTAGCTATTAGGAGTAGCTGTTGAATAATGTCAGGCACTGCCTCTCATTAATCGGATGAGCACATTATTTCTGCAGTGTTTTAATCTGTGAATTTTCTGAACTGCAGGAGACTGGGACCAAAAGTATGTCTTTTGCAAGACAGTAGGGAGCACTGCTGGGCTACTAGACTGCCCTTCACCCAAATAAATTGGCAAGGTTCTCAAACCTGTATGCCTCCTTTTTCCATATTTAGACATCTTAATAAGTGGCCTGACTTTCAAATGTTCTGAGCACCCAGCAGCTCCCATTGTGCTTATCTTTAAGGTGAAAATCCAGAACATCTGTCATGGGAGGATGTGGTTGAACACACACAGGGGACAGTCATGTTGGACATCGAAGAAGTGTGCTGAAAAGGGTGGTTGCTCTTCCTTTTCCGTAAGCAGTTTAACCCTCCTTCTCCCTTCCTGAGGATTTGACTCCATAACCAGGGGAAGAGTTTGTTCAAAGGCTTGTTAGGAGAAGGGCTCACTGAAGGTTCTAGGAAGGGGTTGGTGTCAATGCATGATGAGACTTGCAAGAGTGGCCTTTGAAATGCTGATGATCATTCTGCAGAGGTTTACAAAGAACAGAGCAAAATGCTGATTTTGGACATTCCTGTTTTTCAAGTGCATATAGTGACCCTTACAGTTTGTCTTATGAGAAGGATGGAAGAGAGGCCTTAGTTAAACTTGCTTTCTAGGGAAATCTTTTGTGCACATCTGATTTAGAAATGTTCTATTTAACAATCAAGTATCTTTTTTACTATAATTTTTTTATCATAGTTTGCTAATTTCTTAAAGTCAAAGGGGGAGAAAATACTTCTTCCCAGTAGAAGTGAACCATGAAGCAGAACAGAACAACCTTTCTTGTTTTTTGTCCTTTACTGCTTCAGTGTGATGCATAAGAATAGCCTGAAGCTTGCTTCCGCCTTCTGGCATGTGCGCGCACATACAGTTTGTTTTTAACATTAGACAACGCTAGCAAGATCTTCTGAAAGTCTGCATTGTGAGATGCTGTTCTCCCAATTGAGACAATAAGAACATAAGAAGGCTGTACTGGGTCAGACCAAAGGTCCATCCAGCCCAGTATCCTGTCTTCTGACAGTGGCCAATGCCAGGTGCGCTAGAGGGAGTGAACATAACAGGGAGTCATTGAGTGATCCATCACTCCCAGCTTCTGGCAAACAGAGGCTAGGGCAGGGGTGGGCAAACCTTTTGGCCAGAGGACCACACTGGGTTTCAGAATTGTGCGGAGGGCTAGATAGGGAAGGCTGTGCCTCCCCAAACAGCCTGGCCCCACCCCCATCCGACCCCCACCCATTTTCCACCCCCCTGACTGCCCCCTCAGAGCCCTCAACCCATCCACCCCCCCCCCCGGCTCCTTGTCCCCTTATTGCCCCCTCCAGGGACCCCCCCGACCTTAGCTGCCCTCTCCCGGATTCCACCCCGTACCTAAGCCCCCCCTGCTCCCTGTCCCCTGATCTCCCCTTCCGGAGACCTCCCACTCTAACTGCCCTCCCCCATCTAAGCCTGCTCTTTGTTCCCTTACTGCCCCCTCCTGAAATCCACCCACCCTAACCACCAGCCCCAGGGACCCCACCCCCTATCTAAGCCCCCTGCACTTTGTTCCCTGACTGCCGCCTCCCGAGACCCCCTCACCCTAACCACCACCCCATCCCCCACCCCTATTCTTGCTGACCTTGCTAAGCCGGCCGCGGGGCCCCACGGCTTGCTGCTCTTTGCCTGGCCCCATGCTCAGGAGCACGGGGCCCCGCAGCTCCCCGAGCTAGGCCCATCATTCCAGGTGGGAACTCGAGATCCTGTGGCTCCCTGCGGCTCAGCCTGGCACCCCAGACGGGAGCACGGGGCCCCGCGGCTCGGCTCGACATCCAGGGCAGAGAGCACGCAGGGCCCTGCAGCTCCCCGGGACTTGGCCTGGCACCCAGGGTGAAGAGCACGCGGGGCCCTGCAGCTCTCCGGGGCTCGGCCTGGCAACCAAGGCGGGTAGCACAGGGCCCCACGGCTTGGCCTGCACCCAGGGTGGGGAACATGGGGCCCCACGGCTCAGCCTGGCACCCCGGGTGGGGAGTACGTGGCCCCGGCTTCCCGTGCTTGCCCGGCCCCTGGGTGGTGAGGAGGGGGCCACTGGCACCATCCACCGCCCAACTCGCAGGCTGGATAAAAATGGCTGGTGGGCCACATGTGACCCGCGGGCCATAGTTTGCCCACCTCTGGGCTAGAGACCTCATCCCTGCCCATCCTGGCTAGTAGCCATTGATGGACCTATCCTCCATGAACTTGTCTAGTTCTATTTTCAATCCTGTTATAGTCTTGGCCTTCACAACATCCTTTGGCAAGGAGTTCCGTAGATGGACAGTGCGTTGTTTGAAAAAATACTTCCTTTTTTTGTTTTAAATCTGCTGCCTATTATTCTAAGAATTTACCTGTGGCAACGTGGATGGCGGTACGGGCTAGCTGCCCAAGTGCAGTCCTGTCCGTGACCCTCAGTAAGCACTCGAGTGGCTAATCTATGTCACTGCCTGCACCACTGCAGCTACAATGTGGTTTTTAGCACACTAGCTTCTTCAAAGCTAGCGTGTGTACACCTACGCAACCTGGAATTATACCTCCCAGCTACAATGTAGATATACGCTAGGACTAGGCACTCCACATTCTCTTCCCCTTTCAAGATTGAGAATATTCCCCTCCCCTCAGCTGTGTTGAGGGAGAGCTGCACCACAGGTTACAACCTTATGTGATCTTGTACCTCCAGAAATCTTGCTGAAATCTGACAAAGAGATCTGCACTTTCTATTGTAATTATGTAGAACAAAATATTTAAAAATCTTTTTGACAGTCTTCATGCACAATAATGAAGAACAGTAAGAGGCATGAACATTTTTTGCACTTTTCTGGTAATTTTAAAAACAAGAACCAAATATTCAGATATGTCCTACTCTTATTTTTTTTCTGACTTCTCACAACAAAGGCACAGTTAAAAATCGGAAGAGAAGGATAGAATGGAAGAGAGTTACTGACTATCACAGGGAATCTATACATGCTACAAGGAAGAAGCTCACCAAATCTATCCACCTCTTCCTTCATTCTAGAGATTGTTCCATTCTTGTGGCACTAGTATGGTTTAATATTATGCTAACAGTTTATCCACAGCTATGTCCATTTTTAATATCTTCACCTAATTTAATTATTTTTAATTACTTTAGAAATAAAAAAACAACAAATTTTCTTTAAAACCCTGGGTCAGTGGCCATTACACAAAATCTGCAATCTTTCATTTTCTCTTTCTCTGTCTGACACACATGCATGACATGCAAGTCTCTGTTTTGGTTACCAAAATATTCAGTTGATGTGGTCTACTTTTTTTTTTTTTTTTTTTTTTCCTTCAAAACAGTCTTTGCTTTGAGCATGGTACTGTGTTCTGTTCCAGAGGTTCAATTGATCTAATCCAGCCTGGTTAGCATTTTCTGTATCCATACTTTCACTGTTATGATTATTTGCATTATTACAGTAGCATTTAACAGCCCTTTCAGGTTTGGGCCTTAGGTGTGCTAGCTACTGGAAAAACACAAAAAAAGAATTTCTACTTGCAAATTGGAATAGTGATACTGACCCTCTTTTTGTAAAATATTTTGAGATCCTCTTATGAAAACAGCTTTATATTTGCTAAATTGTTATTATTATATTTTAATATAATAATTCTTCGACCTTTTAATATAGTACCTTTCATCAAGGGCTCATAAAGCAATTTATAGACAAATTAACTGAGCTTCATCCTCCACCCCACCAGTGACATAGGTAAATATTATCATGTCTGTTTTAGAGATGGGAAAATTGAGAGATGGAGAGGTGAAGTGACTTGCCCAAGATGACATAGGGAAGTAGTAGAATGCCTATACTGGCATTAGAAAAGGTTCAGAGGAGGACAGCTAAAATGATTAGGGTTCTGGAACAGGTCCCATATGAGGAGCGATTAAAGAGGCTAGGACTTTTCAGCTTGGAAAAGAGGAGATGAAGGGGCGATATGATAGAGGTCTATAAAATCATGAGTGATGTGGAGAAAGTGAATAAGGAAAAATTATTTACTTGTTCCCATAATATAAGAACTAGGGGCTACCAAATTAAATGAATGGGCAGCAGGTTTAAAACAAATAAAAGGAAGTTCTTCTTAACACAGTACACAGTCAGTCTGTGAAATTCCTTGCCTGAGGAGGCTGTGAAGGCTAGGACTATACCAGGTTTTAAAAGAGAACTGGATAAATCATGGAGGTTAAGTCCATTAATGGCTATTAGCCAGGATGGGTAAGGAATGGTGTCCCTAGCCTCTGTTTGTCAGATAGGGTGATCAGATGTCCCGATTTTATAGGGACAATCCCGATTTTTGAGTCCTTTTTTTATATAGGCTCCTATTACCCCTACCCCCGTCCCAATTTTTCACATTTGCTGTATGGTCACAATGGATGGTAGGAGAGAGATCACTTGATCATTACCTGTTGGTTTCACTCACTCCGGGGCTCCTGACATTGGTCACTATTGGAAGACAGAATACTGGGCTGGATGGACCTTGCTCTTATGTTGTTCAATCACTAGACAATGATTCCTTTCTTTGTGACAACATTAAAGCTACCAATTTTATTTAAGAAAGCTATTTAAAATGAATTATGCTACAGTTTGTAAATATATCCAGAAATAAATTTGCTCCCTCATGCACTACTGATTCTCTTTGGAATAAGAGAAAAGTGAACAGTTTGTCTTCTGAAAGCCTGACTTGTAATTGAAGTTGTTGCTCCGTCTTGCTCCTGTGGAAGTCAATGGCAAAAATAAATACATCACGGAGTCCACGACCCTGCAAGTAGGGTGACCAGACAGTAAATGTGAAAAATCAGGATGGGGGTGAGGGGTAATTGACACCTATATCAGAAAAAGCCCCAAATATCAGGACTGTCCCTATAAAATCGAGACATCTGGTCACCCTACCTGCAAGTATGTATAGTCCAGGGATTGGCAACCTTGGCATATGGCACCACAGGGTAAGCACCCTTAGTAGGCCCTGCTGGTTTGTTTACTTGCTGGTTTGCCGTCCCGGTCCAATGGGGGCTGTGCTGCTTCCCGCAGGCACCATTGGACCAGGACGGTGAACCGCAGCCAGTGGGAGCCGCGATTGGCGAACCGGCAAGTAAACAAATTGGCGGGGTCCGCTAAAGGTGCTTACCCTGCGGTGCTGCGTGCCAAGGTTGCCGATCCCTGGTATAGTCTCTTTGGCAGAGGGCATATCTGTTGATCTTAATCAAAAGGCATACTGTTATGGGGAAATATGACATAAATGCTCACAGGCAAGTTTGATGCATCTTTACTGTGAATAGTAATATCATAAGGCTTCCTTTGCTTTTTGTTAATTTAAAATTATTTTCCTTTAGTGAAAATGGTCTCTTATTGTAAAATGAACAAGGAAGAATAAGCACTATCTTGTTGAATAATTAAATTTAATGGTGTGATCTCTTGTCTAGGTTTTTTAATTTACTTAACATAGAACTCTAAGTGTCTTTGTTCAGAAGAACTGGGCAACTGTCCAAAGGACAAGAAATGACAATCTAATTCCTGCTGTATAGTTTTTTTTTCTTTGAAAGACATTGTAACAGATTATTGCCTAGTTGTTGTTCATTTCATTTTTGTGCATCTGGTTAGATTGCAGATGAAACCAGAATATTTTGTTTTCTACATAATTTTAAAATAAAAACTAAATGTAAAGCTTAAATGTATAAGGACTGGAATAGAATATTTTTTTAAAGAACTCTGACATTTTCAGTATTTTCAAATGACTTTTAACAGAATATTGGTGATTACTGCAGAGTTATGCACTACTGTAAAATGTACAGGCCTGCAGGGTCTTAACAGTATATTTTGAAAATTAGTTACGTAAAGATCTGATGTCCATTTTGGATTGGCATTGCAGAAAAGAATGCTAAAGCCAAATGTAATAAAGTGTAAATTATTACCATCATATAAGATTATGCTCTTTTTGGTCTTGATTCTACAAGATGCTGAACACTCCCATTGAAGTCAGTGGATGCCGAAGTCAATAAGCACCTTGCAGGATAAAAGCCTTAAGGAACATCACATGCTGGGCCTGATTCTGATTCCACTCAATTCAGCTTTTGAAATAATTGAAATTAAATGGATGTAAAACGGGTGCAAAGGGCTTGATCCAAAGCCTACTTTGGATCAGGCTGTAAGTGAGATTGGATTGGGCTCACACTATCTTGTGTAGTTGAAAGCTTTTTAGAAATGCTGTTGCAATACTTTGGTGCACTTCTTAAAAAAATTATTTAATTGAGACTCCCATGGACCTTACTTTTATTTCTTTTTCCACTGTTTTGTAAATTGTTGCTGATTATCAAGATACATTTTTATGTTTTCTAAATAGAAACTTTTCCTTTTACAATCAGGCATTAACTTCTGTCAGCTCCCTATTCAGCTTTAGCATATGCTTTTAAGTCCTTTGCTGAATCAGTGTTGAAGGACAATTAATGTCACAGTTCGTGCTATCTTTATTTTGCCCAGTTCATCTTCAGCTGTGATGTATGAGGTAGAGAGCTTCTATTTATGCACAAATCTCTTTATGATGATTAGCAAAGTGGTGAAAAGATTTGTTTTCTAAATGCATAATTAAAATTGATGTTTAACTTTTTAAAAAGCTGTTTTTTAAAAGAGTGAATTTCAGTAGTAGCTCTTTGTTTAGAGAAAGATAGTTGTTGGGGAAGTGAATTCAAGACCTTTTGGCTTAATAAATAATTCAAAATGAAGCCCTGGTGTCACTGTATGTAATGTTGTCCAAGAAGTTAGTATTGATTGCTTCTGACTCTTGGTATACAGACAGATTGAGGCTAGCATTGCGTATACTATTGTCATTATTTATTATGATATGCACTAATATAGCATCCATTGCTGTGGTGTGTGACCCAGTTTTGTCTAAATAGCATTGTACTATTAGTGTCTGTATTGTGTCTAGAGCTGGACTATAGTATTCTCATTTTTCGTAACCAACTTATTTTATTTCAGAAACTAGAAGGTGTCCTATCATTCATTTTGCTTTCTCTTCGTCACTGTGCCTGATTAATATGTAGAATGATGGTCTGTAATCTAGGTTCCAACCCTGTTCCTTCCTTCCCTCCTACTTTGGCTCCACAGCATGATTTTATTATTCATTCTTCTGGTTGGTCTTTTAAAAATGTAAATGTTGCTGTTAACATTCTTACAAGGTCTTTAAATGTTACTATTTTAAATATAGACTGAGCTTGCCTTTTTAGGGAAAAAGAAGATAATTCTGTGATATAAACTTCTCAACTCAACCCAATTACAAAGGAAAAATTTGAAGGAGGAAACAGGTTGAGTTTTAACAGAACAACAAAGTGTTTAAAAAAATCCACACTCACAAAATCCCCAGTGATTGACATGCCCCAAAACATGTGATTTATGCATCATGAACATAAAATTGGTACTGTACATGTGATTTTGTGTGTGTTTGATCTAAAAAAAATAATTTGAGTAATAATAGGAAAAATTGGGGAATAAAAGGAAGGTAATGAAACCATTCTTATCTGTATTTAGCAGGCATCTAAAGGATTAAAATAAAAGTCTGTCATACATGCAAAAATACAAAATGTGCATACACACGCACACCCACCCACCCCCAAAGAACAAATAATTCTGCAAGCAATGGTAAAAACAACCAATTATTTACTGTTTTGTAATGTTAAAATATTTCACCAATACACCTTGCAATCAAAAGTAATGTGAGTTATGGAAAATGGAAATACATAAAGATGCATTTATACACGTGGAAGACTAAATGTTTTACATAATGATATTTCAGTGAAAAGATATACAGTAAGTGCACACTCGATATGACTAAGCAGACAAAACTTAATGTTAGTTCCAAATAGCATTGTACAGTTCATGCACAGATCTTTCTCAAAATAAAGGTGGTTTTCCAAATTATTCTTGCTGGGATGAAAAAACAGAATGGGTTGCTGGTAAGGGAGTCAGCATGAATGGGGATCAGTTATAGACATTACTTACTGAAATTTGTGATTGCCGTGGGAGAGGAGTGGCTGCTGGTGTGATTGTGATACTGCTAGTGATTTTACTAGGAGGCTTATTGGGTGTTCCATTAGTTAGTGCTGGTGTTCTGTTATCCTGAGTTGGAGTACAAGGTTTTGCTGAATTAGCAAGAGCCTGAACATAAGGACTTCCTAAATGAATATGGATTTTATTATCCTCAGTAGTTATTACACTTGAACCAGTGCTGTTAGATCTTTGAAAGTGCCATGATGATTGCCTGTCTGGAGATACTCTGGAAACTGGTGCCAAGCATACTCTTTTTAAAGGCTCTGGAGAAAGAATTTGTTCTGGAGAACTTGAAGAACCTGTCAGAGCCAACGGAGACATTGTCCTTTCTGGAGTTATTGAGCCACATGATTCAGGAGTTTGAGATCTTGCAAAAGTAGCCAGTGTAATAGGTGGCATGGCTTGCTCTGGACTCATGTAACCATCAACTATTTTTGATTTTAAAGGCATTAAGGAGGCATTTTGAATAATGGTTATTCTTTGCTTTGGTGTGCCACAGTTGGGTATAACTGCTGTACTAGTGTAAGAGTGAGGACTGTCTGTAGTAGGGCTTGTTATTTCAAGGGTAGCTGTGTTTTGTCCATGGTCTGGTGTAACCTTTATATGAAGAGGTTGACCAGGTGTATGACTTAGAACTAAGTCTTGTGGCTGTGCACAATTTCCATTCTGTTTGTTACGAATTTTTCCATTTTGAGGATGGCTTTCTTTGGATTTCATCCAGGGGATCCATAACTTTTTGTTTACTGTATTCGCAATGGAAGAATTGCATTTAAAAGACACTGTTTGCTCCTCATCATTGTTTTCGTCTTCATTATCACTCTCTTCATACAATTGCCCATTTATGACTGCTCGTTCTAAAGGAACGAGGCTCTTGTAATCAGGTGGTTCATTGTCTGTTTGTTCTGTCTGGACTTCTTTAGAGAGAACCTGCAAATCAGAAATTCTCCTTCCATTAAGACTTGGTCTAAGGCTCTTACTGAAGCGTCTGTATCTCTCTAATTCTTTGGTAAGGCTATCAATTTCTTTCGTCAACTCCCTGTTTTTGTTTTCTTGCTGGGTGAGTTTCTTCTGTAGGACCATATGATCACCCCGTAGATGACATATAAGGTCTTCTGTTGCCATGTACTCATGAATTTTCTCTTTCAATGCCTCTACCTCTCTAGACAGGTGCCCTGACTTTGCTGCTTCTTCTTTAAGTTTTTTGAGAAGCCACTGTTCTTGGTTGGACTCGGCCTTCTCTGCTAACCTATACCTAGCCAGTTCCATTTTCACAGCCTCCAGTTCTTCTGATAGAAATTTAGCTTTGTCTCGTTCATTGATGTATCTTCGCTCTAGGGACTCAAATTCATCTTCAGTTTTCATGAGATCATCCTCTATGGCCTTCATTTCTTTCAGCTTATTTTTCAGCCTCTCAACTTCTTGAGCAAGTTCTTTAATCTTATTGTTCTCCTGCTGTAAGGATGTGCTTGATTTAGTTGTCTCTTTGAGTTTATTTTTAAGAAACTCTTTTTCAGTGGCTTCTAGTGACTGAAGCCTTTTCCTTAGAATATTTACCTTGGAAAAGAGATCATTTCCTTTCTCTTCCTCTGCTTTTAGTTTGTTTTTCAGCTCATCTCTTTCCTTTGTTACACTGGACATTTTTTCTTCTGCATCAGATTTTGATTTCAGTGCCTTTTTACTTTCCTCAATTAGTTTTTCTGTAACTGACATCACTTTCTTTTGCTCCACCTGAAGCTGGGAAGTTGCAGATTGTAACTTTTCTTCTGTTTGCTTTATTTTTTCACTCATTGTTTTTCTTTCATCCACAAGCATGACTGTTAATGTTTTCAGTTTAGTTAAATCTTCCTTGAGTGTGAATTCTGTTTTTTCTAACTTGATTTCAATGGCTTCAAGCTCTCCAATTCTAGCTTTTAAGCCTTCCAACTCCTGAGACAATTGCTTTGTTAACATTTTTTCTTTTTCTAGATTGCATTTCAGAGCGTAACATTCTTGTTTGCTCTTGTTGAAAGCATCTTCTAATTTCTCCAGCTCCATAATTCTTTTGTTCAGTTTCTCAACTTCTGTTTTAAAGTTCTTGTTTTGTGCTGCTTCTTTTTCTAATTTTTTATTAAGCTCTCTACACTGATCTTCCATTTTTATGAGCTCTTCATCTTTACCTTCCATTTCCAGGACACGTTTCCGTAATTCTTCTACTTCAGACATAAGGGTGGAATTTCCACATTCTCCTTTATTTATTTTTTCCCTTATGTCTTGCAGTTCTTCCTCTGCTTTTCGTAAGGACTTATTAGTCTCCTCTAATTCATCAATTTGTCGAGTGAGTGCTGTTAATTTTATCCGGAGCTGGCGATTCTGGCTGTCCTCATTGGTTAGTTTGGCCATCATTGTTTCTTGTTCTTGGGAAATCTTATTGGTTTGCGCTTGTAGTTCTGCTTCCAGCCTGTTGGCTTTCTGCTTCTCTTCTTCTGCTTTTACTTCAGCAATGGTGAGTTTCTCGTGTACTTGCTCTGCAGCAGTGATTAGCTCTTGGATTTTTTGACTTTGTTGGTTCAACTGTTCTGTAAGTCTTTGCTGTTCATCCACCACCATTAAAGCAAATGATTTCAGTTTTGTCAGTTCTTCTTTCAATTTAGTTATTTTCTTCTTGTTTTCCTTCTCTTTTTTTGTGTGATGGGCAGTTTCTTGGTCAATCAGCTTTTTCAGTCTGAAAAACACGAAGTATGTTTGTTTTATTTTGCAGTAGTTTTTCTAGTGGATTTTTCAAAAAAACATGTTTAGAATTATGATATCATCTAGAGTAGAGGTGAACAAAGTGCAATCTACGATGTAACCTGGGGCTGCCTGACTCTGTCATGCAGCGGAAAAGGCCACAGAGACTAGAACTCCTCACATTAAGTGCTTCATTTTAAGCAGAGAGGCCAGTCCATGATGCTCATTCAGATCTGTGAGCTCTACTAACTGTTTCTGCACTAAAGGTTCAGTACAGCCTTCAGGCTTCTGCATTTGCCAATGCAACTCCATCAGTTGGGCAAGCTTCAGACACCCCATTCTAGAACAAAATTGACTGGTTCCTATGGTCTGGTCTGCACACACTGCTTCTATAGCTATTTAGCTGTATTGGTTATTTAGAAACTGATGTAGGTAAATCAATACTACAGTCTAATGTGGATGTCCATAGTAAGGTGTTGCATTGATTTATTTATGTCAGTGTAACAGCTGATATAGCTACTGTGACAAGGCTCTGTCTTTATCTTCGTGGATCCTGCGTTTCCTGGCAGATTTCACTAGCCTCAGAGGCTCACTGTGACCGTCCACGTAGCCCTTCTCTCTCTAGAGACAAGATCACAGCCTATTGAGCCCTTTTCATCATAAGCCAGTGAGGAGTATTTATCCTTCCTGGCACAGTCTCTGTTGTCTCCCAATCTCAGTGATTAATTAGGGGAGGTAGAAAGGGAGGAGCCCGGGCCCACCCTCTACTCCAGGCTCTAGCCCAGGGACCCTAATAGTATCAGCTAAGATGGCTGACCTTTTAGCAACAAAACACAATACAATTCCTTGGGCTACTTCCCCACAGCAGTCACTGCTTCTTCAAATTCCACTTCACCCTTACCTCAGGGCTTCCTTCCTTGCGTATGATATGTTGTCTACCACTCAGTCTCACCAACAGCACAACTTCCTCCCACAGCTCCTGACATCCACATCCACTTAACTGGGAGGTTTTTTAAACTGGTTTCAGCCAGCCCCTGATTGGCTTCAGGTGTCCCAGTCAAGCTAGCTATTTCTACTGCTTTCTAGAAGCTTCTTAATTGGCCCCAGGTGTCTTGATTAACCTGAACAACTGCTATTTGGTTCCAGTTGTACCAGGGATTTGGTTAGCTTGGGACTAACATATCTATTCCTTATCGCTTTCCTATAACCATCTGGCCTTGCCCCATCACACTACATTAATACAAAAACAGTGTGTCAGCCACTTCTAAGTGAAAAGGGATCCTTGCCATCTTGTAGCAGTGTAATTCTGCTGTAAACAGGTAAAGCTTAGGTTGGTGGTAGTTGTTTTGCACCTCAAAAATCCCAAATTCTTTGTTCTGCAAAACTCAGATCTGATGGTGTATCTGACAGTCGTAGTATGAAACCTGCCTTTTCATGAAGGTTTGAGGTGTTCTTTGAGATTTTCCTAAAATCAGGTTTTAGGAAACAGCTGTAACTGTTGTAGCTCAAGTATAGAGTAATAATCTTTCCTTGTTTATGAGATGGAGGATATTTCAGTGGTAAAAGATGTATGTTAGGACTGTGCATTTGTGTCCTGCAGGTTCCTGAATAAACCCAAATATCTTAGTATTTGGATCTTTCATGGGCCTTGCTTTTTTGTCTGAGACACTGATGGGGCTAAAATAAAATGTAACCTGACCTTTTCACTATTTCTGCCTCCTTTCCACCAGCTCTTTACTTATTTCTGACCCATAAAGTAAGCTCCTTGAAGCATTAAAAAAGCATGTGAAAAACATAAGTAGAAACAAAAAAATAACGAATACAAATGCTAGAATCTCTGCACACAGAGATGCCTGTGCGTATAATATCTACATTAAATGACATTCAGTAGGAAAAAAGAGATTATGCAGCAGGATGCTTTCTAAAGGCCTATGTTACCACCATCGTCATCTGCTTCAGAAAGAGCTAGGTGGTACTCCCATCTGTGCTGCTCCTTTATAAGCTGCTCAGTGACTTGGGGAACATAGTCCTGAGGGCTTAGCTTGCAGTCTCAGCAATACCGACCCGTTTGGCAGTAATAGAGCCTGGATTCTTAAATAGTAGAAAGCTGCTGACACTGTGCAGATTGATCTGGTACTTGTCCATTTCTAATAGTGGCAATGTGTAGAGGTTTCCGACATTGGCTAGACAAAATCTCTCACAGCACATTCACTATACCCAAGGTATTTATTCTGTTACAGCAAATAAATCATTGCTCCTGCAGTGAAGTTCTTTATTTGAAAAATGGACAGCATGAACAATAATAATAAAATGTGGTAAGCTTAATTTATATGGAATCATTCTTACAAACATTGGCAAATTATTTATAGAGTTTTTAATGATATAATTGGGAAATGGACATTAAAAGTCGTCGGCAAGGGGAAATTTTTTTTCGAAATGATCTTTGAGAAATGGCAGTGGTTTGATAAGGCAGATGTATACAGGAAGTATGCTCAGAATGACAGTAGCAACTGAGTCAGACTTATTACTACATTGTTGGTATTGAAAAAAAAAGTTCTACTTAATCTCTCTTTCATTTTTATATATTACAACTTGTATTTGTGTTTCCAATAGTGTAAATCTCCCTGTCTTCCCCACCCCTACCCCTGAGTGCTTTAGTAGTGAAGTTCAGTTGATGATCTGGTGTTTCCATAGACACAAAACCATAACAGAAGCATAACCAGCAGTTTCACTTGGACTTGTTCAGTTTTTGTGTGTGCCTAAGGTTAGCCATCTTATAATAATGCTGATTGAATTTATTCCAATTTATTAGTCTTAGTCTTACTTTATCAAATTTTTCCCTTATTTTGAGCATTCTTTTTTAAAGGGATAGTATCTGGACAAGGGCCAAATGACTAATACCTAAATTAGCTGTTGAATATATTACTGATTATCTTTTAACTAGATGATATTGACTTAACCCAAAACCAAAAATGTTTGTGTATTCTTGCTATAACTTAACGTTGTATTTCTAGAGGACATAGTTGGCCACAAAACGTTAAACAGTTCTAACTTTTCCATAGTTGTTTTTATAGTGATTTTATAAAGCAATTTAGTCAACAGATTTTTCTTTAAGTGTTTCAGTTGACTGGTGTCTGAGTGAGTAGTCACAGAAATCTTTCAACCTGTGTTCTGTATATGCATTCTCATTTGTATCTTCATTCTCTTCTCTAGCATTCTCTCACTAATTACTAGGACTGCTTGTTAAAGTAGGGGACCACCTGAGTCTTAACAAAGTCTTCGCTGATTCAGGGCCTGAGGAGGCTCAAGTGAGGTACACAAATTAAGCTTTGATCAAGTCTGTTCTGCCTTTGTATTTGAACAAGCTGATTATGTTACTGGTACCTGTCCTGCCTGGCTCATTGTCTAATCTGGGTGGAATCTCTGGGGCCCAGTCTGTTTGGTCATTCTGAAGTCCTTGTCAGGCATCTAGAAGGGATGTCTGCAGTATATTGAAAACATTATCCTTCACTTAATTCTTTTTTTAAATGGAATTTTGAAAACCTACTGGGAATTAAAAGCAAGTGTTTTCTGTACTCCAGGGGTTCCCAAACGTGTTCCGTGGCTTGGCCAGGCTAAGCCCCTGGCTGGCCTGTGCTGCTTCCTACACTTCCCATTGGCCAGGAATGGTGAACCGAGACCAGTGGGAACTGCGAGAGGCCGAACCTACAGCAACTCGGGTAAACAAAACATCTTGCAGCCAGCCAGAGGCTAACCCTGGCCAAACCATGGAACAAGTTTGGGAATCCCTGCTGTACCCTCAAATTCATCTCTTTTTGAAGGGAAGAAGCCTTGTTTAAAATCACCTTACCAAGGTTAAGATAGCTTATGTAGTGTATTTCAGAAGCCATGAGGAAGAAGGGGTTTTAGTATATAAAACATAAATATCACTACCAACCAATCCTTCCCCAGCCCACAAAAAAACAAACAGACCCCAGTCCAACCCAAGTAAACAACAGCTGTTCTCACTTTGCTTCTACATCCCATTCCCTTTCCCATCACCTGTCTGTGTAAAATGTATGCTTTTTGTGATATGGATTGTATCCTCCCCTGGGTTTAGAAAACACCAAATGCATAGTGGACATCACTGTACTTTGAATAATGTATCTACTTTACCTTAAAATCCTATTGTATATACATATCATGTTTGTAAAAAAAATGGAAATGCATACAAAGAGTGCAAAAATAAAAATACAAAACACATTGGTTTCATGATTGTATTCTTAAAATTTCTTTTCAAAATGAGACAAAAACAAAAAACCACCAATCATGCCAAAACACATACCTCTTACATTTAGGATAGTTTAGAAATTACAATAAAATTTCCAAAATATTTCACCTGTATTTGGATTTTTATCTAGGTTTCTTAAAAATACTGTTTAGATAAAATCAAATACAAGAGGGAATATTTTGATAATGCCTATAATTTCTTCACATCCATCATTGTAAAATAGTTGTCTAGTTTTTGGAAAGGAATTTTTAGGAAAGTGACCATGAAACTAATGTGTATGTTAAACTTTACTTTTTATTTGTGTATTTTAGACACACAACATATGTGTATACAATATGAGATTTGTAGGATTATATCAATGCTCTTATGTATTTGTTGAGATTGCAAAAGTAAAATACATTGCCTTAACATCATAAATATTTTCATTGTCTGTCTCTTTTGATTGGATGTGGAAATTTTCTGTAGTTTTTGCAATTCAGACATCACAGTTAGGGTGACCAGACAGCAAATGTGAACAATCAGGACAGGGGGTTGCGGGGGGTGGGTAATAGGAGCAAATTTAAGAAAAAGACCCTAAAATTGGGACTGTCTCTATAAAACTGGGACATTTGGTCACCCTAATCACACTACAGAAAGTGAAATTGACAAGAAAAGCATGAAACCGACTCATTAGTTTTCATTAAACAGATTGAAAATTCCTCCCTGCAAATACTTAGACCTTGATCCAGCAATGAGTTCGGTGTGGGTGGATGTTGAAGGGCTCTCTCTCTAGGGATCTTCCTATGTGGAGTTCATTGCAACATGAGGACTTGACTACCTTCCTAGAGGATGTTTTGGGACTTTTCACAGTAGCAAGCAGCACACCTGGTGGGAAGTGTGCATTTACTTTTTGTGCATCTCTGAGTCAGTCCTGAAACAGCCTAAAAGGTGACGAGCAATGTTTTGAGGTTTAATAATTTAAATGGTATCTATAATATAGCTAAGTTGGGTTTTTTAAAATGTGATTTTTTTTAACCTGCCAAGTCTCCTCTAAAGGACACTAATACATTTTAGTGGAGAGTGATCAGGAAGGACAGGAAATCATCAATAAATCATAAGGCTGTCCAATTAGGTTACATTTTTGAATTATTTTCATTTGAGTTGTATTTCATACGAACATAGTTACATTTTAGACAAAGATAGATACATCATTTAGACAAAACATTCATAGATAATTCCAAGTACTTGATCCCATGGGACTACAAGAGCACTTACTGAATCCAGTCCAGCAAAAACAAGTCTTGGAAGCTGTTTTTATAGACATGACTGTTAGGTAGTTAAACTGAGTCAAAGCAGTGTCTTATTACTGCTTGTCTTCAGAGCTTCTGTTATAGTTATATAAGTTATTACCTTATTCTGGTTTATTATCACACTTATATATGAAATGCCAATTGCCTGTTCTTTACAAAAAATCATATTTGTCATCCTTGTAACTTTTTTTTTATCATAATTGACTTTTTTCAATGGACATATTATAGCCTGTTGGAGTCTCCATATGTATTCAACTCTTCTCCATACCTAACTGCTTACTGGGTTAGATTGCACTAGTTATATTTAGTATCGTATGACTAATCTGCCTGTTGCAAAACATATCTAACAGCACTTTGTTTTACGTGTCATGTGACATGTTTTATAAGTGGGGTTTTCCAGTATCTTCATGTGTTATGTTACGTTAGTGTAGTTTGGAATTTTTGTGGGACAGTAGGGGAACTGCTCTCTCTTTAAGTTTGTATTGTGAGGAAACTAAAGAGATTGTGGCAGGGATGAGATCATAAGATTCTTGTTTTTGTAATCTTTTGCGTCTCGCTCTGTTTCTCATATTTAGTCTGTTCAAGAATGAGATTTATATTTTAAGTACCAAGAGTAAAACAGACTCATGTTTCTGCACTGTGAATCCTTGAAAAGGACAAGTTTTCAAGGATTTAATAAAAAGGGACTTCGGCCTGAAAAATTTGGACCTTGACAAGCCTCCCTTCAAATAGCAAAGCAGGTGCTGTAGCTGAGTTTTGGTTGAAGCCATAGAAATGATAGATATTTTAAGTGCTTAAGATACAGAGACTTTATAAAGTTTAAGAGTCATATTTCTGAAGAGAATTCTGGTGCTGTCTTGGTCCAAGATTCTTGGAAACTGTGTAAACCTAAAATATTTTCCGTATTTGTAAAGCTTATGGATGTGTTTATAGTTAATTTTAAGATGTCATTCAGCAGATATTGTACAGGTGTCAATTTGAAGAGACTGCTTCTATGTTTTTTGGACATGTATTTGAAATTCCTTTGTATAATGTAAATACAGTTTTTAAGTAAATGAAATCATGATTCTTACTCTGTCTGCAGCGTTTTTCCCAGTAACTAGAAAAGCCAAAGTCTGGACATTAACAAGAAAAGAAACATGCTTTATCACTTCTGGTGTGTGTTTTAATGCCACTATAGTTAAGTATTTCTTATTAACACCATACTAGAGGCTCATTTTAAATGTATACCCCAAATCTAAAAATGTAGTAAGAGGACCAAAAGTGTGTCGTGATGGGTAAACAACAAATTAGAAGACACAGTTAGAGGCAACAAGGCATCTTTTACAAAGTGGAAGTTAAATCATAGTGAGGAAAATAGAAAGGAACATAAACTCTTGCAAATGAAGAGTAAAAGTTTGGTTAGGAAGGCCAAAAAAGAATTCAAGAACAGCTAGCCAAAGAGTCATAAAGTAACAGCAAATCAAGATCAAGATGCTAAAGGAGCACTCAAGTACAATAAGGACATTGCGGAGAAACTAAATGCATTCTTTGCATCAGTCTTCACGGCTTCACATTGAGGATGTGAGGGAGATTCCCCAACCTGAGCCATTCTTTTTAGATGACAAATCTGAGGAACAGGATTTTTGGAACAAATTGATAAATTAAACAGTAATAAGTCACCAGCACCTGATGGTATTCTGAAGGAACTCAAATGTGAAATTGCAGAGCTATTAATAGTGGTATGGAACCTATCATTTAAATCAGCTTCTGTACAAGATGACAGGAGGATAGCTAATGTGACACCAATTTTTTTAAAAGGCTCCAGCGGTGATCCTGGCAATTGCAGGCTGGTAAGCCTAACCACAGTACCAGACACTGTTTGAAACTATAGTAAAAAACAGAATTATCAGACACATAGATTAACATGATTTGTTGGGGAAGAGTCAACATGGTTTTCATAAAAGGAAATTGTGCCTTATCAATCTACTAAAATTCTCTAAGGAGTCAACAAGCATGTGGACAATGGTGATCCAATGGATATAGTGTACTTAGATGTTCAGAAAGCCTTTGACAAGGAAACAAAAGGTAGGAATAAATGGTCAATTTTCAGAATGGAGAGAGGTAAAGAGTGGTGTCCTCCAGGAGTGTGTACTGGGGCCAGTACTGTTCAACATATTCATAGTGAGGTGAATAATATTGGCTGATGATAAACTACTCAAGATAGTTAAGTCCAGAGCAGACTGCAAAGAGTTTACAAAGTGATCTCACAAAACTGGGTGAGTGGACAACAAAATGGCAAATGAAATTCAATATTAATAAATGTAAAGTAATGCACACTGGAAAATATAATCCCAGCTATACATAAAATGATGGGGTCTGAATTAGCTGTTACCATTCAATAAAGAGATCTTGGCTTCATTGTGGGTAATTCTCTGAAAACATCAACTCAATGTGCAGCGGCAGTCAAAAAAGGTAACAGAATTTTGGGAATCATAGGACAGGTATAGATAATAAGACAGAAAGTATCATATTGTCTCTATATAAATCCATGCTATACCCACATCTTGAATATTGCGTGCAGATCTGGTTGCCCCATCTCAAAAAAGATGTATTGGACTTAGAAAAGTACAGAACAGGACAATAAAAATGATTAGGGGTATGGAACAGCTTCTGTATGAGGAGAGATTAATAAGACTGGGCCTTTTCAGCGTAGAAAAGAGACGACTAATGGGGGGATATGATAGAATTCTATAAAGTCATGACTGGTGTGGAGAAACTAAATAAGGAAGTGTATTTACTCATAATACAAGAACCAGTGTCACCAAATGAAATTAATAGGTAGCAGGTTTAATACAAAAGGAAGTATTTCTTCACACAACACACAGTCAACCTGTGGAATTGTTTGCCAGAAGATGTTGTGAGGGCCAAGTCTATAACGGCTAAAAAAAGAACAAGATATGTTCATGGAGGATTGGTCCATCAACGGCTATTAGCCAGGATGAGCAAGGATGCAAAACCATGCTTTGAAGTGTCCTTAGCCTTTGTTTGCCAGAGGATGGGAATGGGCAATAGGGGATGGATCATTTGATAATTACCTCTTCCGTTCATCCTCTCTGAAGCACCTGGCATTGGCCACTGTTACAAGACAGGATACTGGGCTAGGTCAGACCATTGGTTTGACCCTGTATAGCTGTTCTTATGTTCTAAATGGTTTTGGCTTACTCCAAAACCATTTAGAACATAAGAACAGCTGTACAGTGTCAATATATAACAGCTATACAGGGTCAAATATACAATATATTTTCAGTATTTGCTGAAAAATACTGTTTTGTCTAATTTCTTATAGTTCTAGTAATCTTTGGTGTTAAAAGTAACAGTAGATAAAATTTTTCCCATGGAAATCTGGTTTTCAAGTTATTGGTGTGTCTCTGTAATTTTTTTTGGGAGGGGGTCTCAAAAATTTGTCTGCGAGTTCTTTTGAAAAAACACAGTTGCAAGTGAGCTCTGTACTGACTAGACTATGGCAATTAGCTTTACTTGAAGTTATCCTTGAAAAACTCCCACAGAAGAGAGAGAGGTTTTGGAAGACATGGCAGTGTGAGTGCTGAGCTGTACAGTTCTGTTGTTACATTTTGAGATGCAGCTTTCTTCCCCCCACCCTCTTTCCTGGATTTAACCACTATTTGAATAATTTTTGTCTGATGTTAGAATTTTCATCTATTATTGTTAATATGACAATGGCATATAATCATGTATGCAAGCTAAATGTTAATCTTTTTCTGTTTTGGAGACTTGTTTCCTCTTTGACTGTCAATTTAAATGAAACTATGTTGTGGTCACCCCTAGAAGATGCTTTTATTTTCTTGATTAATGGTTTGTTGTTGTTTTTAATATTACCATAGTGCATCCTTTTCCCATCTTCCTTTTTGCAAAACAAATTGCCTGTAAAGCAAGTAACTTCAGATGCAACGCCAGAATTTGGAACTCCTTGAATTTACGTCAGCCAGGAAATTATAGTTTTGCAGATGGAAAGCTTACAGGAGGAAATGGAAAGATGAGTTTTGAGAGATGTGGTATAATGGTCAGAGAAAGAGGACTGTGAGGCAAGAACTCCTGAGGTTTAATCCAGACTCTGCTCCTACCTTCCTCTTTGGCTTGAACAAGTTAAATTCTATTCCTCAACTTCTGCATCTATAAAATGGGGATAATAAGGTTGACCTGTCTGACAATATATTTTCAGAATCAAATGATTAACTTTGAAAAATGCTTTAAAAGGGCTAAGTATTGCCATTTCTTAAAAGTCAAGGCAGACCCAATGAAATCCATTACTAATTTTTGTATTCAAAGATTACAAATTCATTAAATTTTTAATAAATTGAATTTATGGAGGAAATCTGTGCTCTACAGCCTCCATTTTTTAAAAAGTGCATACTGTATAATGTATTGCTGGAAGCCTCATCCCTTCTCATTAGTCTGATATTAAATCCTTTCAAATAGCTAATGTAACAAAATACTCAAAGCCTTGAAGATAAGCAACTACTGTGTTTGCCTTGAAATTCTTGTTAATTTTCTCTATGGCCAAGTATACAAGGAGGTGAGTTTTTTTAAATTTCTGCAGAATATACGCATCAGCCAGCATGCTGCTGCTATAACTCAGCAAGTGAAAACTATGTGCAAGAATTAACTGTACTTACAGTAGAAAATCTTTTTATAATTCTTCCATAGCACTTTTCTTAAGCATCTCAAAACCCCTTACCAAAATTAATGTATTAATCTTCCCAACCTCCTTGTGCGTTAGGAAAATATTCTTCCTCTCTTTCCGCAGGTGGGGAAAGACAGATTAAGTGACTTGCCCAGTATAAGACAGGAAGTCTTTGTCAGGGCTGGAAATAGAATTAAGATTTCCCAGTCTC
This sequence comes from Dermatemys mawii, assembly GCA_007922305.1. Taxonomy (NCBI): domain Eukaryota; kingdom Metazoa; phylum Chordata; order Testudines; family Dermatemydidae; genus Dermatemys; species Dermatemys mawii. The sequence goes on from ML677351.1 coordinate 24,467,809, forward strand.
TGACTAAGCACTGCATTATTGCAGTAAATGCTACCTACTTAACAGGTCCCCCAATGTGAAATTTCTAAGTATGTTTCATTTACTGTGCCTAGAATTGCAGCAGCGCTTGTGTAATAACATTTTCTGCCCCAGTTCTGAAGTCTCAAGGGGAAAATAAATTTGCTTTGATTTCAGATCCTAGAGCTAAGCATGCATAATTACCAATAATTGACATATGTACTACAATATTCTGCAGATAGTTAAGTTTTAAGGGATGACAATAAAAATACTGTGTAAAGGAGCCTGTCTACATTCTGTTTAAATGTAGTCCATAAACCAGGATTAAAATTGTGGTTTTTGGCCCATCTGTCCAGACGGAAGATCTGGTCTTACAGCCCTTGGTTGTGAGTGGTGTGGCTGACGTCAGTGACTACAGGACAGAGCCCTTTATTTCAAAGCTGTTTGGTTGGAACTGTGTTTGTTTGAAAGCTTTTTGCAAACATGGTGAAAATGCCAGATTAGAAGACTGAATTTTGTCTTTGGTTTCTAATCAGAATTATTTAAAAAGAATGAGTGAAATGACTGAATTACCTAGGCCATATTCATCTGATTGTAAGTCTTGTTGATGAAGCCCCTCATGAAACTTGCAACTTAAGGTCTCTATCAGAAGTGCAACCTCTTAAAGTCATCCCTGAACATAGTATATTACTGTTCAAGTCTTCAAGAATATCTCTGACATGCATTCTTTAGGTATTTTCTACACAGATAACTGTTTGTAATTTGTTGGTGGTTCTGTTCCTTTCTATAGCATGTAGATCAATAGTTGTGTATTACATGATGCTTTTGTTACTTTTTTGTCTTTATGGTACGTGGTTCACCAGGAGCTATACTGATATCTTAACCAACATAGTTAAGCAAGTACCCTGATACAAAAAAAAATATCATACTTAAATTTAGCTAATATTTTTAGGATGACTTTGAGAATGGCTGTTTTCCAACAATAACTCATCATGTTACTCAGAGGAGACTGGTTGGCCATAAATGTCATTTTCCCACAGCATTTCCAGGAACTAGATGTTCTCTGAAACAATTTTAACATGTATAGAAATAAATGTCTGGGCCAAATTCTCAGCCAGGGTCAGAATGGGTGGCATGACTGCATATCTGTGTTATACTGCTGGATGTGTGATCTATGACCCTATTCATCTACACCTTCAGCAGGCCTGTATGTACTATGAAGCTAAAGCAGAGAGCCTTTAGTTAATAGCAGGCTGCTATAGTTGCCAGTATCAACCTCTAGATCCCATGGTGATCACTTGCAGTAAGTCATTACATTATACATTCGTGATAATCTGGTTACAATTACATTGTGTGCAATTCCTTTATTTCATGTAGTTTTGTGGGGAAATCCATTGTATTTGTGGCAGAAAAAGTGAACCTTAATTAATAACATAAATTTTTGTTGATGCTAAATTTTCTGAAGTATTATAATCAAACCTTTACAAACAAACAAAAGACTCTATTAAATTTGGTTTACATAAATGGCCTGGATTTGTTTAATAACAAAAGCAAAAGTAAATGGGAACTATATTTGCAGTGAAAAAACCCTTATACATAACTTTCATTTTTGATCTAAATATGAATCTTTTCATCTATGCCTGGTAAGGTGAACTATCCATTTCTTGCTAATGTGGCAATCTGAATTGATGGCAGTCTGCTGTACTTGAGGTTATTAATCAAGACCACTTTGAAGCTATCGCTAGTGCAGACTGCCACTACATAGGCCTGCTGTAGAGTGTTAATTTCAGAAAATACGTTATCAGTTCTTGAAAGATTTTTTTTTTTGCTGCAAAGTGCAATTCAGAGTGTGATGGGATCTGTGGACCTCTGGGGGACATCCTGTCTGTCTGAGATCTTCCCCAACCTTTTGAGGTCAGCTGAATCATTCTTGCTAACCAAGACTTTAGATTTGCAAAAGCGACAGAGTCCTGTGGCACCTTATAGACTAAGAAATGAATAGGAGCATAAGCTTTAGTGGGCTAATACCCATTTTGTCGGATGCATTCCGACTTCGTGGGTATTAGCCCACTAAAGCTTATGCTCCTATTCCTTTGTTCGTCTCTAAGGTGCCACAGGACTCTTTGTCACTATTGCAGATCCAGACTAACACGGCTACTCCCCTGATCTTTAGATCTGAACAGGTCGAGGTTGAAAGTGTGGAAATTGCATTGTATCCTGGTTCACTAGAACCTGAGTCTGTTGACCATAAGCCTTGAACATGTCAATAAGAATATTTCCTATCCCAGATTCTTGCATGAGGGGCTGATTGTGAGGTAGCTGCAGGTTGGTTGTTTTAAGAGTTGATTGTAGGATGGGAGTCTACATTCAAAAACTAATTTTGATATTACTCCGTGAATCGTGTATTCTTTTAAGGACCATATTGTAAATGCGACTATGGGCTGTTTGACAGGTACATTTGATAAATTTAAATAACTTCTTTAATAACACATCATGGTGAGACAAAAATAGCACTGCTGAAGCAACTGTTCTTAATCTATTAATTAAAACAGGGGTTCTGGCTCTCAAAGAGGGGGGTCATGACCCCTCAGAGGATTGCGAGGTTATTATGTGGGGGTTGCGAGCGGTCAGCCTCCACCGCGAAACCCCACTTTTGCCTCCAGTATTTATAATAATGTTAAATTAAAGACACATTTTTTTAATATATTTTTAAGCAGGGGCCATACTCAGAGGTTTGTGATATAAAAGTGGTCACCAACACAGAAGTTTGTGAACCACTGATTTATTATTATTATCAAGCGCCAAAGATCAATGGTTTCTTATGTATCAAAACAGAGTTTTCTGTTTTCTTGTTGTTTGATGTTTTACTGCATTTACATTCAAATCCTCTGCTTTCACATGAAGGCCACAGGTGGCGATCCTTTTAGTCATATACCCACTTCAAATGTGAACAGTAGTGTTTCCAGAATCTGCCTCTGTTGTCTAGCTGGTTAAACACAGGCAGTGACTAACATGCTTGTTTTGGAAACTTAAATGTTTCTTTCTTTCATGGAGGGGAAATTAAAATTGGTAGGGTGACAAATGGGGATTTACTGGATATAGCCTTCCTCATTGTGGTCAGTAGTTTAGTTTATAACTGATCTGTCCCTTTAAAGCAAAGAGAGAGACTTATTTTTCCATAACTGTTCTGTTTCCTGTTCTTTTTTTAAAACTGTCTCTCTCATTAACGGAAGTTGTCCAGTAAAAGATATGACCTCACCCACCTTGTGTCGCTAATAAAACAATGCATTTATGGGGAAACAGGAGGACTATACATCTGCATATCACCCTTCACCCTCACCTCAGTAAGGGTACTTAGATGAAGATTCAGTGTGAGCATTAATCCTTTTTAAAAAACTTTCTTCATTGACTGGTCATTCTACAGCATTTCCCACATTATTATTGTACCAATAATTGATTATGCTTCTTTGTCTTTGTATGGCTGACCGTCTTTGACTACATGCACTACTTTAATCAAAGGGCTTGTCTATATGGTTGGGTGCATGATGCTACTTTGCAAATCAAAAATATTTTTTTAATAGTGAGAGATCTTTTCACACAAATTAACTGAACATTTGTTTTGTTCACATGCAAAATCATTAGCAGCCCTTGAAGATCCTAGTTTTCAGAAATGTGCACCCTAGTTAGGGTGCTCACTGGTGGAGTTCAGGTGTTCTGCTGTGGAGTTGGGTGCCCCATTTCGGTGTCCATCCTTACAGAGTAGGCCTACCTTATTCATGCAGCAGTTTCACAGAGATCTGAAACGAAAGTGTTTCACCTGAAAGTTCTGCTAAACCTGAAAAAGGTATTACACTGGAAGTAATATCTTAAAGTTAAAAACTAGGCTCTAAGGGGGTTACTAGGCATCCCCCCATGTAGTCTATTTTTAGCTAACTATAATACACTTAGTGCTTGGGAGTTCCTTTTCCCTGGTGTGATGGATGACATCACATGTTTAGTTCCAGGTGATTTGTAGGCAAATCTGATATTGTTAAAATCTCCTAATTTCTTATAGTTTGGATGTGATTACTGCATCTTATGTAAGTTTATACCAGAAAATGGATGAGGACAACTATCTTAAAGAAACACCTAGGTTAAAAATAATTTTAACATAGTTCTTGGCAATATATACGTAACAACACAGCTTGTTAAAAATAAAAGAATTTTAAAGGTCTAATCTACTTTTTTTCTGTTTATGCAGTTTACCTTTTCTCAGGGCAGCAACAATATGCTACTGAGGGCTTGTCTATGTAGTCCTAAATTCTGACTATGGGGGATGGGAATTAGAGTGTAGCATGCTATTGTGCGCTACAACTGTCCTGCGTGGATGTGGCTTGGGTGAGCTAAAAGGTGCCTAGTTTGCATTAACATAGTTCGCATTAGCTTAGTCAGGACTATGTACCTTTTAGTTTGCACCAACACAATATACTCAGGGCAGTTAAAGCACAACAGTTCAGAGTGGGCTGCAATTCACACCGCAGTAGTCCACACTGTGGCACAGTGTAGACATAGTTTTAGTTTCAGTTGTGTTTCTAGTTAGTTTTCTCTCTCAGTTCGTCATGCACATGCTGCAATATTTTCTTTGCAAACACTGAAGAATAAATTAATTAATTAAAAAAATCTGGATGTTTACACTGAATTCTAAAGAAACTTTATTGAAATGTTTGGCTTAAGACATATCTTTATAAAATTTAAATTGTTGCCAAATTTGTCTTGACATTGGAAGATTATATCTATGCTGCTGTTTCTTGGCAGCACTGTGGGAGTCTACAAAGGAAAATGCAATTGGACTTGTCCTCTTTTTAGAATTTTGAAATATTAAAAAAAGTCCTGAAAATTTTTGTCCAAAAATATTTTTTTACTTTATATTTTTTTAAGTTGAAGTAACATTTAAAGACCTCAGTTTGCACTGAGACCCATTGTGTTGGGTGCTGCGCAAACATAGAAATGGACATTCAGTTCTGATCTGTTCTGGCAGACATGAACGATGTCCTTGCAGGATCAGTGAGGATGTCCTTTATTTTTTGTTTTTAATGAAAACCCACCTAACCTCTCACAAAGGCTTCTAAAGGTCCAGAAAATCCCAACTCTGATGGTAGTAAATCAGGTTTTACTTTTCAGGCAGAAAAGTGTTGCACTCTTAAAACTAAATTTTCCAAAGTAGTCATATATTTTGGGCACCCAACCTGAAATACATAGGATCTAGTTTTCTGAATGGTCGAGCACCCACAATTCTAATTCATGCTATTAGGAACTGCCGTTGCTCAGCTCTGTCGAACATTTATTTGTCAGGGGACTGTGTTCCACTCAGATATTCTCAGCATCTGTATATTCTGTTCTGGGGAAGTCAGCTGACTGTCTGATCTGTCTGAAGCTGAACTAAAAAGGGGCTACACATGTCACCAGCATGTGCATGATGGGACGTGCACGGAGAGTAGCCTTTGCGGCAGGAAAGGGCACAGTGCATTGTATACCTGAATGAGCAGAATAAAAGGAATCTTTATTTTGTTTGTTTCTGAAATGCCCTGTAGCCAAATTGGTTTGAACATTCAGCAGTTTCTAATGAGATTCAGCCACTTAATCTTACTTTTTTAAAAAAAGAATTGTATTGTGACATTATTTTGTCATGTATGCCTTAATTTTGCATTCACAGAATTGGATCTATTTCTAACCTGTTGCTTAAAGTTTTCTCTTCCTTTCTCATTTCCCTCTTCCTCCTCCTCCTTTTCGTCTCCCACTTAGGCTACCTTAACATGGAGACAGCACTGAGAGAGCGAGCTTGACTTTGGATTGTTTGCAAACTTGAGGTTTCTGATCACTACAAAAAACACTTTAAAGACTTTTTCTCGTGAGTCTATGAACACTTGAGAGAGACAGTTCTAAAGGCCTGATTCTGCACTATTGGTCAGTCAATGAGAGTTTTATTATTGACTTCAAAAGGAGACATCTGGAGCTGAAAGCTCAAACAAAACTGGCTCTTGTCTCATTAAGAGAAAGGAGTGGCAGACTTCAGACTAAGGGCCTAATCCTGAAAGGTGCTGAGTGCCTCAGCTCCCATTGACTTAATTTACTTAAAAGGGCCTTAACTTTAGAATTCTTTGGCTGTACCTCATACCCACCTGGAGATAAATACTAAGTAGTTTTTGAAGAGTCAGTGATTGAACTGACCAGTCTATCAGCTGCATCAAACTAGCTCAGAGGAGTTTCAGGAGTTCCAATCAATAAGAGACAGACACACACAAACAATTCAAAATAATTCACATTAGCAGTAACGTATAGTTCTGTTCTTACCAGTTAGATGAAAGGTGAAAAGCATTAGACTGAACTCTGAGCAAGTCAGAACTTAAAACTTTACTTAATGGTCTTAAAGGTTTTAACTACTTGTACAGTATAAAATACTTAGGATACTACCTTGCAGATATCAGTTTTTAATTGTAAATGCATCAGTATTATTTAGTTACTGCGACACCCAGGAGTTGACGGAAGTTGCTTGCAGAACAGTTCCAAAAGAATGTACACCATTAGTAATCCTTCAGTTTCCCATCTCTAAGTACGTTTGGCACAGATCTTTATTAAAAAAGGCATGGACCCTTTGAGAATTTGTACATAATAGGAGTTGCAGTTGAGAGTGAAATTAAGAAGGGCTTTTTGGATCTTTTTGAAGAGTCCGTCCCAGCATTATGAAAATCATATAGAAGTGCTGGTAATTAGCAGAGTCAAGCAGTGGCACGATTTATGTAGAATTGACTGGGGAGGGTGAAGATTTAAAGTACTGTTATGTAGAGATGGAAAACTATTTAGATATTATTTCTTTTGTTGTGGGGGGGGAGAAATAGGAGCATCATGCAGTTTTTCTTAGAAATTATATTTCATACAACTAATGGGTTAGTCTTAGTTATCGTGGACTAGTAACTTTTCACACTGAGTGTTGTAATGCTTCCTACTGTAATACTACGTTTAAATACAGAAGTATATGTTTGAAGACTGTTAATCAAATATCCTCAATACATTCCTCAAGCAATTAATCAAAATAACAAGTATTACTGATTTTGGAAAGTGAGAAAAAAAAAGATAAAGATGATATTTCTGACTTCATCATAATGAAATCTTTCCCTAAAATAGGCTGTACGCAATTTAAATACATTTGCATTGCATTAAAAGTCAGTACAGATAGGGAGAAATAATTCACACTATCTGTGAATGAGAAAACGAGGGAAGGGATAGGGCAAACAGCTGTAGATGTATAAATTCAGTGGGCCAACTTGTTCAGTGTAAATTCAGTGAAGTTTTTCCAGATTTATGCCAGTGTAAATGAGAACAGAATTGGCTTAAGAAAGTACAAAATGAAGAGTTTCCCCCTTAAAATGGAAAAAAAAGACTGGCTAAGGGAACACAGGTGTTAAGGCATTGATTGATGCTATGATTTGCATCAGGCTTACTGCAGTTTATAGTACAGTTGGTACTGTGGGTATTGCTGAAACAGTAATTAATGGTTTCTGTTTCCCTCCTTCTCTTAGATTCAAAAGAGCTGAATAGTCTCTTTCCTACGGGTGGAATTTTTCTATTTCCATTTAAAGCCTTTATCAAATAAACAGTTTTTCTATTGCATATGAAATATTTCCATATAACTGAGTTGTCTGTGGTTGTTCCCTGTCAAATTGTTGTGAACTTTCTTGTTCTTTGACTAAACAAGCAGTTTCTGGGAATCTGTTATTGGGCTTTGCGTTAAGCAGTCTGGTCTTTTTTTTAAACTTCAGTGAATATTTCTCCTTTATGCATTTGGTAATTACATTGTTTAACTTACTAAATAATGCATTAAATTAAACCGGTTGGACATAATAATTAGAGAACACCATTATCTCTGTGTTTTCTTAAATGATAATGGGGCGGGGGATGGAAAGAAGATAGAAGGCCACAGGTATGGCAAAAAAGTTGTAGGGATTAAGGCAGTGTAATCCAAACTTTTATTTAAAAAAATTAAACTTCCAGTTGTTTTAGTTGCTAGAATTCTTTTCACTCTGCAAATCAATATAGCATTTTCTTGTCAGCTGTGCAGTCAGCCAGACTGAAAGCATCAACTGAGGTGTGAATGTTCATTATAATAAGGATTATTTTGAAAGCAAGGATGAGAGAGATTATTATTTAAATGCTAATGCTAATAGTACAGGAGTAACCAATTTCCTATTGGAATTAAATTTCAGTTTATAAATTAAGGTATTGGAGCGATCTGGAAAATGCCTACTGAACCAATGTTTTGCCAAAAAGCAGAATACTTTATCATGAAAATGTTAAAACAATGTTTTACTTTTCCAGCCAGCCCTAGTTCTTAATCTATTGTGGGAAAAAGATCTTCTTAAAAAAAATTCATAACACTATATTTTGTAGCTACAAAGCCACATATAGGTGACAGTGTATCAATGGTCACAGACGCAATAGTTTTCATTCTTCCATATATGCTGCCAAGCTAGAATCTTTTTTCAACATTTCATAAAATAAAAACAAACCTCCGCCAACAGTTTATGCAGGCTCCTTTTGATCTTGTGGACAGTTAATAATAATGCTTTGAAAAAGTAATGATGTGGACTTCTTTTTACTTGGTGTGTTAATGTGTAGGCTGTGTTAGTCTGACTTTGTGCCTTAGAACTTAATTTGCATATTTAATGTATTGACTGTAGAGTAACGTAAATGTGAGGTACATGCAAACTTTTGTTCTTGAGTCTGTGCTTGCCTGCATAGTTCAGTTGCCCCCGCTTAGATTATGCCTATTAGTAAGGATTACTCCTGTGAGTAACAGTTTATACGATGGGTTCCATAGTCATATAAGAGAATGGCATGTTTCTGCAGGATGCAGACATAAAACACAATATCATATTCAGGTCTGATTTTTGCAACATTCTGAGCACCTCCTAAAAAGTGCTGGGAACTCTCAACTACTGGGAGTTTAGGACCTTGCAGAATCAGCCCTAGCAGGTAATGAATTACCACTGATTCTTAAAGCATTGTCACTTGCTAGATGGCCAATAATTAAGTATTGAAACGAAGATCTGGCAGCTCTTTCTTCTTTCTGTTTGACATTTGCACACAAGATGCAGAAGAGGGAACTAGTGCCTATGACTTGAATAGCTTGTATATATTTAATTAGTTTATGGTTTTAAATAAAGTGTAACTTAATTACAAAGTTGTGCTCCCAGCAATATTTCAACACTCCGAGTACAATTTAAATGCCTCTTTGCAAACTACAGTAAAAGATGTTCAAAAGTACAAATAAATTCTAGTATACACGTCTGTATGCATGTCTTCTAATGCATTGCATACACGTATAAACACAACATATAAAGAGAAATGCAGTAGCTCAATTTAGTGTATTACAATACAGTTGGATTCTTTCCACAGTTTTAAATGCCGTCATTATTCCGTCCAGTCCATTTGGAAAGTGTGCGTAATTCATAGCTCTCCCCCTACCCCTTTAACATTAAATAAATGCCTCATCTGTTAAATCTGCAGGATATTTTTTTTAAAGAAGCAACGTTTAGAAATAGTTTCAATAGTTACACTAGTTTTGAGCAACAGGACACATGTTCTGAATCCAGTGGTTTTGGAAATAATTACTGATGGTGATGATTTTTTAATCAGAAATGGCCATTGGTTGCTAAAAGAAGCTTTCCTCCCAGTTCTCTCTTACCTTATATGCATGGACTGTAGAATTCCCTGGTTTAGCTATTGCTCTATGGTGTTGGGATTTCAGTTCTCCTAAGCATCAGAGATGTGAGCATTCCGGCAGTTACACCAAACAATGAGAGATAGACTCCTTGCATGCCCCAAGCCTATGGAGCATTACGTCATTGCATTGCCATATAAGGAACTCCGTGTTATGCAGACTCGTTGTGTCTGACTAGTGTACTTTAGTGATAGCCAGAACTTAGAAAGCTTATTAATGTGTTCTGGCTCCAGCTGACGTTCAGGACTGTGTGAAATATTTCATTTGTCTACCCAGTTCATGGCCAAAAAGAATGTGCGGAAGGCATGGGTAACGACAGTTCCTCTTTATTATTGATAATAAAGTAATGGAAAGTCATTAGCTGATTATTTTATGCTTTCCTCTTAGTTGCTTAGCCCAGCATTTAAAAAAAACATGGGCATCTGACTTAATGAAGTTGCCTGGAAGGGTTTGTCTTTTTTTTGTTGTTGTTTTTAAGATGACAAAAAATAGTGAGTTTAACTAAACTCCGCTGTGAGTGATATGAGCTTCAAGCCTTCTCATTTTTACTTTTTGTAGAGAGTCAGGGTCCTCAGAGGATAGTATTTTATTTCCTGATGATGTAACTACAAAACAATTCTTCAAGTGATGATGGGAATGCCAGATGAAATCCTATTTTATTTTCTTCAGTGTTTTTCCTCCAAAACCCGTTTTTCCTTTTCACATGTTTGTGTTTCAGCTAAGGCAATTAGGAGCTTGACCAACTATTTTAGTGAGGTTTTAAAAGAAATTTGATTAAGGGACTGAGGTGACAAACAGGAAGATATAACTGTAGGACTTAAAATATATTTCTGATTCCACTCCTCCAGCCCCACTGCTACACCCTAAAAACATTGAGGGCCTATCTTCAATATGCAGGGGATTTGCTTGTTGAAGCCCCATTTAGGGTTAATGGGAGTTAACTGAATAAACCCCTACATATTGATATGAGAATTAGACCATTAAGTGCTTTCTAAACTTATGTTCTGCTCTGCTAAATGGGTTATGGATGCATCTGTTTCGTTTGCACCCGTTGAAATGTTAGTCTTCAGATGATGAGTTGGTGTGTGTATTTATTTGAATCTATTAAAAAGCTCATAATAGAACATTTTTATTTAAATGCAAGTAAGAAGGCCAGTGTGATGGACAGTACTTGTGTTTAGATACGGATATTGTTTCTAGGTGGTAGAACAAAAAAAAAATCAAAAATATGTGTTTTATGGAAAAGACAGTGTAAGCATAATAAACACATGGCGTCAAACTTATGTCCTTTAAAATATGTTCATACTTTACTCAGAAATTTTAGTGGATCTCTTTGTATCACTACTACAGCAGAACTTATTCCAAATTCTGTCGTGTGTGTGTGTGTGTGTGTGTGTGTAGACGTATGTATGTATGGGTGTAATGAGTATGTATGAGTATGTATACATACATACATTTGTATTGCATGAGAGGGGATCAGACCTGTACATCTTTCAAACCTAATTGGCATTATAACTGCCCGTATATAAATCCCTCTCAACCTGTATTTGGGAGGCTGATATGCCTTATTATGAGAGAGACAAGATGCATGAGGCAATATCTTTTATTTTGGTGAGAGAGACAAGCATTTGAGCCTCGTTATAATTTACTAGTCCTATGGACAGAACAACATAATTTGTTTAGCACTGTATATAGATAACTGACCATTGTCTGAAATTGGTGTTCAGATCTCTTAGCTAACATATGTTTGACCAGGAAATAATATTTTACACTTGTACAAGTACCTTTCATCAGAGTGCTTTACAAATGTTAATTAACCGTCACAATACTGCATTGAGGTACTGTAGCTCACGTCACTCTCCATTGAAAAGCTACCTCCTTATTGTGGGTCTCTGCAGCTGTTTAACAGAGCTCAGCAGCGCTACATAACATTTTAAGATAGGAAATGTAAGCATTTCTTTCCCTCTTCCCCACTCTGTTTTCTTCTGTGTCCCTTCCTTCCCGCTTCATGCCTGCTCTCCATTGATTGATCCTATCTCCGTGTTAAGTTTACCTATGTTCCAAGTGTCCTTTCACATAATATGGTCTGTTAGAATTGTGTGTGCAGAACTTTGAGGAGTAGAATGTCCCAGAATCCCTATAAAACGAGCGCCTTCCCAATCTGGCTCTGTTTTGATGCTGCTACAGGAGCACACTACTGTTAAGGAACAAAGCGCAGATAGTGCTGATTGTAAGCTTGTGACATTCTCTGGCGTGGGTTGGGGGTAGGGAGGCAAATGTAAATCCTCCTATTTATAAATCCATGTTTACGGCAGGGATGGCCAAAATATGAACTCGTAGTGTTCCTGATTAAACTGCTCTGCAATAAAAATGTTCACATCTGTAGCCGTTGCAAAGCAGCTTTGCCACAGTGCATCTGCCAAGTATGTAATTACCTGTTTCCATTTGCTGCTTCTATAATGTCACAGTTTAATAACGGCTGGGATAGATAACTAGTCCAAGTACTAAGTTGAAATAGTGAAGAATTTTGTGTCAAGAAAATATATAATAAGAATTTCAACCCACTGATTAATATCATTTTTAAAAAAATTAGTCTCAGTGTAATATGTTGCCCAAGAGCTTTCCTTGGTGCCTGTTACACCTCTTTGGGTGAAATCCTTATTGAATTCAGTGGCAAAATTCCCTTTGACTTCAACAGAGTCAGGAATTCACCCTCAGTCAGGATATGTCTATACTGAAGCATGGATTGACTGACCTCGCATGCTAAAAACAGTAGCATAGACATTGCAGCATGAGACAGGTTACCCACCCAAGTACTGACCTCAGGGTGAAGTGGGTTTGCACTTGTTGAATACCTCATGCTGTAGTATCCACACTGCTATTTTAGTGCAATAGCTTGAACAGAGCTAGTGCTTGTCTGCCTATCTGGGCTTGGAGTCACAATCAGCTACAATATAGACCTACCCTCAATGATGACCACACACCTTGTACATGTCAGTACTCGTTTGTTTACCCCAATCAGTCAGTGAGTCCATTTTGTCATATACTGATTTGCAGTGTTTCTGTCGTAAGGAATGCACATACCTAATGTTCTGTGTTGCCCATTAGCCTTCAGTTTTGGAGGTCAGTGTGGCTTAAATCCAAATTTTGGCCACTTCAAAGGATTTGTAGCCCTCACTGCTGAAGCTGAGGTTTTCTGGTTTCAGTGAAGATGCTGAAGTTGTCAGGATGCTGGAGTGTCCTGTTCTTTTAAATAAATTTTACATGCAACCAATGGAAACACTTTAAAAATGATTTATATTTTAAAATTCTATATGCATTCTCCAGAATTGATTGATTATACTTACATATTTCTGTGGTATCAGGGCACAAACCCGCAAGATGCTGTCTATCATATATGTATGTTAGTGTTGAATATATAGACAGTCCTCTTGGCATTAATGAGTGTCTTAGTCATGCATCATCTTTCAGGAGCTTCTTTTAGGTTTGTGTCCTTACAGAGTTTACTGATGTTTCCAACACATTGTTTTTTGCTAATCCTTTGCTATTTAAGACTGCTAAGTGACTTTGATGTTACTGTTATTTATTACTTGTACCTAGGAGCCCCAGTCATGGGCAGGGCCCTATGGTGCTAGGCAATGTACCAAAAGAACCTGCCCTGTACAATCTACATAAATTCCTACATTGCTGCCAGTTCAGATTTAGCAGGGGGAGTGAAGCAATCTTCATTCTACAAAATGATTGGTACGACCTTGTACTCACAGTGTGTAAAAAGACGCAAGGCTTGTGAGTGAAACTTACTGCATCATTGAGAGGGACTGCAGAACATTAAGGGCTGACCACCGATCTCTACCATAAATGAGTTTAGATAAGAGAGGGGAAAGCCTTTTATTTAGGTCATTTTGCTTCCCTGTCTCCCTGAAAACAAACTCTGTTTCCTTAGTGACTAATCATAGTTTTCAAAATTGTTGTCGCACTCACAAATATTATGGCAGGATAGAAAAACCAAAGAATCATAGAAATTAGAGACAAAAAGAAAACCCTATTAAGTCATCTAGTCTATCCTATGCCAGAGCAGGACTGCTCCCTGTAATGTGTTCTTGAATGCATTTTGTTTTTGGCTGATTACTCTTCAATTTAATTTTAGTATTTAAGTTGTGATAGTGTCCACTCTGTGGAAGAGCTTACTTGGAGAGAAGGTCCCTACTTTGAAGAGCTAGAAAGACACACACACAGGAAGGATAGGGGAGGACATATAACATGCAAGGAAAGTGATTGGGGTGATGATGGGTATGTGTGTTAGTTACGTTTTGACTTCAAAATTAAATTCATTAAATTCTTCCCCTTCTGTCCATTATTTAATCTCTTCTCTCTCCGTCTTCCATCACTCAGTCATTCCTAGCTAGTTTCATAACCCTAACCATTCTAGCATTTGATTCTCTTCCCTTTGCAATTCATGTCTAAGATTAAAAAAAAATGAAATATCAACAGTGAGCCTCAGTTCAGCAAAGCACTTAAACATATGCTTGTGTGTTTTGTTGAATAGGATGGACTTAAGCACTTACTTATGTTTTATCATGTGTTTTAATGCTTGGCTGAAATAGGGCCTCAGTCAGCTAGTTTCATGTTGATGTTGCCTGAATAATTCTTTTTTTACTTTTAAAAGGATACTACCAAGGAATTTAGCTCCAAAATTTGGATTATAACAAATAGCCACAGAAATTATAAAATTACAATTTTAATTTAAAAAATTGACAAATACTTTTGAGACCATTTGTTCTTCTGGAGAACAGTGGTTGTGCAATTGGATATAAACATTTGAACACGGTGTTGGAAAATCAAAGGTAACAGAAAGCAGTGTTGGTTTAGGGAATGAAAACCAAAATGAAATTGACCAGTCTCGTTTCAGTGCCTAACATACATGATGCACAGGTAAACTGATGTCCAAATATTTGTTCTAATAACCTTGTATTTTATTTCTGAATACATTTAACCTTGTTCCTATTGATGTCTGTGGGAATTTTGCCATTAATTTAAATGGGAGCAATATCAGGCTATACATTTATTTTATAATTTGATAGTATCCCTTTTACATGATTAAAGCAATTTAATTTGCATTTCCGTTTCCCTAACATCTTATTCTATAGACTACTACATCTCACTATTACATTTTTTTCTAGTTTTCAGACTAACTTTTTCTTCGCTTTAGTTTCTGCACTTTATTGAGATAAATATTGAAGCTGTTGCAGATAAATAAGAGTCTGAAACCCATTGATGTCCAATAGATTGTATATTTCGGGGGAAACAGTGGAAAGTTCTTAAAGGTAATGTTCTCTTATATCATTTGGCTTTTACTATGGGTCATGGACAGAAGCAGATTCAGATCTTCATTCCTTTGCGGAGGGAGAGAATTGACTATCCAAACTCTTGTATTATTTACCCTTCCTTCTCTCCTTTTTGATAGATGCTTTGAAACTTCTAAGCCAGTTCTTATTAGGATTAGTTAGGTCCTTTTTCCTCAAGGCACAGCCTTGAGACATATGGTGACTGCATCTCTTCACTTAACCACTGAATCCTTTTCTCCTGACAGAGTCTGAAGACATTTTGTACCGGGTTATGCATTTGGTTCCTTATTGTGTATATGTGACCTTGAGAAAATTTTAGAATAACGCATTGTAGGACAAATAACTATAAAGTTTGCTCCAAAGCAATATAAAAGCATATAATATACATTCTTCTTCCTCACCTAAATTAATTCTCTTTTAAGAGGAGTGTTAGAGACATGAGACATAAAGAAGAAAAGTGGGATAGCTGAGATTTGTCTGTAAGTGGTGTGTTTACCAGTCAACTGAATGTTATCCGACTGGTGAATTGGCAGCTTTTCTACGCCTATAATGTCAGTTTTGTGAGTGCCTCCCTCTCATGTATTTTTCCCCCTACACTGAATTGGGATAATTTTTATACATTTTGTGGTCTTACATGGAAATACAACTTTTTAAAAAAAGTTAGCTTTTTTTTGTTGTTGTTGTGCATAGAATTTTTACTCTGCCAGTCTATGTGTAGTTGAGTTGCCCCTGCATGTGGTGTAACGGCTTCAATAGTACTTCAGCAGCACTAGAAAGCAGTTATCGTGTATGGACTCTGATGCATTTATGTATTTTGGAGAGGACCGACCATGCCCTGCATGCATGACTGTTCTTGGAAACAGAGCATTAAAGAATGTCTCTCTTTGTTTAGTCATGCTCCAGCAGAAAAGGCTGGTGATCTAACTTCTATGTTTAATCAGGACAAGATTAACCCTAACCTAACATGTCAGATTTAGAGTTTTCCCTTCTGCTCTTCAACTTCAGATCTGCCTCACCATGAAGCCTGGTCCACATTACAGTTTGTCTTTGTAAGAAAGTAGCGTTGGCTTAACCTAAGAAGTGAAATGAAACAATTCAGTTATATCTGCATAAACTCCTCTATGGACACTCTTGCATTGGTTAAACTGAATCCATTTTAAAACACAATACAGAACCTCCTCACTTAACGTTGTTACGTTGCTAATCAATTAGGGAGCATGCCCGTTTAAATATTCCACCTCTGACTTTACCACCTCAACCAAGCTTCACAATCATCATTGCTGTGTACAGTATTAAATTGTTTGTTTAAAACTTGTACTGTGTATATGTGTATAAGTTGTGTGTGTGTGTATATATATATATATACATACATACACACGCACACACACACAACTTATACACACACATATATTTTTTTCTATGGTGAAAACAATTTCCCTGGAACCCACCTCCATTTACAGTAATTCTTATGGGGAAATTGGATTCGCTTTAACATCGTTTCACTTTAAGTTGCACTTCTCAGGAACATAACTAGAACATTAAGTGAGGAGTTACTGTATAAGTTAAACAGTACAACTTTTCCATGTAGACAAGTCTTCAAAAAGTGTCAGCAGAGGGATTCAGCTGTCAAGGCCTTGAAGCAGATAGGCTAGGAAAGTATTTCATGGTGTCCTAAGTCCCTTCAGCATCATAGCACAGTTTTTTTTATATCTCCTCCCATCTGACTCTTCACATGCATGACTGAGGTCTCCAGTTACTCTGCTTGTTATTCAGTACACCTGTTCCAGAGATGCCTTGGAATGAGAAGCCCAACATGCAAGCTGAAGTGGTCTGTCATTAAGTGTGTTGGTTCTGGTATCCCAAATGCTACAAGATTCATTACGGGCCATGGCCTACCAAAAGTTTTATTGATCACTGATTAGGGCCTGTTCAGGACTAAAATATACTTAGATCTTTTTTGTTTCATTATTGTAGGGTTTTTGTTTGTTTTTTTTTTCTATTGTGGCTTGCCATCTCCTCCTGTTTACAGCTTAGCCAGTGAAAGTGTAACCATTACAGAAAGTTTCTGCTCAAGGTGATTGGGTTATATTTGTTGTGATTCTGAGCACTGATGCTTACTGTATATCTGTATAAAAATATATTCCTCAAATGATATTTTTTGTTAGGATTCACTGTCACCAAAAAATATTTTGTTGTCTCCTAAGTAAATGCAACTCTGCTTCTTACTATCTCAATGGCCAGACACTAATCACTATAACAATACAATAGCTATAACAGTATTTTAAGGATACTGATCATTTTGGTATCTGCTTAAGGAATCTGTGCTGCACTAACACAGTGGTTAATACATCCCAGATGAACTATTTTGAATTGTGGATTTCTAGAGATGTAAGACAACTTGAAAAACTTTGGTCCATTTGAGATTCAGAAATGCTGTGCTGTTTGATGAGTCAGTGATTTAGGAATTTGTCTTGGTTGTGTGGTTCAGTTCTCTAGTCTGGAAAAGTATTTACAGAATTTCTTGATCTCCTAGTGTGTAGCACATATTTATTTTTTTGTATGAGCATTGCCCATTGCTGGTACTGTTCAAGGGAGTCTCTTGGGTTTTGGGAATGTTTTTTGCAGGCTTCAGATACCAGTTTGCTCCTGAGGTCTGCAACAAAAATTCCACAATAGCCTTGAGATAGGAGAGTGAATACATTGAAAAGGGTATTGGTTAATTTCCCATTTTATGGAAGTTTCTGAAGGACAAGTCAGCAGAGATGTTCTCATCTTTAATTTAGCAATAATAAAGATACATTGGTATTTGGGAATGCTTTCATCAACCTGATACTTGCAGGTACAGTGTTCAGACTGGACTGTTGCTAAGAAAACCATATAGGGGATGATCTGAACACTTGAGTAAATTGCAAAGTGTTTCGTTCCAGAAACTTTGCTGCGGAACAGAGCAAAGCTCTCATATTCAGAGCTTAAAAAAAAAAAAACCCACAGAAAAATCAACCACCCCATCAAATCTTCCGTTCCCTCAAGTTCCACTTTTCTCCTATACCCTCTTCACAATGGTATACCATGGTGATGGCGAGTGGTTTTTTTGTTTTTTGTTACCTCAGTTAGTTCCAATTAACTTTATTCAGCTCTGTTATCCATTTTTTAATTAAATGGGTGGATAAAATTTCTGTTCTATTCCTTGTAATGTTATTTCCCACAATAATGTCTTCTAAACTAAGGGAATTCTGGTAGAACCTCACTTTTGGCTTACATTGGCTCCAGCCTTCAAGCTCAGATGTTAATTTTTCTAGTCTGCTGCTTTGATCATGTCACCCCTTCTCTTTGCATCTTTCCACTGACTCCCCATCTTTATTGCATCGAACATAAGCTTCACACCCAATTCCCCAGCCTACCTGTTACCTCTCATTCTGTATTGAGCTGTCAGTGCTCCAATCAGCTCAGGATGCCAGCTTGTTAAATTGTTAAACAGGCACCTTTGTGCTTTCTTCTGTGCTTCCCCTCACACTTGGAAGGTGCTTCTTGTAAATGTCTGTGAAGCTACATCATGGTCCTCCTTCAGATCCCTCCTTAAAACTCTCCTTTGTCATGATGCCTACAAAAAACTTGACAATGGCGAGGCAGTTGGTGTGCTGAGACCACTGCCGATCATGCTGATCAATATTGCCTCATTGTTTCCTTGTACTCCCTCATCTGTCTGTATCCATCTTTCATGTCTTATACTTGGATTGTAAGCTCGTTAGGGTAGGAACCATCTTTTTGTTCTGTGTTTGTACAGCACGTACAATCCTGGTTCACAGGAATCCTGGTTCATTGCTGGCATTCCTCGGACTACAATAATATAAATACATAGTGTGAAGTTGAACGCTCTTTAGATGAAGGATAACTACAGTCCATAAACAAAATTGGTTTGTAATCATAGCACATATGTTTGTGTTTGATTTGTTTTTGTGTAGGACCAAGTGTATGCTAAGAGATGCATTGGATTGTTTAACATAGTGGTAGAGCTTCAGATTTTAAAAAAATCCAATGTGGAATAAAGTGTACATTTCTTCTACAAAATACACTTTTCAAATTTAGGGTCTTAATGACTTACTCTCTGAGAAATGATACAGTGTTACTTAACAGAGTTGATCAGCTCCCTGACCTGGTGTAGCATAAAGTCCTATTCCTTATAATACTATTCTATTTCTCTTATGTGACCGTTTTTCCTAACAGTGACATTGCAACAGAAAATCACAAGAATGTAAAACTTCTCTGCTCTCGGGTGATCCTGTAGATAAAAAAGATTTGGGCACTAGTTTTTTTTCCCCATAGAAAATGCAAATATTTGTTCATAGTTTTCCTCCTTCTGCCTACTCCTGGCTATATCTATGTTACTCTGCTGCAATACAGTAAACAGCACTTCTAGAATCTTTCCTGTACAGTGACAAACTTACCTTTTTTGCTGATTGAAATATATATTTATAAAAGAGGTATTTGAACTCAATGTATGATAAAGAACTACAGGCACAGATTACACTAGGTATCCTTTCTCAATTCCTAAACCTTTCTGTGCTCATCAGTAAAACCCAGTCATGACTTATTGGGTCAAGATCAGTATTTGCATGTCTCAGATAGTTCAATAGTTTTTGAATACTTTACATTTTTTTAGGAAGCCTGATACATGATTTATATGATATGTATGAAGCCTGATATAGCCTCATTATGCCTTTTTTTTTATTTCATGGTATTAAATATTTTAGAATCTAATGCATTACTTTGGAATTGGACATGAAAAATCAAGTGACATGCGGTATATTGTCACACTTTAAAATCTTTTACGGATGTTTGTGTTAGGAGATTTTTATATCTGAAAGTGGATCCAAGAAGTTTATGCTAAAGGAAATGCTATCATGTCCTGAATCGGCTAGTTTAAACATTGTTTGACTCAGAGTGAAGTAATCAGGTCTGTTTAAGCTCTTATGGTTGATAGCCCTGAGGTTCCTGATTTCTTCAGTTCCTGTGGCTTTTGAGATGTCTTGGTTATGCTTTGGAAGGAGTGATTTATCAGCAGTGTTTCTCAAGACCTTGCTTTAAATACAGCACTGACATTTGTTTTCGTGACATCAACACATACTTGTAATAGTGCTATCAACACAGGTACTGTACACATTGATGTCAGAATCTTTGTTGCTTAAACATACTTTGACTCATTGTTCCATTGTTACCAGAAATGAATTCTTGTAGGCATCTTTTAAGGATGTATTGTAAAGTAAACAATAGAGCTGGCCCTCTAGGGAATGAATTCCCAGATGTTTCAGAGGAGGGTTTAGGCTTTTTATGCTTAAGGTGTGTAGAAGGTAGCTGGGTATCCTGTCTGAAGATCTTTTTCCAAGAAGGATTAATTATGTCTTTTTGGAAGATGCAAGGATGTGAAGATAGAGGTGACTGAGTTTCTAAAATCTGATTTCAGTTAGAACAAGATGATAGCTCCATCTACTTTATATTGAAGCATTAGGGCAGGGATTCTCAAACTGGGTGTCAGGACCCCTCAGGAGGTCACGAGGTTATTACATGGGGGGTTGCGAGTTGCCAGCCTTCACCTCAAACCCTTCTTTCAATCCAGCATTTATAATGGTGTTAAATATATAAAAACTTTTTTATTTAATTCATAAGGGGGGGTGTCGTACTCGGAGGCTTGCTGTGTGAAAGGGGTCACCAGTTCAGAAGTTTGAGAACCACTGCTTTAAGGCAAAAGAAATCTAATTTTCTTTCTCTCCCAGCTGTTAACTCAGAGGCCTTGTGTACACTACTGAGGTAATTTGACCTATGTTATGCTACTCCAGCTTCTTACTCTTACTCTTCCTGGGGAGCTAGAGTACTGGAGTTGACCGGAGAGTGCTCTGCCGTCGATTACAGTAGCGTCAATCTCCCTGGTAGTGAAGACAAGTCCAGACTCTAGCAGTAGTCTGAATTCAGGAATGAAGCTAGTCTTTGTCCTGTGCGTGGAATTGACTTCCGTGTACCTTGAGGGGCCCTTCCACCAGATGGGGGTGGGTTCTGTTCTGGTCTGCATGCTGTCAGGGCTAAAGAAAGTGATCCACTGCTTTGGCATGTTTTGGTGGTTTCTGTGACATTGGAGAAAAATGATCTCTTAGCTGCCAGGCTTGTAAACATTCTTCAGTTCAAACAGTCTTAATTTGCAGCCACTGTCACTCAAGTTTCTATCTCTTGTCACCTGTTTATCTTTATTTGCCACTCTTTGCTGCTAATCCTCTTCATAGAAGAATGAAAATTGAGGTTATAATGGCAAGGACGGTCTGTTTTTAAAGTTCTTTTGGCGATTGTCTTCTAAGAGTCTCAAGAAGCAAAAAGATTTGCCTTGTGTCTTCATGAATAAACCCGACTTTGTAGTTCTGATGTTCTGGAACTGACATAGGCCACTGACCACTCATTTTATTGAGAGTATATCTACAAATGCTCCAAGACGCTTCCTTCATCAATGGAAGGGTTTTTTCCATCACTATAGTGAATTCATCCACTTGAAAGATGGTAGTTTGGCCGACAGAAGAATCCTTCCGTTGACTTAGTTGCATCTACATTGCGGGTTAGGTCAATCTAATTACATTGTGCAGGATGCAAAATTTGTTACAGCCCTGAGCAGTGCAGCTACATTGACCTAAATTTTAGGTGTAGACCAGGCCTAAGTCAGATGTGTATGAAAAATGTAAACAGTCATAGGACATTCAAATACTACTGTTTCTGCTTTATATGAAAGTGAGATTTGTAGAAATGTGTTCCTTTGTTGCAAAGGTTATGTCTAGATCTGAAGGAGATTAGTAAAAAATCCTTCACATTTTTCAGTTACAGATTACATTTATGAAATATTTCCCCATGTATCTGATATCTTTTAAGAAATGCACAGTTCGTACATATAGTCCTTTGATTGATGATTCATGATTCTGGAAGAAAAAATGTTCTCCTTTGCCTACATGCATTTCTCATGATTAGCATGGTCTTAATACACTGCTAGAAAACTCATTTTCCACATTATTGGCATTCCTAGTCTTAATCACAAATTCAGGTTTTAGAGACTGATTCCATTTGGAGTAAGATTTAGTGTAAATCTGACCACATAATCTGCCATCTCCTAGCAAGCCACCAGCTAGTGCTCCATAAACCACCTGTGATTCATGGACTACAGTTTGAGAATTGCTAGGTTAAACTAAAACCATCTTTTCTGGGTGACTTATTTGAATAATGTAGTGAATTTTGAAGTAATTGTTCTTTCTTTGTTTTGAGATAACATTATTTTGTGTCAGAAATGTAGTGAGAACTCATAAGGCAGGTTTGTCAGGAGAGTAGGCACCGCACTTTAACAGTTGCATTTAGAAGTCAGCTCAAACTGAAAATGCTCAGACTTCTGGTTCACACTAGACATACTCAGAAGCTTGAAACCTGTATAGCCAGGTCACTTCCATGGAAACACTACATCATCACAATTGGAGAATCACTTCTATACTTGTCTTTGCATGCCCAAAAGCTCCCCGGTGGGATATAAAATTTAAAAACATTACACCATCAAAGCAAAGGCTTATTTGGTTGATAAATGGTACTGTAGTTGTTTGTGGAAGAAGTAACCTTATGAAATCAGTCTTTTCAGAGATATTGCATTATAGGTTGTAAGTATACCAGTATATTGGTCCAAACAGGCAGAATTACCTGGAAAGGGAATACCTAAAACAGATGATAATCTTATTTTAGTACCAGTTCATTTTTATTTCTTTTTGTAAATGGTGGTTAAGGTTTTTTGTTTGTTTGTTTATTTTTTCTTCAAACTTCTACAGCTAGGTTTATAAACCATTTTGTTGAAAATTCAAATGTTGTAATTGCTGTGGTAATGAATTCAAACAAGGCAGAGCAATTTCCACAGTCATTGGTTTAATTTATTGGAGAATGATCCACTTACAACACTGGAAAGAAATCTCTTCAGTCATGGAATATTAAACTTGTCTTATTATGCTAATTTAAGCCCCATTTAGTGTTGTTCGCTTGCTAAGTACCATATGTGTAAAATTGTTTGCCAGGCCACTTCAAGTATCCAAACTCAAAATTGATCAAATGTTGAGCAAGATTTTTATAGAAGATGTGGTATTGGTTTATACTCCTCAGATTGTGTTGAAGTGATATAAAAATGCCATTTTTATTGTTCTGATAGTTTTTCTTATAATCTAATTTTAATGAAGTATATTATTTTGCAAACTGATTTTTAAGAAGTCTCTAATATGTTTGAAATGAAATCTCTTAAAAAATCACAATTAAAAAAATTGCAACCAACCTCCTGAGTTTAAGGACTTATTAATTTTTCTGTGGATTGAGTTTTCATTTTGAGGATCATAGTTAAATCTTACTCAATAACTTTAGAATTAGGTCTGTGTTAGTAGCTTCCCTTAGGCTAGGTCGGTGGTTCTCAAGCTTTTGTACTGGTGATCCCTTTCATATAAGCCTCTGAATGTGACTCCCCCCGCCCAATAAATTAGAAACACTTTTTTAACACCGTTATAAAAGCTGGAGTCAAAGCAGCGTTGAGGTAGGGGCGGACAGCTCACGACCACCATGTAATAAGCTTGCGTCCCCGTGAGGGGTCCTGACCCCCAGTTTGAGAACCCCTGGACTAGGTCTTTTTATTTTGAGATTTGGATATCAAGAAGTGCGAGTTGGTTAAATACCATAACAAAACACTACTGCCTTAGTGTTTGTGTTAGAATCCTACATTTTTATTAGCCCTTTTAAAGAGCACCCTCAGTTTCAACTGAAGTCTTTTTTTGGGCACCCAGAATCAGATACTGCTTCTGAAAATGTTGACCTGAACTTCTAGGCTTCACTTTTCTCCTCTATAAATCGGGGACAATATCTAGAAGATAGGCATAGCTGAATTATAAATGTTTAACATTTGAGATCCTTTGATCAAGTGTGAAGTCTTTTTATTTCAGATGCTACTATAGTACCAATTCACAACTGACAGCAGAATATTTGTACTTTTACCTATTTAATACTTCTGCCCTTATGCCCTCACAGGGAGAACAAGGCCAGTACTACTTACATCGATAATCAGTTAGTAAATAATGCCCATAAGGCATTGTTCTGAAGAAGTAAAGTGCTATACAAGTTGTAATTACTATCAGCCAAAGATGGGGTTTGGTACCCTGCCATTTATTTCTTGTTTGCTTCTTCTCATCAACCATCCAGCTCAGCAAACAATCTGTTCCTGTCTGTGTGGCATTCCCTCCCTTGGGAGGGTCTCCTTGTTGCTCATTAAAGTGATGCAGACATCCTTATTTTCCAAATTTCCTAATAATCTTTGCACCAACTGTAGCACTGTTCCAAAGCAGATGCTGGCACAAAGGATTATGGTTATGTTTTGAGCACTAAATATGCCTCTTGTTCAGCAGTGTTTACAAACTAGAATTCTATTTTGGATGGCTGTCCAGACTGTTACAAACTCCTGAGGGATTTGGGACTTACCTGTTCATGACAGATCATATAATAAAGTTTTAGTTCCCCCTTGCTCATTGCCTTCTTAGCTTTGGTATAAGATTTGGGATTGTTTAAAGCACAGAGCTTTCTTGTCTACAGTATCCCATCACTTCAGGCAGGTGACTCAAGGCACACAATGCCTGCTGGTAGGTCCCGTTAACAAATTCTTTTCTCATTACTACTGTTTGAAGATCATTTTGGTAAAAATGACTTCAAGTACAGTTCTCCTCTAAAAATTTCTGTGCTAAAATAGCACCACCTTATGTAAGAGATCGCTTGAGTCATATTTGCTCATATTAAGATTACTGCTGCATTTTACGTCTGTTATCGTTGCGCAGTTAACCCTATGAAGAAATTGTGAACTGTTTTTTTTTCTCTTCTTTTTGCATGCCAAGAGTATTGCTTCCTAAATTCCAGCAGTGAGATAGCACAAGTGTCAATGACAGCAGCTACTTGTAGAACTTTAGTATTGGTGATGATGAGCAAGAAGAAAAGAACACTCAGGTTGACTCTCAGATCACAGGCTGAGCATCTTTAATTTGAAGTTGTTTAGAGGTGGTCAGTATGGAGCACTTCGATGTAATTTTTACAATCACTTTTTCAAAGCAGAACTACACTTTCAACTATTTAACTACTTTATAAAATGAATAGATTATACTCCACTTATCTTATGCAGCATAGAGCAAAACGTATTCCTTTGACAATACTTAGCCTCTGCAGTCCTCTGTACCTAACTGCCTGTTATTTAGCTGCAATAATTTTTAAGAACGCAAGTTATGTGTAGTTCCACTTTGTCCACTGAACAATGAAATGTGTGTTAAATAAAATTCATAAGGCAGTTATTTGTATACCGAAATAGTAAAAGAATGTAGGAGTTCCAGAGAAGTGAGTGTATGTTAGGATACACATTCTCTTTAATAATTTCATTTTAGCTTATTTTAACTTACTTTTAATACATTTTTTAAATTATTTTATAATCTATAAAAAGGGAAATAAGGACAACCCAGGGAATTACAGACCAGTCAGCTTAACTTCTGTGCTGGGAAAGATAATGGAGCAAATAATTAAGCAATCAATTTGCAAACCTGTAGAAGATAATTAGGTGATAAGTAACAGTCAGCATGGATTTGTCAAAGATAAATCCTGTCAAACCAACCTGATAGCTTTCTTTGACAGAGTAACAAGCCTTGTGGATAGGGAGGAAGTGTATATCTTGTTTTTAGTAAGGCATTTGATACAGTCTCACATGACTTTCTCATAAACAAACTAGGGAAATGCAACCTAGATGGAGTTACTATAGATGGGTGCAAAACTGGTTGGAAAACTGTTCCCAGAGAATAGTTATCAGTGGTTCACAGTCATGCTAGAAGGACATAATGAGCAGGGTCTCACAGGGATCAGTTCTGGGTCCGGTTCTGTTCTTCATCAATGATTTAGATAATGGCATAGAGAGTACACTTATAAAGTTTGCAAACGATACCAAGCTGGGAGGGGTCGCAAGTGCTTTGAAGGATAGGATTAGAATTCAAAATGATCTGGAGAAATGATCTGAAGTAAATAGGATGAAATTCAATAAGGACAAATGCAAAGTACTCCACTCAGGAAGGACCAATCAGATGCACACATACAAAATGAGAAATGACTGCCTAGGAAGGAGTTCTGCGGAAAGGGATGTTGCAAAAAACCCAAACGTCATTCTGTAATGTATTTAGTAGGAGTATTGTAAGCAAGACCTGAGAAGTAATTCTTCCGCTTTACTCCGCGCTGATTAGGCCTCAACTGTAGTATTGTGTCCATTTCTGGGTGCCACATTTCAGGAAGGATGTGGACAAATTGGAGAGTCCAAAGAAGAGCAACAAAAATGATTAAAGGTCTAGAAAACATGACCTATGAGGGAAGGTGGAAAAAAATGGGTTTGTTTACTCTGGAAAAGAGAAGACTGAGAGGGGACATGATAACAGTTTTCAAGTACATAAAAGGGTTGTTACAAGGAGGAGGAAGAAAAATTGGTTTGTTTTTTTTCAATCTGTGAGGATAGGACAAGAAGCAATGGGCTTAAATTGCAGCAAGGGAACTTTAGGTTGAACATTAGGAAAAACTTCCTAACTATCTGGGTGGTTAAGCACTGGAATAAATTGCCTTGGGAGGTTGTAGAATTTCCATCATTGAAGATTTTTAAGAGCAGCGTAGACAGAAACCTGTCAGGGATGGTCTAGATCAGCGTTCTTCAAAGTGTTTGCTCGGCGGCCCCTTTTCGCGGTCCTGCCTTCACTCGTGGCCCCCGGGGTATGTCCACCGAAACGCTGCCGAATAGAAAGCTTCCGCTTTCTTTTTGCGGCACTTCGGCGGGGCAAAAATAGACGGCGAATTTGGCGGTCTCCTGGGCGGGATTGGCGGCGGTGCCGGGGTCTTGCGCATCCTCGGGGGTGGTCTCGTGCATCCCCGGGAGTGCGCGCACCCCACGTTGAAGACCACTGGTCTAGATAATTAGTCCTGCCATGAGTGCAGGGAACTGGACTAAGTGAACTCTCGAAGTCCCTTCCTGTTCAGTCATTCTATGAATATGAACGTGACAAAACAGTTATGATTTTATGCAACTTTTTTAAAATACTTAAATTGCTCACATTGGTTTTACCGTACAAGGAGTGTGTGCGTAGAAACGACCATTCAGTCCTGTACATGATTAATGCTGGATAAGTACATGTCACGTAGAGTTGGTATAGTCTTGATGTGATCCCACAAAGTTGAACGTTTTATGCATTTAATTAATGTATATGGTTGTAAAACTACACACCTCCCATTACTTTTATATTTGAATTGAAATCCTCTTAACCCTGAGGGTTAAGATTCAGTTGTACTTTAACTAGTGTTTTTTTCAATATCTTTTAGTTTTGAAAGATTTATTATGACTATTACTGAATGTTATTTTATCTCTTTAAAGCTATTCAACCAAAGCTATTTTGGTTTTACATTAGATTTTGTCCTTATGCTATCTGACTAGAATGACTCACTCTGGGAATGTTTGGTTATTTTTGTCCCATATTTTCACATGTGTTCTGATGGTTAACTTCCTGTTACCACTCTCCACTGTTAGGAAGCCTAAAATGTAGCAGCTATCGTCCATTTCAGTGTTCGACTCACAATTCCACAACTGACTTTGCTATACTGAGCTAGCACAGAACTTAGATAACCTGTTCTACTGGGCTCTCACTAAGCTGGATTTTCAATTTTTGCCCATGTAGCAATAGTCTTAATCCTCAGGAGAACTGATGGATTTTACAGGCCATCACACTGGCTCAAGATGTTTTTTTTAAATGCTAATTTCTTACTGATCGTTTCTTTCTGTGTTCTGTGAAGAAAGGTATACATGGGTTTCACCATTTTGTTGTGGGAGAAAAATGCTGCTTTTCATTATTTTCTGCTATTCACTGCTTTTGAAAAACGTAAAAATGCACAAACTAGTCTGATGCTGAAAGAAGTGATCCATAAAAAGATAGGGTCCTAAACACTGGTAAACTGTAGCAATGAGTTTACAAGAAAAGAATGTTGGATTCCCAGTGTTTGATGCTTGGGTAAGCGATTCACAAAAGAATCTGCCATCTGGAAATGTAAAGGAGAAAAAGTTTATTTAAGGTGGCCTTTTTAAAAAAAAAAAAAAAAAAAAAAGCGGGGGGGAAGCTTGATTTTGCAATACATGGCTGAAGTTATATATTCTGCAGCATGAGTCATGGATGTCTTTATACTTACACATCCTTGCATAGAAGGAAAAAACTTTAAAGAAAAGGAAGTTAAGAGAAAACAGAAGTGTGAATAACTGCTAATGGTGCTCTCTCTCTGGCTCCATTCAGTCTGCCATTTCATCATACATAAAGGGGGTATTTCAGAGATTCCTTTCTTGGCACATAAGTGGCAACACATGTTTGAAACAGTGAATGGAAACTGTAGGGAAAAAATGACAGGCATATGGCAATAGGAAGGCAAGGAAAAATTTGTTGCCCTAATGTTAGCCACATAATTGGTACACTTAACTACTGAAGGATGATTTATTTAAAGAAAAAACTGTATGCCCCACTTAGGCAGGTTTTCTGTATATAGTCTGTATCTTTTCAGTTCCTTAATAACTTGCCTTGCATACAAGTTAAACCCAAGGGCATGCAGCTTCCAGGGGGGATGTCAGACAAGGAGGTGACAGACAAGGGGTCGGCACGCATGAGATGTAGGAGATCTTTGTTGAGGAGTAGAGAGGGAAAACCTGGGTATAAAAACAGTCCCTTTCTCATAAACAAAAAATTAGTATATTTTAAGGGAGGGGGGCAAGTACAGTTGAAAATGGTTGAAAATACAGTTGAAAATACAATTTTAATTCATGTTATATTCACATTGTTTATGGCTTTACACAACTTCATGTATTCACTCATTGTAGGAATGTATGGCTGGCCAGAAATAAGTAATTAAACATGTGAGAGGCCTCATTTCTTGGAAGATAGGAATAGGGAACTAAATTAATTAGCAGGCTCAAAACGAAATATTTGTGTAACTTAAATAAGCAAATGGGTCAATAAGTGAAGAAGACAGAATGTTTGAGTCAGCTAAGATAAGAGAGAGTACACCCAGGGAACCATTTACTCCAAACAAAATAACAATGGACAAAAAGTAAGTTAGGAATGTAAAGATGGGTAAAAAGTAGGTTGAACATGGATACTATGTGGACATAGCATGCTGCAAAGGGGTTGGTTTCTGCCAGGTAACCGAGCCAATCAAAAAATATGTAATGCAATGCATAGTAAATGCACTCAGATATGTAAAATTATATGAGGGAAAACATTTGCTGTATAACTCTTCAGTCTGATCAACTCAGCCCAGCTTTCCTATATGCCAGATAAAGGCACCCAAGTGACAAAACTGGAATTGAACTAAGTTCTTGGGAAACCAAATGGAAAAGATCTCAGGGGAACCACAACACTCATTAAAAAGGAGAGCTGGTCTGTCATATTTTTAGGGTGTTGGAACAATTACTGCTTACTTCTCTCTAATATCCTGGGACCAACATGGCTACAACTATGCTGCATAATTAGTACCCTGACATTTGGGTCTAATTCATGTCTCGCCATACATGGGTGTGCTACTGGGAGAGAGGTCAGGAGAAACACTCTCTGTTTCCCAGCACTTTATCCAGGAAGCAGGCATAATCTGTCTGCGGGAGGGCTGGTGCTTGAGTGGGAGAGTCAGAATTAGAACTGGTTGAAAATGGCTTTTTTCCTGCTAAAAATATTGACTTTTGTTTTAAAAAAGAATTTGGCCAGAACCTTGATAGTTTCAGCCAAATGTAGACCTTAAAAAAAAAAAAAAGTGTTTAGTTGAAAACTCAATATTCCATTGGAAAAAAAAGTTTTCAGAGAATTTTCAACCATTCCTCATCAGAGTCTCCTATTTGTTCTCCTTTCACTTGTCAGAGCGACTGAGTCCCTTGCGAGTTATAGTTGACTAGTCAGAGCGTAAGCTGATCCTACAGGAGCTTACACTCTGAGGAATTCTTTGCCCATCTAAAGCATGGCACAGTCAAACAGGTGCATCATGTTCCTCTGACGCCTCAGGTATTGGGCACCTCTGGCTGCAGGAATGATGGCCAGTAATGTGGCAAGCACTGTATTGCTCTTACAAGAGATGATGAACAGTGCACCCAACATTACAAAGAAATATCTGTTACATTATACCTTCCAACATCACTTATCTTAAAGGTGACAAGTACCAAGGCTTTGCCAACTGTATTTTCAAGCAGAAGGGAGAGAGGTGTTTAAGGTTCCAAAAAAGGCAAAACGCCTCTGGCTCTTGTTTAAAAATGTAAATAGTGCTGCATTTGAACAAAACTAATTCCCTAAAATCTTGAGAAATCCAAGCTTCATATTTCCTGGTTTCTTGATCAGGGTGAATGACATCACAAATACTGTAGACAAAAGGAATGAAAACAAGGGTATCAAATGGAAACCTGTTTATGGTATTTGGGGTGTCACTCATTCTAGCAAGAAGCCAGGAAATATGCAGTTCATAATCAGCAGGATCGTAAAAGAGATGGTGACTGTCTGAAATTTTGTTAAAATTCAGAATTATATATTTTTAAATAATAACACTATTATTATCTCTCTTCAAAATTATAATTTTGGGAATTATAAACAACAAAATATCACCTTTCCAATTATTTTCATATTTATTAACCTACAGAAGTGTGTCTGCTCAGTTGTCCTACAGACGTCTCTGAAGTAACTAATTGACTTAAGTTGGATCACTTGAGGTTGCAGGACTGAGGAGGGAAAATGAGGGTATATCTTCACAGAGAGAGCTCTCCCAGTGCTGTAAAAAACCCACCCCCACGAGGGGGTGTAGCTCCCAGCTCTGGGAGCGCGGCTACCAGCACTGGTGCACTGCCTACATTGCCACTTCACAGCGCTGAAACTTGCAGCGTTCAGGGATGTGTTTTTTCCACACCGCTGAGCAAGGAAGCTGCAGCTCTGTAAAGTGGCAGTGTAGACAAGGCGTAAGAGCATGCGTCTGTATGCATGCTCCTGGACCCGAGAACACCTAGTCTCAATAAACAACAGGTTTAGGGCTTGATAATGCCTTCTTTACTCACATGAGTAACCTGCAGCAGTTTCAACTACCCCCATGCTTCCTCACCAATATTTGCAACCTAAGGGAACAACTGTAGGGGGAAGAGGCTAGTTTTGTCTCCATGGAATGTTCAGTCTTTGCCATCTCTTCTGAGACTGAGAACAAAAGAGGCGCCAATTAACAAATGTGTAGGTGAAATATTAATTGAGGTATGCATATCTGTCTGTAGGAGGACTAGAACACTGACTTACTAGGCTGCCAAGTAGTCATTAGTTGAGAATAAATGTCAGTTACTATCAATCTGTATTGTATTTGAAATAGTGATCTAGAAATTGTATTTATATCCCATTACCAGTCATCTGAGCCCACTCAGTCCCTTCCTATTAGATAGATTTCATTTTGACTGATATGGGTCTTACTAACCAACAAGTGCTTAGAAATTATCCAGGGGTGTACTACACTTATGGAACAGATACTGAGTAAACATTTTTTTAAAAGCTTGGAATGCCTTTTGGTGCTCCTTATATATAGATCTAACCTGTTTGCATGTTTTTAAATTATATAAATACCAAGAATACTGGCAAGTCAAGGCAGTTAAAAAAAAACATTTAAACTAGCTTACTTGCAGACAAATAAATGAAATGTTAGAACATATACACAGAAAGGATATTATATAGGTTACTGTGAGTTGAAGGCTATCCAGGCGTGTCGCGTCTTACATGAGGGTTCTGTTCTGCGGACCCCGCGTAATGCCAAAACCGCGTATAGCCAAAACACCAGTTGAGTTCAATGGCGGTCAGAATGGCCGGCACTATAGTTCACTGGTATTCAAACTGGGGGTCTCTGGCACTTAACTGGGGGGGTCTAGGGCCCCATCCCCCGACAATGGGCTGCCAGCCCTGATCCCCCTGGGCTGCTGACCTGGCCCCCGTGGAGGGCGGGCGGGCCACCGGCTCCCGCGGAGGGCGGGCGGGCTGCCGGCTCTGGCTCCCGCAGCGGGCGGGCTGCCGGCTCCGGCTTCCAGCTCCCTCGGCGGGCGGGCTGCCGGCTCCGGCTTCCAGCTCCCGCGGCGGGCGGGCTGCCCTGAG
Organism: Dermatemys mawii; assembly: GCA_007922305.1. NCBI lineage: Eukaryota > Metazoa > Chordata > Testudines > Dermatemydidae > Dermatemys > Dermatemys mawii. The sequence goes on from ML677351.1 coordinate 24,500,127, forward strand.
CCCTGCAGCCAGCTGGCAGTGGCGTACTGCAGCCAGTCCCGAGCTGGACCCCTTGAACTGGGGTCATGCGAAGAGGCTTGTTTTTTTGTTTGTTTTCCCACCGCGTAAAGCCAAAATCGCGCAAGTTGAATACATGTAAAACGCGACATGCCTGTACACGTAGATGTTGAGATATTATGGTCAGCATGTTACAAATTTCTCAAGTACTTATTTTTTTTTATTTAAAACACTAATAAGTGTTTCTTGTTTTTCACAGAATAAACATCACAAAAATATATATTAACCTTGAATTTTAAGACCCTTTTTTTGTGTGTATGTATGTTTAGATCACAAATGAGTACAGTCAACTTCATTTATAACAGCATGGTTATAGGGAATAAAAATACTTCCCAAACCAAACAAATTAAATTCACTACATTTTTTTCTAATCATTTCTGGTAATTACGGATATTTCCCAGCCTTTTTATAGGCATTACTAAAGCAACAAATGAAAAAGGATTTGGCAAATATAAAACAAAATTCAAGCAGATATGTAGGTTTTTGCTAATAATTAATTGTATGTAGACCGTACACCTATTTGACCAATACTTTTGGAGCCAAAGGTTTAATTTTTTTAAGAGTATTTGTCACACTGTTCTACACTAGCTGAATTCTTAGTGATCTTCAAAAGTGGCCACAATTATAGCACATTGAACTAGTCCTGTGGTCTTGAACTGTGGTCTTCCTGGTGGTCTGAAGAATGATGTACTTGGAGAACCATGAGTGAGGTTTTGGGAAAGGAGCTAGATCCATGACAGGATCTCTCTCTCCCTCTCTCTCACTCATGCTCTGCCTAATGGAAAGGATTAGAGAACCACTGTAATTTTCTAGTCTTGAGGATAATTGAGGCCTTGGCTACTCTTACAAGTTCTATCGCAATAAAGCTGCCCAGAGCGTTCTACCTCACTCCTTTCTACACTGACAAGGTACGTAGAGTGCTTTGACTCCCTGGCTAGAGAGCTTCTGGTACTCCACTTTGGCAAGAGGAATAACATCTGATGCGTCTTGGTGAGACGCTCCAACATCAGTGTGAATGAGGTATTGTGTTACTATGCTCTGATTGACCTCCAGAAATGTCCCATAATTCCCTTATTTCAAGTGGTCACTCTTCTCATTGTTGTGAAATCAGCTTCAGGGTGTATATATATTCATAACCAGATATGAATGGAGTAAAGCACTTAAAGCACTTAAAGCTACCACTGTTGTCATATAATTCAGATGCAAACAAGGATCAAAGAACACACACAATCCCACTCCCTCATGGCAAACCACACTAACAGTTGACAAATTCCCTCAACAGAGTAAGCAAATAAAATACATGTCAGAGTCTCCAAATAGATCCCCAGCTCACCCGGTGCACACCCTGCAACCCTGTTGATTAAAAAGGTTGTGCAAATTGTTTGGAGTTTCTCACATGATCAAATTATATTTTGTGACCACAGTTTCAAAGCTGTGAAATATACAGCTGCTTTCTGAGGGCATAAAACCTGTCTGCTTTTTTCCACCAACTGAGAATGGAGGTGAGATTGATATATTTAACCAATATACTGAAGCAAAATTCAGCATTAGCTGGGACAAGTCACCAAAGCATTTTAAAGGCAATTTTAAACTTATATGATAGCACTGCAGATTAACTAAAGTCAGCTGACAAGCTGCTACTTATGTAATAATGCTACCACCGCCCAATAATTGTTGGTTCATAAAATAAAATTTTAAACAAATCACCACGAGAACATCATCTCTTAAACATGCTACTTGTAATGCTAAATATTACAAGGGAGAGGAGGGAACCACAATGAGGGTGTAGCATCTCTCAACCAATTCATGTCCTTTTCATGTCAATTAATTGCTAGAGTATGGGGAATTTACAAATGGAGACAATGGTTAACAAAGCACGTGGCTGCCACATCTGGCACCATCTCCAGCCCACTTCTCTCTTACAAGAGATCCTCTTCTCACATTTCTAGCGTGTGAGGTTCAAGCTATGCATGACATTGTGTTGAAAAAATATTTTTTTGTTTTGAATTTGCCACCTTTTAATTTAATTGAATGTCTTGTGTTATGAGACAGGAAGAACAGAAGCTACTTATCTATCTTTTGTGTATATTCATTATTTATATGCTTTTATCATGTCCTCTCTTATAAAACTATTGTAAAGTAACAAGATGGTATAGAGAAGGTAGATAAAATGTTGATAGCCTCCTAAACACAGAGATTCCAGTTTAAAGCTGCAATGAAATAAAGAACATTTTCTTTGCAGAACTGTTTAGCAAAATGAATTTTGTCTATAATATGTGTAATTGTGTGTGTGTATATATATATACACACACACACACGCATGAATATAAAATATTTTACTATAATATAATTTTAAGTTCATCTCAAATTTAATACTAAATCCTTAAAAATGTAGTGACGAGAGATGACTCATTTTAGCTCATGTCAAAACAATGCACTTTAGTAATTTCCCTGTCCCTTGAGAAGCTATTAAACACTAACCAAATGCCTCAGAATGTAAGTGATTGAGTGTTTTAAATTATGTGCTTTTGTTTGGCTTTTTGCCAGCATCTCATTGCAAAGGATTAAGGCAATGCAAGACCTGTAATTTACACTGACAATGATAATACACAGTTTACTTTACTAGCATCTTGGCTGTAGGTATTTTTAAACTAAACATTCAAACAAAACTCAGGTTCTTAACATAAACAATATTTGTAACTCTATACTTAGCCAAGTGATTAAAAAAATACAGTCACTTTTAAACTGGATATGTTTCAGTATTTCCCCTTGTTGATAAATAAAAATATTGACCTTGAATATGGAAAACAGAAAGTAGTAATTTTGGGAAGATATTTTCCTTTTACTCTTAATTTAAATTGTTTTGGCTTTAGCACCAATTTCCTGTTTTCAGTCTTTTACTGCCCAGTGGAACCTTGTGAGAAATAATTCAACCTCTCTACACAGAGTGTCTGCCAACCCAGCTCCATTTGTTCCTGACAACAGAATAGTGAATGAAAGTTAGTAGGCGTGTATAAACTGTGTACCTTCCAGTTACTTTTAGGATTTTGCTTTTTCAAATGTGTGATCTTTCAAAAAAGTATATTTATTCCATGTGAAAAGAACTAATGTGAGAGCTGTCTGTTATATGTGCATAATGATCTGCTGTGCAGTAATAATACTTTAGAGGGGGAGTGAGAGCGCATCTTTCATCTGAAAATATCACAGCTCTTCATAAAGTATTTATGTCCAAACATTATTTAGGTTGTAAGCTTATGGCAGGGACCTTATTATAAATGTTATTAGGTAAGTGCCAATAACATGCACTTGGGGCTGCATAAGAGACACAAAAGACAAAGCTTACATTTTAAAAGACAGACACACAGAAAATGAAGTGCACTGGGAGACCTAGAGAATGGTGATAACCTCTATTCCACATCCTCGTGGATACTTCTGCATCATCCAATCCTCCCTGTTATTGCTCTCTTAGGTTCCCTCAGGGCTCCATCCATGACCCCTTTGCTTGCCGTCTACATCTTATCCCTGGACAACCTAATCCACTTGCACAAATTCAACTAACTTCTCCACGCTGATGATTCACAAGTCTCTCTCCAAACAGTACCACATCATCTTGTTCCATATGGAACTATCTCTCCGATGTGTTTTCCTGTGTGGTGAGAGAGTGGTCCTTATTGCCAACTCAGGCTTAATATGAACAACAACTCAAGCTTTTTATTTTACCTGCCATGGTTCTCTATGTCCTTTCCCCCCACCTTGTTATGGACATGCCACCATCATCCGCAGCACTCCTTTTCTCAGCCTGAGTCATCTTTTGATTTTCCTCCCTTTTATTGTTTCACATACATCCAGGCTTTAATGTGTCGTCTTGGTGCTTCCTTTGCAACATATTAATTGGAAAAGGAATGTGCGGGCAGGTGGGACTTGAGAAGGGAGTCAGAGCATCAAATGGGCACCAGGGCCTTAGGTGTAGACCTCAGTGAGGGAGGAAAGGCAGAACTGTTTTATAAGAGGATAGCACTGAATTTGAGGAAGACCATGAGGTCCCTGAAACAAGAGAAAGAAGCAAAGGTGGGACGTCGGCCAAGCTGGGTGGGTGTCAGAGGAATGAGCATGTGTATTGGAAGCAGAGGTTTGGAGAGAGTGGAGTTGAGGATTTGACTGTGGAATCAGCTAAAGTGAAGGAAAAGGCAAGAACCTCAGGGTGTAGAGGTGCAGAAAAGGTGAGGATGTTATAGCCTGGAACACTGTAATTGCCATAATGTATCAGACAGGTTGTCCCACCTATTTTAGTGTCTTGGAACTGGGTGTGGTAGCTACCAGATGCTTCAAAGGAAGGTGCAAGAAATCCCATAATACAAAAACATGCAATAACAAGACCATAGAGGAAGTTTCTTCCTCATCCCCAAGGCAGTTAGGAGTAATGTTTACCTATTCTGTAAAGTGCCTCACAGACTTCTATGTGTAAATAATAATGAGGCTCAAATTCTGCTCTTGAATGGGCATGTGTAACTCCTACTGAAGCCAAAGGGAGGTGCACATATCCTACAGCACAATTTGCTCCTGGTTAGGTAAGCATAGTGTCACCTTTGAGGTAAGTATTATACCTATCATAAATATGGAGAAACTGAGGCAGAGAAAACTTAAATGAGTTGCTGACAAGGTCACTGACAAAGCATAGAATAGAGCCCAGGACTCATGAGGTGTGCCTCTAACCATTAGACCAGAAACATCCAAGTAAGCATATGTGAGAAGAGTTTTAGGATTAAAATCATGGACCTTTTATGAGAAAGTGTCCATTTTGTTTCTGGTTAGTTGTGATGTGCATGAATCCCTGCTATGCCATTTCCTGTTAGCTTTCAGGGTTTTGTCACATAAATCCAATTAGCAACCTATTACCACAAGACCGAGGTGAGAGGATTCTGGGATTTTCCCAAATTGAAAGGCCTTTGATAGAAAATTGATTTGGAAGTCATTTCAGTTAACTTATTCCCCTCAATCCCTGTTGTTGCGGTGTCAGAGAAGTGGCCTATTTACTTAAATGCAGCAAAGATACATGTTTAGAATTACTGAGACAGTAGGCAATAAATGTATTTAATCAGTTGCAAAACATGTATAGAACATGTATAGAAATGATGACAAGAATAAAAGAATTAAGAGAACTAGAATGATTAATGTATTATTTAACAACTGAAGTATATGAGGAAAGATGGACAAAAAAGAATAAACTCATTAAAATATAACTTTAACAGTAATGTGTATGCTAATTATACCCTATAATCTGTACTGCCTATACTCTTGTGTAAGCCTTTATCTTTTGTGTTTGTCATATTAAATGTCCTGGTGCATTTTGTGAAAGGCAATAGAATATTCCAATGCTGATATTTTAGTTCTTTATCATTATCCCCATTTAATGTGTGGAGAAACTGAGGCACAGAGACAGTTGATGACTTGCAGCCACATAGCAAATTATTTCCTGATCTCTGTTTCCAGGGCCTAATTAGGAAAGTTGAGTAAACAAGACATCTTAAAGAAGATTTTCTTTCTAAATAAGGACAGAAAGCTGGACAGTTACAAGAAAGTGGTTTGGCATTCCAAATGGACATAAATGTACTTTGCAAAAGCAGTCTTAGGATCTGTGTATCGTGCAACTGCAGTTGTAACTTCTGGTTTGGGTAAATGTATACACACTCACGTTCACTGAGTGTGGTAAAGATAGCAGTGTAGCCGTGGCACTGCTGGCTAGCTGCCTGAGTACAGTCCCATTTGAGATTATAGATAAGCCCTTGTGTGGCTTGCCTGCCACCAATGCCATTGTAGCTACACTGCTATTTTAAGCACGCTTGATTAATCAAAGTTAATGTGTTTGTCTACCTGGGCTGGAAATTAAACCTCCAGCTGCAAGGTAGACTGCCGCTGGTGTTCACCAATATCCTGGCTCTATGCATCCCCACCCACACTGTCTATGTTTGCTATTAGGCATCTGAGTGATCTGCATGGAATGGATGTACATAGCAGCCCCTACTGCAGGTTTTGGGAGTTTATATATGTCAACATATGTCTTTTGCCTGGTTACACACATTGATGATTCTTGTTGAAGAGGGCCTGTGAAGCAATCTCTGCTACTTTCAGATGACTCTGCCACAATTATGATGACTTACCCTTTTTTTAAAGTCATCTCTCCCATATTGTGACTTTACCAGAAATGATATGTAATAGCCCAGTTTTCAAAAGAGCTCATCTCCCATTTAGGCACTTAAAATGAGGAGACAGATTTTCCAGTGATCTTTGCACTCAGCAGCTCCTATTGCTCTCAATAGGACCTGCTGGGTGCTGAGCCCTTTTGAAAGTCTGGCCCCACTTCATTTAGGTTCCTAGATGGGAGCTGAGCTTTAAAATACAACCCTGGTTGTAGATGCTGAATGCTTAAAAATCTGGTGTTAAATATTTTTTTAAAACATTTTTTTTAAGGCACACCTACTCACTGCACCTTTTTAAAATGTATTTATTTAAAAAGTAAAACACTTCATTATCTAGGTGCTGCCACAACTCTCCACATCTCAACCCTCAGAAACGGGGAGGTTAGGTATATTTGATGCTATCTCTTTTACTCGTATGTGGTAAGGCAGGCTCTTGAATGTTAACCTTTATGAAAATAGTATTACTTAATGTAGAACTGCAGCTTACAACAAGAAGTAGGTTTTCTGACTTTTTGGTTTCATTTGGATGGGCTCATATTACTTACGGTTGGAATATTCAGAAGTGCCTAAGTGATTCAGCAGTACAAGCTCCATTGAAACAGTGTGACTTGTGCCAAGTCACATAGGTGTTTTGGAAAATCAGATGCTACTTTTTTCTGCATTTAGAGACGTTATAGGCCTTCAAATAGTTTGTGTAGTTCTCCTTGGAAACTAATTCCTATGTGAAAGGAATTTCCATCCATACTGCCCCTGAGTGATTTTCATCAAGTCGCTAGTGATGAGTTGTTTGCTAACTTCAAGACCTGGAAAAAAAAAACTGCCTGGGATCTGAGAGTTAAGCTGGGTCTCTCCTTGTTCATCATCATAAAAATGAAAGATTCTGTTCTATTAGACTTGTACAGCCTCAGTGGGTTTGCACAAATGTAGCTGACTGGAACTAAGTAAACAATTTTGTTGGTCCACAAATCCAGCAGTGTTTCTTTTTTAGCTATACTAATTCTGCAGTAAGGCTTACAGAAATTAAAAGCACTAAAAACTTACTTTTGTCACTTTTATATTTTGAGTCAGAAGATATAAATGAATACAAACACAGTGAAAAGGAGGTGCCAGAGTAAGGAATGTTGAGCTAGAAGGTGCCATTTTTATGTAGTAACCTTTCAGTGCACTGCCTTAGCACTACATATTTAAAATAGGGAAGGTTTTTTTCCTTTGTCAGGAAAATAACTATTATGATATGCATCTTATTTTTTTTTTTAGAGTATCTTTCTCTGAGTGATGCTGTAATGCATATAACATAGCTAGTCTAAATACAAGTACTAATTTATAATGCTGATATATGCTGAGATGGACTGTAGCTTTGTTCTGAAGTAGAGTGACCCGACTGTCCTGATATTTAGCTCTTTGTCCCGCGTCCCGACCGAGGTACAGTCAGGATGCCATTTGTCCCAATATTTTGACTCGGGGCTGCTCATAGGAAAGGGCGGACACAAGGACCCAGCAGCTCCTAGGCACAGGAGCACTAGGCGGGTCTCTGCATCTCTTCAGCACTTAGCAGAAGCACTGGCTCCATTGTGGCCAATGGGAGCTGCGGCCAGGGATCCCCCCACTCCCCGCAGCTTTCAGCCAATGGCAGCTAGAGCCAGTGCTTCTGGCCGGGGCAGCACATGGAGTGCAGACCCCCGGCCCCTTCCCCCTGCCAGGAGCCAGACCGGAACTGCCAGGTAAGAGGGAGGGGGTGTGGGTGGGAGCCAAGGCCCTGGGTCCCCAGACTGCGGTGGGGGCTGCGGCTGGAAAGGGGGGATGGGGGGGCTGCGACTGGCCCCGGAGGCGGGGGGCTGCCCCTGACCTGCGGCAGGGCTGCGACCGGAGCTGGGGTGGGTGGGGGACCCACTGCCCCGAAAGCTTGGTGGGGCTGCGACTGGAGCTGGCGGGACGGGACCTGGTGCCCCCGACCCATGGTGGGGCTGTGTCCGGAGCTGGAAGGTGGGCCCGGTGCCTGCCCCTGACCCACGGCGGGGCTGTATCTGGAGCTGGGGGAGTCCTGGTGCCCCCGACCCACAGCGGGTCTGTCCTGTGCCCAGGGGGAGGGGGCAGGACCTGGGGCAGGGGGAGGGGGCGGAGTCTGGGAGGAGCAGGGGTGGACTGTGGGCGGGGCCCCCAGCGTGTCCCGATATTTTGGTCCTGTGATCTGGTCACCCTATTCTGAAGTCTCTACCATAGGATTGCGTGCTTCATTTAAGAAAACCAAGATCTATAAGGGCTTGTCTACACTTACTGAGGGATTGATGAGTGGTGATCAATGCATCAGTGGTCAATTTAGCGGGTCTAATGAAGACCTGCTAAATCGATCGCCGATCACTCTCCTGTCGACTCCTGTACGCCTCTGGATTGAGATGAGTAGGGAGAGTTGACGGGAGAGCATCTCCTATTGACATTGTGTAGTGTGGTCTCTGCAGTAAATAGGTCTAAGCTACACTGATTTGAATTACAAACATGAAATTCAGACCAGGTTCGTTCTAATGACTTGTGAAGTTTGAGAGCCTGTCTGGCAAACCATGGGATGATTTGTGGGTTCAAACTGAATTCATGGACAATTTATAGTGTCACATATTTTAGATATAAAAACTGATGAAACATGACTGTTCAGCATTTTGTTTTTGGTTTCTTCATACCTGAAATTAAAGTAAAACTTAGAGGAGTGGGAACCCATGCAAATCAGTACTAGAACTCTGCAAAAAATTCTCCTCAACAAATGGGACATTAGGTGTGTGATGAAGAGTGATGAAGATCCTGTTGTTTTATTCTCTTTTGGAGCAAGGTCTTTTGAACGAGTCACTCTTTCTTGGGCCACATTCTTGAGGATATAAATTAGCAGTGTTTGCCCTTGTATGTGGAGATGAAATAGGATATTTCAACCATCGCTTGTTTCCAGGCCAGGCTGTCACATTAAAAAAAAATCCTGAAGTATGTACAGTGATTGTCTCCAGTCTCCTTTCATTGAGGGTGAACCCTCAAAACTTTGTCAGTCAGAGTTAGTGTCATCTATTAATGTGTATTCATAGATCAGGAGAAAATTTAGTTTTGAAATGAAGATGATCTACACAGGCATGATGCTTCAGTAAGAGGTGTGACTGTCTAGCAATTAATAACTCAGATTTTATGGCTGTAGCACTGTATTCCAATAGTGAGCCTTTGACAAGCATTCTTACAAGGTCCTTTTGAGTTTTCATTAAGTTTATTTAGTTTGTATTGGCTAAAGTTAGTTTACATCCCGTCTATAAGGATTTCTGAGGTTTTTGGGAAACCGAAGAGAGAGAAAAGCTGAAGTAACTCTATTCAGTGAGTATGTTTATCCAAATATGTCATCAAAATTCTCAGTTTTCTTGTTAGAGAGAGAGAGACGAATTGGCTCATTCTCCCGTCTGATAGAATGCAAATCAGTTCAAAATTCTGCTGGAAAGACTATTGAAACAAACAAAAAAGACTTTTCAGGAGTTCAGTTGTGGTGAGTTCTTCTCAATAGTCCCCCAAATTAAATATAGACTCAATAGTCACATGAGCGCCTCATTCTCTATCTGAGCATCTAAATAAATTACTTGGTTTTTCAGGACTACTGAGCATTCACTGACTACAAAGGGAGTTGCAGGTGCTGTGCAACCCTGAAAATCAGGCCATTTGACTTTGAAGAAATTTACTAGTCATGAGTTTAGATGTCAGATTACTGTACACTACTAACAGTTTTCCAGTCTTATGACATTCTAAGTATTTGTTGTATGCAAATTGAAATGAGGCAGCAGGAGCATTTGCAAGAGAAGTTGGAAGAATTTTCCTATTCCTAGTGAATTTTATTCCCCTATTTCCGTGCAGGAACATCTGTTTTCCCAGCCTTTCAAGACAGGAGCAGTTACATTTGGATGTAATGGGATTTCAGTAGGGTCGTATTCATCATTTTCGACAGCTTGAAGAGAGAGAAGAACTGGTAATTTATCACTTCTCTCTCAAGTTTTGTTGTTGTCTTTAATGCCTCTATATTAAGAGCATCGGATGGTTGCACCTTTCCCAAAAACAAATAAATATTTGTGTTGCAGTACTGCTCGAAGGCCTCTAGCAGGATCAGGGCCATTCAGTCGGAAGGTGGTGTTAGAAATGCCAAACTGAACTGCCCCAGTTCTATTGAAGAATTTTGTTTTTACTCAAAGATCCTGTTCCTTATTGCTGGGCATTTGTAGGAAAGTTGTTACTCAAACTGTTAGAGAGCAAAGCAACTGCTGATTTACAGTACCCTCCATGGGCCAAAGCATGAAGTCCTTTCTTAGTCCTTACTAATGTAAAACTCCCGTTTACCTCCTTGGGAGTTGGTTAAGAGTGAGGGACTGATCCTGAGAGGTGCCAAGCACCTCCTGCAAGGTGCTGGATGACCTCACCTGTTGATTTTTGTAGGATTTGAGCATACTCAGCACTTTGCAGGGCCTTGTGTAAAGACTTCATGATTCGGCCCAATATGTTGCTGAATCAAAATACTGAGACTGTATAATTTTATCATGTTAGGTAACAGACCAAACACTGAGAAATGTTGAATAACAGCAACTCCAGCTGAAGTCACTATGAGTAACAGGCGTTCCGCAGTTTTCAGGATTTGGCCCAAGATATGTATTTCAGAGCCATCCCCAAGACAGAAACAAAGTACTACTGTTCTGAAGAGCAGTCTCACTATTGGCCTTTTATAATAACTTAACTCAGCTATACAGTCTCCAAGCTGACACTATCAGTACTCTTCTGTGTTGCACAGAATATCCTGGTTACAAGAATGCAAGCACAAGCTGTCAAAGGCAATCCTATGATCAAAGCTCATTGTGATATGCCATCTAGCCCATTACTTTTCTGGATTTCATGAGTTTGCCCTTTTGCCAAACACAGAAGGCGAAATGGGAGGACTGACAATAGTACAATGTGACTGATCTGAACCTGGAAGTTAGATGTGGCGTGTAATGGTATAATCAATGTAGGCAAAAAATGATTTCTTTTGCCTGTAGAAGAGAAGGGCAGTTTCAGAACCTGTTGTTTGCACTCTCCTATCCAGTTTCTGCTGTTTGCTATTTTTTATTTTCTTTTCTACTGGTTGGATAACTATGTGGACAATTTCAACTTAACTGTATTTCCAGCTAATTTTTTGAATGATTCCCTTGGGGAAATAAAAGAACGCTTTCCTAATGGATAATTCTTTTCTTTTCTGTATTTGTGAGCCTATCGTACTCAAACTGTCACAGCAGTTTCTTTTATGCTTTAAAGTGAATTTGATTGTTGCTGAATGGTGCTGGATTGACAACCATAAACACTGAAGCCTTCGGTCCACAAAGCTGTCACATGAGGATCAGCTGTTCAAGCTCTGACGTTCCTCTCTCTCTTTGCCTGTGTCCCTTAGCGTTGACCTTGAGTGTTCAGAGTAAAAGGAATGATACAGTCTCTCTGTCTTTTCATTCCTTGGCTTTTCTTCTCAGACTGCCAACAAAGGTGTGTTTATTTTAAACTTCAATTCTGTGAGGTACTGAGTTCCCAAGTAAGATGGATTTTTGGAATTGTGCAGACACAACAAACAGGTTATTGCCTTTTATTCCCTACTGAGTTCAGCTGATGACCAAAATGTATAATTTAGCATAGTAATGACTAAATTGGAGATATTACTGACCACAAATATTTAAAGAGTACAAAGGCTCTAACTAGGATTAATAGGATGAAATAGAGGAAAAGGAAAATATAGGATGAATAATAGAGGAGAAAAACTTACTACATAACTTACATGGTGAGGAACACTTGTTCAGGGGAATGAGGGAAAGAGCTTAGGACTTTTGAAACCAGACCGGACAAAACAGTAGACCGTGTATTGTGAAAACCAATCCTTCATTGTCAGGGATGAGACTAAGTGACCTAATAAGTGTTCTGGTACCAGTTCCTATTCCGTGAGCCATCTATTCCCCTAAAATAGTATTTTGAAATGGAACATCCTGAAACCCGCCCCTCCCCCCATTTTTGTAACACCCAAGAGGCTATTTCTGCATGTACACATATCCTATGTCTTTACTTTGGAAAGATGGGACAGGCTATGGTTCAAGTACAATGAACTGCTATTTGAGCTTAGTCCCTGTGTTTGATCTTCACATTTTGAGTACATTTATGTATTACCTTATCTGAATGTGCATCATTCTTTTGGATGTCATCCACAGTATACATTACAGATTCTAGGAACAAAATGTTTGTGGACACATGAAAAGTTGCATTTTCATGTAAGGGAATTCTGGGGGTTATTTTTAAAAAAGACTTGGCTGTAATCTTTGTTCTCAGCAGATTTGGAACTAATAATTCACTTTACCTTTTCCTGTTTAAAACTGCTGTTTTAAGCACAGGTTATAAGCTTTGTGGCATTCATTTTCCTACAGAGCTTCAATCATACATGTAATCCATTAGAAAATTTGTGGATGTGGGTATATAATATATGTAAAAATCTCCAGTGATTTTCTAGCCAGTACATAAATAAAGTTCATATTATGCCATGGGAAACTTAATTATGAGTTTAGACTGAATGCCTGGATGACTGATGATTGGCCTGTGCTAATTATAGCACTTTAAAGTAGTTCAATATTTCTGTTACAAGGAAGAGATCTTAACTGCATTATTTTTTTTACCCGCTCAGACAGGCATATAACCTTTCAGTTGACATCTTACTCTGGAAAATCATGGGAATGTTTTCTCACCCTCTTCTTCCATCTTAGGAAATAAACTAGTGATTTTCTGTACATCAAACATTTATTCAAATTCCATTTGGAAATTTTAGTGCCACATTTTGTCGCTTAGCCAGAAATGCATGGGTTCTTCTTTCGGTCACAGACCCTATTGTAGCCATCCATGCCCGAGTCACTTTGAGATTAGAATGTGCTGTATCGGGAGCAACACTCCCAGTTTTATTCAATGTCAAAAGAGCAGAGCTATTGCAGAACTAAAGATTGTTTGGTGCTATGTTGTCCCAGTATAGAGCTCTGAGTTGAAGAAAACTCAAAATTCTGGGTACCTAGCATTCTCTCTTTCAGGTGCTTGGTTGGCTGGTTCGTGCCCATGTGCTCTGGGTCTAACTGATGGCCATATTTGGGATCAGGAAGGAAGTTTCCTCCAGGTCAGATTGGCAATGATATTGGAAGTATTTTTTTTTTTCTTGCCTTCCTTAGAGGTGTGGGTCACTTGCCAGGATCATCTGGGCGTATGTCACTTAGTCATTTCCCTGCTTTTGCAGGGATCTCTGGCACTGGTGCACTTTAGTCCCTCCTATGCCTGTGGCACATAATATTCAAACTTCATGTGGGCTGTAATACTTTGGTCTAATTTTGGTTGTTGGTTGTGTGGAGGGGTGCTGGGTGGTTGTGGTGGCAGCATTGCTTGTGAAGGGGTCAAACTAGATGATCTGGTGGTCCCTTCTGGCCTCAAACTCTGTCACTCTACACAGGCAACCTTAAAGTGGCTTCATGGAAACCCTCTCATGTTTGTTTTTTTCCTTTATTGGTGGAGGCGTGCTGTAATCCTTCCAGCCTGCACATCTGTGTGAGCGAAGAAGTGACCATTTCCTTAGATGCTAACCACAATTTGGGTCCCTCAAAGCAGGGCTTTGGAGCGGAGCACGGAGCTGGAGCACAGAGCAGTGGAACTGCAGGTTTTTTCCTGGAGTTGGAGCACCGCTCCAAAGCCCTGCCTCAAAGACTTAGTTGCGGCCATGCACTGTTGACTTAGTGAGACCAATTTGGAGTTTGATCTCTAGCTCTGAGCAAAACAAGAACAAAACACTGCCTAGAAACTTTTTGAAAAATCTCTGTTTGGGGTAAAGGGGGAGCAGCGTTTATATCGCCACAACCAATAGCTCAAATAGGCCCGTATTTGGTTCACTAACCCTACCCTGCACTGTCCTGCGGCACACACCAAATTCCAAAGGAAACCAGATAAGCATGTCAATTTTAAAGGACTTAAGAAGGTTGACCTTTAAGAAGAAGTAGTTGACGCAACCTTAACTATAGTGACAGCATTGCACATCTATAACTTAGCAGCTTAAAGTGGTGCATAAAGTGAATACCTGATCGGAGAAGGTAACGTCTTGCGAGAAATGCGTTATACCAGTGCTCAATGATCTGCACTGATGATACACGTTCCAGGTAGATAGTGTGGGGTTGGTGGTGTTTTATGAAGCCCTAAATAATCTGGTATTTGCCAACTAGAAAGACCATCTTTCTCCTTGGGTAGTTACTGCTGTGGTTGCAATCACTGGTTGGAGCTACCAGCAAGGCATTCTTTGTGAGGGCCACAAGACAAATTCACTCCCTTTCCTTGGTCTGAAACAGTCTAAACCCACTGACCTTTAGGGCATGCTACAAGGCCTGTCTGTTTTCCCTGCCATGTGGGGAGAGTAGCAGAATAGAGGGCGTGACATTGGGTCTGAGGTAAAATGAGGTATTGGTGTGTGCGTTTTGTTAAGGTTTTAAGCGGATGGAGGTCTTTCTTTGTATTGTGCAATGTTGTCTGTGATTTTAATTGATTTTAGTATGTCTATTGCTGTAGACAAGCATCTTTTTAATTATTCAAAAATCTAAATAAATAAATAGTCATATCAGCCTAATTCCTGTCTCTAGCTTTGCTGGCTTCAGCGAGGTACACCAGAAATGAACTTGTCTTACAATCCTTGGACTTGTCTCCAAATTTGTAACAAGCAGAACATTTAAAATAACGCTGAATTAATGAATGCTTTTCTGTTTCTTTAACACTGATTGTAAAGGCAGTGAATTGTTTGTGTTTGTGTTTTGAAGAAATTGGATTTAATTATTTTAATCTAACATACAGAAAAATGAGCTCTTAATGCATGTCAAAAAGCCCTTCTACCTCTGACTTTTTATTGTCTTTGATTTTACTTTCACTTAAAAAAAAGATAAAGTATTCATATCATTATTTTAATCCTGCATTATGCTCAAAGGAATATTGTGAAAATCTTTGAATGATGTGGATTTTGACAAGACTTTAGCTTCACAACATCTGTTGAAAGTTATGCTGTGTAATGATACACAATTTTTCACATACTAGCATGAGGTAATTAATCTCTATGCATCACTTCCTAGAGTTTGTCTTTATGCCTCAGTGGTATTAGTAGTAGGCCTCTCCCATTGGGGTGTTGCATAGAATTACAATGCTAAAGTTGTGTTTGTGGTGGGTCTCACTCATTCACCTACAAACATTAGATACCTATGAAAAAGGTCAAATGAATAGAGATCTGGCATCCATTTCACAACTTGCAAGGCATAGTCTCAGGCATATGTAATATATAACCCGTTGCCAGAAAACCGAAAGGAAATGATTGCATTTGAGCACAATGCAATCTCCAACAATAGTTTAGTGTGCATGAAATTAAAAACTGCTGGTTACACATGTAGAATAATAAGTCAAGAGTATTTACTTTTGCTGTAACATTTTATATAGACAGTGTCATGCTTCTTAGAATACCTAAGAAGGTGAATTTACTTAAAATTAAAATATGAATTATGGCAACTGTTGTAGGATAGTGGATTCTCCAATGTAAGAGATGCAGTATAGTATTTCTGTGCTATATAAAGTGTCTCCTGAATATGTCAAAATTAAGGACAATGAACCTGATCTTACATTTACAGTGTATAGTACCTTTTTGTCTAATGGATTCTGAATGACTTTGCAGGCTGTACTGAATAACTGTGTTAATATAGTCTGATAGACAATCACTTCCCTGTCACTTAAATACAGATCCTAACTAACAGTGCAGAATTATATAAAACATTTCTATAACTTTGCTGGAATTTAATATTGTATAGGTATTCAGCACTTTGTCTTATATAGGCACTTATTACCCTCCACCCTGTCCCGATGTTTCACATTTGCTATCTGGTCACGCTAGCCTTATCTTCCTTTCACTATCTGTAAAATGGGGAATAACTTGCCCTCTAAATTACTTTGAGCTCTGCAGACGAAAAGCACCATGTAAGTAGAACGTGTATTTTTAAAAAATTGTTTATACACCTTTGTGCAGCTAAAGTATATAATACCCATAACATAAATACCTTTACTGTAGATTTGATGCCTCATCTTACGGCATGTATATTGTTTTATAACATGAACAGACTGAACTGGAAAACAGAACCTGTTTCATACTGTAATGTGTATAATGATACTCTGTAAAATAATCAGCTTTATCGTTATTTAATTTAATTATATATATGCAGAGTGTAGTTAAATGTAGTTAAGTAATTGGATATTCTTGGACTTCTCTAGCTTATATTATCTGCTACTCAATCTAAATGTTCAAGTTTTGTGCTTTGCTGATTTTATTGCAACTCTTCTGCTACGTTTCCTGACACAAGTGGTGCGTTTCCACATACAAGGAAGCAAAGGAGGTATAAAGACTGTCAGTCAGAGTGGATGTTTATAGCAGGTTCCATTCCTTGCTGTTTTTCCCCTTCCCTTTTTCAGTATGGAAGCACGGAATGCACATCTTGCCTTCATGCTTTTTCTTCCCCACTACCCTCACCTTCTCCTCAGACCCCTTTGTATGGGAGGAAAATAAAGAAAAAGGCTTTTTTTAAGACTGTGAGCTCTTCTAGACTAGAATGTATTTTTCAGTCTTGTACAGCCCTCTGCACATTGTAGATGTGAAGTAAAATATTATAGCAATAGGGAGTGAGGAAAAGGAGAAATGAAATATGAAGATAAGATGTAAAATGGGGAGGGAGGATGGTCAGGAGACAAACATGCCCATGCATCTAAACCCTCAGTCAAGTCCCAGACACTTGGGTTTTAGACGTGTAAAGTAGCAATCCGCTTAATCCTTACTCTTATATTTTGCCTGCAGTGGTTTGTAAACAAGCCCCCCAGCTATTGTGCTGCCGTTGTGCAGGTGCTGCCCTTTTTAATAGTAATAACTGCAGCTGCTTGGTTCATTACTGCCTTCAGCATTGGGCCTACATCTGGTCTCCATACCAACAACTTTCAGCAGAAATCTTGTGGTGACAGAGTAGACTTTACCCAGAGTGGATAAAAATCAATTATTTTAAAAATAAATAATAATTTATCAGATTTTTTTTTATTTAAATCTTTTTTTAATAAAATGCTTTTTGAGGAAAAAACATATCTAAAGATAGTTTTAATTAAGATAAATTATAGTTCAAAGATATCTCATCATGGAATAGGGATTATAAATTCTAATTCTATAGTATGAGACAATATATTAATGTAATGTTTAAGAAAAGTTTTGTAAATTAGTTCCAATAGTTCATAGATTTAGGGACCCAATTTTATGGAGTTCCAGGACTTCGGTATAGATTATTTAGGTTAGTCTTTTTATCTACCTAATGGGACTTGGTCTAGAAATTACCATCAGAGATGCTTAGTTTTGCAGTTCTCAGACTGTGGATTTGTGTCTCCAGCGATAACATGCTTGTTAACAGCAAAAATCTTTTTAATAAATAAAATGATATATAGAGGTGAGAAATAAGAGACCTCAACCTTATTGTCCCTCTGAAAATTTGTATACATAGAGTCAATTCTTTACCTCTCCAAAAGTGCAAATTTTCAATACGTTCAGTGAATAGAAGAATGTTGGGGGCAGAATAGATATAGACAAGGAGAAGAAGTCTGGAGATAAATGTGAGAAGGGGGGGACAGGCAGTAGAAAGAAAAATGAAACTTTTTGAGCAGCATATTCCAGAAGTCTTGAGATCTTTCTGAGTATAGCCTTTACTGATTTGAGGTCTACCATTTCATTCTCACACTAGAAGGGAAAACCTATCATGGTAGCAGGCCGTAAAAGAGACCCAGATTGGGAATAAGAACCATTTAAGAAATATATATTTGCTGATGATGTTTTAAAGAAAGTCACACCAGTTAACTTGTGGAAATCACTTTAAGCACTGGGATTCAGAGACTGTTGAAGTGATAGTCTCACTTCTACGTCAGCAGTAGCTTCTTCTGCTGGTGTAGAAAGAAGATTTTCTTCCTCAGTTCATTCCAAATTAAGAAATTGTTTGGGACCTGAAAAAGCAGGAAAGCTTGTTTTTCTTGTCCAGTTTGTGAACAAACAGGAAAATGAAGGTGAAGGTGAAGATGACTGAGTTAGCTGCAGAAGCTAATATTTTAAGTTTCTCATGTTGACCTGGCTAACATAGGTTAATTTTTTTAAAAAAATATTTCAATTAACTATTTTAGTTAAAAACAATCTTAACAAAAACAAACCTGATTTAAAAAAACTTGAATGTTTTTAAATTAAAAATTTCATATGCTTGTTTTGTTAAAATAGTATGTTTGCTGCTGAAGAAAAAAAATCCAGAATACATAACGTTGTTGTTTTAGTTACATAAAACAATTTAAATGTCTGTCTGGTGATGTTCTCCTCCTAATACAGCATGGCAAGAAAATCCTCCAAATAGTAATGATAGACTTGTTGAATTGGAAATAGTTCACCTCACAGTGACTTCATAAATATCTGCTTCAGTTACATTTGGTAAATGAAATAGTCAAACAATCATTCATTTTCTTATATAGCTGTATAACTAATCTGAAAAGTTTTCAAAATAAATCACTTTAAAAATGTATAGTGTGTACATGAAACCTACATCTATCTCTGAGTTGTGAAGAATATGTATTAAGGTTATAACAACCAACAAGAACACACTTTTATGTAGAAATCCATGATTAAATTGAGTCTTCCTGACTAGTGATTTAAATCATGATTTAAATAGTGATTTGAATCAGTTTGGTTTAAATCAAATCCACCCCGACTCTACCTCTTCTGGAGGCTTCAGTAGAAAAAATCAGCACCCTTCCTCTGCAGGCATAGGACAACGACTTATTCCTTGCCATAGTCTGTAGGATTCATACCAATCCGTGCTTAATTTGTTCCAGGGCATGCCCAGGCTGAGCCCCAGTCCTTTTAGGCTTGACAGTACATGGTCCTGGCACCTCTTGGCTCACCACATCAGTTATGAAAGTTAAAAAAAAAAAAAAAAGATTGCTTGAGCTCTTGGCACCTCTTTCATTACAAATGCCAATTCATTCCTATTTGGCCAAGGCACATATGGGTTGTATGTTGTGTTTACATGTAGGAAAGACCTTTCCAGTTATTGTCCATTGTCCCCACCCTGTTGCCCAGTGCCCCCTATAGTCTTAACAAAACTGTGCTTGTTTTTTTGGCTGGTAAGAGCAATGTGTTATACAGTGGACTGTGTTTTAAAAAATAAAGAAAAACCAGCATTTACTCATTGCAATAATTAAATTTATTGCAGCATTTGCAATAATTCCTGTTCCTTTATTTATTTTATTAGGTTTTTAATAAGTAAAATAAGTTTAATATAAAATTGGCACATATGACTGTGAATGAATAAAAGTAATGAAAGTATTCTTAATTTTTCCTTCTGTTACTAACAAGCCAGCAGCAATTAAAAAACCAAAAATCAAAACAACCCCGGAAAAATAAATTCAACGTGTGTCTTCAGATACTTACAGTAAATCTCAGAAATGCGATGTTAACTATCAAGATGCATTTTGTATTTCTTAATGAGAGAAGGCCATGAAGTGGCTGTCATAGGATGGCAACAAGAAAGGAGATTTAAAAAGCAACAACAACAACAAAAAAGATTTTAGCAGCAAATGTCTTGTTGAAAGCCCATTCAAGATGGGTTCCCACATCTAGAGAGCTAGCGATAGTCTTCTTGCAAGCCTAAACTTCTGATGGTGGCAATTTGCAAATAGTCTTGTTGCCATCCCATGAAGTCAGTCAAACTACTCCTATGATGATTAAAGTTAAACATATGCTTAAGTGCTTTGTTGGATCTGACCCAGCATGCCCAGCATTTTGCAGGATCAAACCATAAGCTCTTAAATTTGCTTGTAAGAGAAAAGCAATGTCTGAGGAAACTACCTCAGCGGAAAGATGGAGACCAGTGTTTTTTATATTTTTTTGATAACTAAATGACTGATTCATCACCCAGAATGTCACTAAAAAAAAACATCATTTCAGCTCTTGGCCCTTGTGTACCTTGAAATAGGAGATGGTTGCTTTCTGTTGAGATTGGAAGATAATAAAAGGCACTCAGTGATAAGTAAGAGCTGCAGCTGACTGATAGTTCCTCTAGTCTTATAACCATTTCAATGACAATTTCTAGTGCTCCAGCATAATTGGAGTCTGTTCCAAGAATTCTAAGTATTATTTTGGATGCATAATCCCATTTGGCTTTCATGCACACTACCCTTCCAAAATTAAACTATCTTGCATACACTATAGTTTCATTATTTCATGAGACAAAGTTAGCTGAACAAAAGTTCTGGATTTTGCTTTGAAATGGAAATAATAATATTAGAAATGTTACATAAGTTTCCCCGTTTAAAGGAGAAGTCTGCCTCTTACTTATGTGGAAAATTTGTTAAGCTGCATTGACGAAGAATAAAAAATGAAGTGCAGAATCATTGGTATTGCTTTTCATATGAAGCTTTTCACATAGCTCTGCCTGTTTACAGGCCAAGTGCAAAATTCAGGTAACCAGAATATTAATAATTAGATGTGAGTTTTGAAGTGGGAAAAAATATGTCCGTGTGTTTCAAACATCAGGCTGTACAGCATAACGTTAAGGGAGCTTCGCCTTTATTTATGTGAGATTTTTCCCTCCCCACTATGGCAGGCAATTCCTTAGAGATCTTGATGGCAACATCACTTGGCAAACATTTTGGACTCTACTCAACATGTGACATCACACTCCTTTAGGGTTTTCCACATAAAATGAGTTCTCCAAAGAAAACACAGAAATTGGGACTTAATCTGAAATCTAGTATTACGTTCTCTAAGGTCTTATTAGTCACCTCAATAATTTCTGCCTCCTCCTTTGACAGATGTTACTAAATGCAGCAGATAATAGTGGTAAATGTTTTACAGTCTTTTTTTCATTATTATTATTATTCCTAAAGGTTCTTAATCCTATATTTATTCCCCCGTTTTTTTAACAAGGATTGTGGAGTTTAGCTTTCTGTGCACGCTCCCACTGATTTGGGTATAGCTGATGACAGTGTTTCATTTAGTATCTTGGGTTATTGTGCTCAGGCCCTGAGATGTGAATTTCTCTTGCTTTTTGGAAGAAGGGTGTAGACCAAAATATTGTCCGTTTTGTGTTTTGTATCCTGACATATCAACATTTTACAATATTTTGGTTGGAGAAAAAGCCCACCGTGTGTCTCCTGGGGACCCTGTTCTTTCTTTCTTTGCCTTCTGTGTCTGTGTCTCTCTGCATCTGCTTATATTTATCTATGAATAAGATAATTTTTTCTCCTGTTATAAATGTGTATAGCATTTATTTTTAATCGCAGTTCTATACATTTGGCTTTGTCCTTGGTGGAAAGCCTGGATGCTGTCTGTGATAGACCTGAATGAGAGAAGTGCAGCAGCAAAAAGGGTGAAAGTAGTGAACAGTGCCAAAATACATGAAACATGATGTTATACAGGCGAAGCAGAGGGAGAATTATCTATGCATCATGTGAGTTTAGAATAGGTTTGACGTTCTCACACCCAAACATTTCCATCTGGAAGCTGTTCCGAAGTAAACGGAAGTAGAAACGATATTCTCATATCATCTGGAGTAGCTGTCCAGGGAATAGGATATGTTCCTCACTTATTTTTTTTCTGTACCTTTTGGGGATATGTTCAGGTTCATCGTTGTTTCAAAGAGGTTGGACATTTTAAAAGTTATTTTTAAAGACAGTAAATTACATCAAACTCTTTTGATCCTTCCTTTGTGAGAGTCAGTGGAAAATCTTCACACTTTGCTTATGCAGGATGTTTGTGGCAATTCAGGGTTGCATCTTAGAAAGAATTTTGTTTTGATATCATTGCTGGTCTGAAAGTGCTTATGGGATTTCTCCTAATTTTCAAAGCTCTTAATAACTTCCTCTCTGCCTTTTTTACCTTGCTCTGTTCCTTTCAGTCTGTCCATATCTCTTCTGGATACTTACTTTGTCTCCTTCCACAACTCCGGACTGCATGCCTGCTTTCATATGGTCCTGACACTGATCTTCTTCAAAAACTTTGAAAGATACACCACTTCTATGCTGCATTTAACTTATAATGTACTCACCCTTTCCTATGATTTGTAGTATAATGTCCTTGTTATAATATTAACTGTAAGTTGCTTGGGATGAGGATCTGTTAACTTATTGGCACACTTCACCTTCTGTACAGAGTTGTGTACATTGGTGGTTTGTATATATATGTGTGTGTATGATTTTCAAAATATTTTGTTTTGGAGATATTTTCTGGTCTTAGACTTAATGCAAAACAAGAAAGTAGAAAGTTACTTAGTAGTAATTTTCAAATTAAGTAACATTTTGTTAACAAATGTAAGGCAACCTTACCTTTCTCGTTCTTGTTCCAGTAAACTTGTAAATTCATCATTTTTTTCCATATATTCTGTGTGCTTCCTCTTCTCATCCTCTAGCTCATACAGAGTCTGTCTGTGTGATTTTTCTGCCATTAAAAGCTGCTGCAGCATTCGTTTGTGAGTTTCTTTCTGTTTCTCAACAAGTTTATCAAGCTGCAAAAGAAACAAAAACTTCTGCAGTGCTGTAAAATTCTTTCTTTCTTCAGTATTTATTTGTTCACCACAAATTATGCTAAATTCTTTCTTAGTCATCAATATGATCTTTAGAGAGACATTTTTAAGGATTAAAGGCCCAAAGTTTAACTCAGTATAAACTAGAATTTATAACCTGATGGCCAAATTATTTGGAATCTATTTGGAAAGCATTATTTAACTCCATCACTTCATTGTTGAGAAATTTTAAAATAAATTAACTTTTTCTTCTGTGGGACTCTCAACTATGTTGTGTTTGATAGCTAGCTCCTTAGCAGCTATTAACATTTACTGTTCCCAGAGCTGTGCTCATATCATCGATAATTCGGTAGAGAAACAGATGTCTTGGCATAAGGTACTCTGTACTTTAGGTCGGAGCTGGGTTTTTTTGTTAAGCAAAAATAGCCATCCTAATTTCAGCTCCATTTGAAATATTACTAAGCATCAGTACAGTGTTTTACATTGAACTCTTTACAAATAATAACAAATTATTTTTTAGATCATCCTTGTGAGGTAAGTGCATATATCGAAAAGTGACTTCTGTCAAGGTCCTATAGCAAATGTATGGTAAAGCCAGGATTGGAACTCCATTTCTGGATCTATCTTATGTTCATTCCACTGAGCTGTACTTCCTCCTGTGTGTGGGACGTATAAAATTTGGTGTTTATCTTGCAAAAAATGACAAAACTGATGGAAGAACTGCTAATTTTAAACAATGAGGAGTTACTTTCATTATGTGACAGGATTGTTTCAAAGAAAAGCATATGCTTTTTAGAAATATAAACCTACATTTTCACAAGTAATTAGTGATTTGGCTTACTTCAATCTGGTGGTTGGGTTAAGCACCAGTCTTCCTACCACAAGGACTCCGCTGTCATGTCTTGCATAGCAACCTCAGCCGCAGTGGGTGTCATGATGAAAGATGTGAGCTTGTGAGCTAAAAGGATCGTTGAACAAAGGTAAGAATGGATTGGCACATACTTTTCAAGCAACTTGCCAGCTGCAATCTGATGTGAGGGGGAGCAACGTGGCTCAGAACTGGAAACCATGGAAGATGAGTCAGTCAGGGAGTTCCTGTGATGATACTCGTTGAGCTGAGTTGCACATCAAGTTTGGTGTGTGCTGACTCACTCCTAGCTGATGCACAGTACTCTGCTAATGAGTATGAGATAGCAAAGACTGAGGTCCTTAAGGTTGGAGCATCCGCTCCCCAGAAAGAGCCTGCTAATTTGCTGAGAAAGTTGTTGCATGTCTTGACCTTTGCTGCTATCTTGCTCAAGTGGCTATTATATGTCAGTGTTAGGTCTAGGGTCACACCCTCGATATGCTGGGTATGCTTCAGATTCTGTCTGTTCATTATTATGTTTAGTTCTCTTTTAGTATTGGCATGATGGAGGTGGAATGTGCTAGGGACAGTCTTGCTGGTGCTAAGGTGAAGGTACCAGGTCTTGTAGTAGTCAACCAGCTTTGTAGCATCATCACTCAGGGTCTTCTCCAGCTCGGAGAAAGTCTGAGCTTGTAGCCTGCGCAGATATCGTCTGCATAAATGAACTTCCATGACTGGAGGGATGGTAGGTCATTGATGTATACCTGGAACAAGGTTGGGGATAGAACAGACCCCTGTGATAACCCATTCATCTGTTTTTTTCCGAGCACTTAATTTTTCACCTGCATGCACCTTGGACCATCTGTCTCGGAGTAGCAGTTCGATGGCATTAGTAACCCATGGGGGGAGGACTCTTGGTATTTCAACAAGTAAACCCATGTGCCACACCATGTGGTACATTGCAGTGAGGTCA
The DNA here is from genome assembly GCA_007922305.1 of Dermatemys mawii. Lineage (NCBI taxonomy): Eukaryota > Metazoa > Chordata > Testudines > Dermatemydidae > Dermatemys > Dermatemys mawii. Next base: position 24,524,838 of record ML677351.1, read on the forward strand.
AGGAAAATAGCACCTGTTTTCAAGGTTTTTTTTGAAAACCTTTGAATGAATGTGGTTAGGGCAAGTACTTGGTCACATGTGCTTTGACCTTGTCCAAAGCCTGCTTGCATGATGATCAAGATGTTTTGTACCTCTGGTGGTATTTGCTGTAAAATTAGATGTTCTAGAACCTTGAAACACATAGAAAGCAGAGTGTAGACTGATGGCCTGGTTTTTACTATGTGGTGGTTTTGGGAGGCCAATGACTTTTGATATGCGCTGGGTTTTCGGACATCTTCCTTCATTTGGTGACCCTTGTGAAGAATTGAGACAGCTAACAGCACGCATGTGGGCCAAGATTTTTCAGGAACTCTGGAAGGACATTGTCATAGCTGTCAGGAGTGCCAGACTTGATGTTATCTAGCATTCTGTCCAGCTCTGGAACAACGAAAGGTTCAGAGAAAGCTCTGGATTTGTGTTTCTTTTGAAATGCCCTCCACTTGCTCTGGATTCGAATCTTCACTTCTTTTTCCAAGGATGTCTTTCCCATGTGAAGCAGGTGACTGGGTACTTGGTTAGCACTCACAGATGATCAGCTTGGTGTCAGTGGTTGCTGGACAACTCCAAGGCAACAAAGTAAACTCCAGCATTTCTGGCTGGGACAAGTAAAGTCCAGGTTCTTAGTCTTTTTCTCTCATCCGGCTCGATGAGCACAGCTCAAAACTTCAGTTAAGTGGTCAGTCATGTCTCGTGACCAGGTGACTCATACTGCTTGAGTAGAGCAGCACACTCCTCTTCAAGGTACGGGATGTACACAGGGCAATATCCACGTGGAATGGCTCTGGTGGCTGCTTTGTAGATGGCTCTACAGAAGTGCCCATAAATCTGCTCTATGGGGATGTGGTGGGGTGGTATCGTTATAGTCCTTTGTCCTAGTGCCTGGCTGTATTTCTCCCAGTTGGCTTTGCGCAGGTTCCACTGGTGCTCCTTTGGGCGTGTGATGATTGGCAGCTGTCTGATGGCTATTGAAGTCTCCAGCATAAACAGCTATAAGCTTGGAAGGATCTGTTGACCGCAACTAATGCTAGGAGGCTCATAAATGCTTGCTATCTGAAATGTGCCAATCTTGATGACAATGCAGTATTCAGAGGATAAAAGATGGACCATATCTGCAATGGTAGCCCAAAGATAAGTGGCAATCTGAAGCACTGGCAGGACTGTTAACTTCAAGTTGATGACATTCCAGACAAAAATATTATTTTTCTTATGGGTTTCTTCATATGTATCTTCTTCCTTCTTATTTTTGAAATATCCCTTCCTGTCTTTTCTTGGCTGTCTTTATTGGTTGAGGAGAAGTTCTCTGTGTAGCCATGATGTACGTAAATTCAAGTTCCATTTCAATCAAAATGAAGGATGAGAAGAAGTCATCCAGTTCCGTAAATGTCCATTTCAGCTCTTCTTTGAAAAGGCAAAAGGCCTTTTTATTACAGTGACTTGAATTTGTGCCTGATTAAGGGAAACACAAAATGGAACCGCTCTTCCCCAGTGAGCATCGTTCAGTCAGGACTGGAAGTCCTTTGACCAAGACAATCTTGACTTGCTGGACTGAAAGAGATTCTCTCTGAGTTGGGAAAAATGTTTTCTTATTTGAAACCTAGATATGGTGGTTCTCTCGGTAACTAAGACTTCATCTTGCAGCACGTATGGCTGGATGAATTCCAGGGACTGAAGTGAGTTGGATTGAAAGATCAGCCTACAGCCCTTATTTTGTCCTCTTTCCTATTTACTTTGGCACTTTTTCTGATCTGTAGTGATACTCTTCTTTGTATGTAGCTTGTTGTCTATGATTTGTATGGTACTTTGGAGCCAGGTGGCAAGCATGGTAACATTGGGTTTTTTTACTTTGGGTTTATGGTTCCAAACAGGTTGTTAGGATTCTTGAGATCTCCCTCTTACACAAAAATGTATAGGATGAGTATAAAGTAGATGACTGCTCTTATCAAAGTATTTACTTTGTAAATAAAAAGAATTCTCAGTCCCATTATATATACGGGGTGGATTCTGAGTTACTACAGAGAATTCTTTCCCAGGTGCCTGGCTGGTGGGTCTTGCTCATATATTCAGTGTCTAACTGTTCTCCATATTTGAGGTTGGGAAGGAAATGTCCTCCAGGTCAGATTGGCAGAGGCCCCAGTGTTTGTTTGTCTTCCTCTGTAATATGGGGCATGGGTCACTTGCTGGTTTGATGATAAAGAGTAAAATAGTAGACTCTCTGTAACTTGAAGTCTTTACATCAAGCCTGGAGGGCTTTTGTAACTCGGTCAGAATGTATGAGTCTACTGAAGGAATGGGGGATGAGGTTCTGTGGCCTGCAATATGCAGGAGATCAGAGTAAATGATCATGATGTTCCCTTTGGGCCTTAAAGTCTATATATGTCAAAGAGGGCATGGGGACAGTCTGCTATATGGCCGTCGTCTTCATTAGTCAGGATATAAGAATGTTTTAGTGCTAACCTTCATTCAAAACCCATAAAAATACTCTCTTCCTGGATTAGTTTGCCCAGCCATAGTGTCTGAGTGGTAGATTGCCCCAGTCAGCATGGTTTCTTCTTTGTGGAATAATTCAACTTAATCAGAAAACTCCCCAACCTCTGAGGTCCGACCCATTTCTATGTATCTACTGTGCACAATCCAACCTTCTCAGTGCTCTCCTCTGCTTCGCAAACAGCTGCAGTTATAGCCCTTCCCCAAAACACATGTGCAAAAGGATAGCAAGACTGAGCTGAAGATAAGCCCTTGTTCACTGGGAAGCAAGTAAAGTTGGTGGGGGGAAAAGAAGAAAGTTCAATTATTTTCAAACCTCCCCCTTTTAAATAAAAAGATAGGAATTCCAAAAACTGAAATATTTTGACCAGATCTATTGTTGGTGAAAAAACAGAGGGAAATTTTTCTGAACATTGATTTGAAATATTTTCCAATTTTTAAAGATATTTTAATATTTCAAAATTTGCAAAAATTTTAAAATTCTAACCAACTCTAGAAGCAAGTGCTGTACATCCCATTACAAAGCTTCTGCATCAGACTGGTAAAGCTTCTCTCCACACATTGTTAAAGTTCATGCAGTCTCCTGCTCTCATCTGAGGTGGCTCTGATCAACTTTGAGGCAGATAATCTAAAAGCTGACTATAAAAAAGTATGGAGGAGACCCTCACTTTGCCTCATTTGACAATTCAGTGGACTTACTGAGTATTCTTCAATAATTGGTGAGTTTCTCCTGATGACGTTAGTGGAGTCTCTGTCAATGATATAAGGGAATGCAGGAAAACAGGCCATGATAGAAGGCTTGAGATTTTTTGGGATATGCATCTATGAGGACAGGGAGGAAGGAATCCAGAAGCTCAGAGATTCATATGGCCATTGCTTCAAATATGTGTATATGACTCCAATAGGGTGGAAACTGCTATCTTTGAAAACTTAACGAAACTTCTTGGTTTACATTTATTTAAAGCCAAACATAAAGGAATGGCTGTTTTCCCAGCATATAAATGATTGTTAGAGATGCATGCCCAGGGTAGTCAATCTGATATGAATAAAGAGTATTAAAAAGTGGAAAATATTCCTGTATGTGATTCTTGGTGTGAAGGACATGGGAGCTCCCTATAGTATTTTATTAATCTTATATGTTCTATCTGTTTGGAGTTCCATTGTGGTGGTTGGTGTAATTACAGGTTTATTAAAGCGGTGATTACTTGTATGTATGCAGGGAAGTGGACAAAAAATTCATTGTTTCATAAATTTATACTTAATGGACAATGCAGATGTGATTCACTTGGAAGTTTTGCCTCCGGTCTCACTGAGATCAACAGCCTGGCTGTAAGGAGAGGGGGGCAGTGCCGGGCAGGAAACTGGAACAACGAATTTGGTGGGGATAAAAAGACAGTTCCTGTAGAAGATGGGGGAGAGTGAGGCAAGGACTCTGGGGAGCAGACTGAACCTCAGTCCCCAGAGGGTGAGGGTGATAACTAGGCTTGCCTAAGCCTCTAGATAGAGCAGATAGATGTATAGACTGCTTATTGTGTTAAAAGACTCCTACTCTCTTGTTATGCTTTGATTGTACCTTTGAGAGTAAACAACACTCTGTTTTGAAAAGGCTGTTAGGGTCACTGTGTTCACAGCTTGTCACAGCTCCTAAAGAGACGTTTTGTAGGTAGCTGCGCCCAGAGCTGCTAAGCAATCACAGTTGGTACACGCAGTGCTATAGCCAGACGACAGGGTCTCGGAGTGGGAGAATTGTGGAATTCTGTTCACTGGCGTAGCTAGGAGTGGAAATTTGGGTGGGTTCGACTTTCAGGTGGATGGACAATGATAGACTGTGGTAGCTCACCTACTCCCCTGAAGACACACCCTCTTCATAGCCCTAGTGCCCCAGACACAAGGCTTTACTTGCCGAGCGGGGCACATGCATGGGGCGGCTCAGAGAATGTGAAGGCAGAGCTGCTGGAGTGTAACTTTCTGAAGGGCGGGTGCGTAGCTCTTTCCTGGATTTGAGGTGCCTCACTGACGCTCTGGGCTGCTGTGACAGCATGATGCCCTGCTCAGGTTTGGGTGGGCCCGGAAGCTAAGCGGGTGGGCCGTGGCCATGACCCCAGTTCCACTTTGAAAGAGGTGTAGGCACAGGGCTTGTCACCTGGTAGGGTGCACTCTGAGACACTAGCGGGGGTGGGGTGAAAGGTAAATATATCCCTTAACCATCATAATTGGTCCTACAACTCTAGGATTGGAAGGATGTGAACTGCAATCCCAATAAAGACACTGGATGTGAGAATTCTAAATAGGGATGATTGCTCCCAAAACTCTCCGGCTAAATGCTGCATCTGCAAAAAACAGGCTCAATCTACAGTCTCTGACTAAAGACCCAGAGAGTGCTAACAAGCAGCCCTGTAAAAATATAATTATAAAATCTTAATTAAATGATCTGTTGTTTTGTAATTTGTTCTTGCTAGCTGTGTGTTTTTGCTAGATCTAACACTTGGATATACTGTACAATACAATGGAAAATGTGAGAGGCTAGTTCTTGTGTAACAATGAATAGTTGCACAAGCTAGAAGGTCACAGGAATTTAATCATTTAGAAACATTTTACCACCCACTGGTATCTAAAATCAAAACAGAATAGCATGCCTCATATCTGTTGTGCTGGAGCTGGATTCTTAAACTTTTTCTCGAGCCTGTTTTGTGTGTAGTGGCACTGTGCCAGTATATAAATCCAATGTTCAGCGAATGAAGAAATTAATTAATAATGCCACTGCTAGAGTATATTGTGGAAATAATCTTTGTTTAAGATTATATATGATAAAGCACTGTGCAAAGAGAGATTTGGGTCTTTTGGAATACATATTGGCATTTTTTCCCTTTCTTTCAACAGTTTGAGACAAATATTTATTTAGACAAAATATACTTGTCCCAGCTGCCAAGTTTCCAGCACTGATATTACTTTTTGCCCCCATGACTGTAATCCGTGGGCACTGCCTGCATTCTCCTATGGTCATGTGAAATTTGTGGCCAAAATTTGCAAGATGATGGAGATGCCATTGAATGTGCTCTGTTTAATAGGTGATAAGAGTGCATCCTTCTCTAACCTGATTGGCATTGGACTTGAACAGATGGATTAAAACTTGATTGGGGCTAGACTGATGCAAGATGTTATCCGCCACCCCCAGGTGGTGTGATGGACAAATCTCAGTTTATGAGCCTTCGGAGTCCAACCAGTGAGGAAGATGTTGGCAAATTTCTGAGCTTCAGAGCATAAGGTCCAAAACAGCTGATCTACAGCTAATCTACCAGTGGTCATAGAGGGTTCTAAAACTGAAATGGCTTGTTAATGATAGAGATATTAAAAGAGAAAAAGAGAGGCGACTGTTAATCCTCCTATCCCGTCTTTAAAAATATATATTCAAAGTTGGGGAAAGGGCTTCCATCATGCAGTTGCCACCAGTATGTTTGGTGCATTTCCTCTCATCTGTTAGACAAGTGGCAACCAATCTGAAGTCAGGTTTATCCATAGCCAGTCTCTTGCGCTATAGCGGGCAAGGTAGACAGATATGGCAGGCAAATGAACCACATGTGACAGGCATTATTCACGTTTCTTAAAGCACTACTGGAAGGCACTTGGATACTACGGTGATGGGGGTAGTACAAGAACTAGTATAGAATAGAATAGAGTTGTCCCCAAATTGTTCTCCTGCCTCTTAAGCAGCTGCAGTTGGTACAGTCTCTTCAAGGTGTCACCCCCCAAGCCTTTTAAGGCTCCAAAGCCCTAATGGAGCAGAAGAAAGCAAATGGCTCTCTGAGAGAAGGAGGGCAGAAAAGTCCCACTCCTGTGTGAGCATGTTCTGAGTGGAGTCCCCCTCCCCTCCCTGCCGTCCTGTTGCAGTGATAGGTCAGATGGGATCAGGCTTGCTCCTGGCTCCTAATGTGCGCAGCCCCTTGCTGCTACCAGAGATAGAAGAGGAATGTATCCTCCAGTAAGACTTAACACATGCAGACTCATAGCGGGAGTCCTGGGCAACACTCAGCCACTCTCTGTCCTTATTTGATTTATCTGGAGAGGGCCTCCACCCAAGGTCAGAGACTGGCTCAGCCAATTGTTCATGGCCTCCCAGTAGGGTATTTCTTCTCTCTCCCTTGCCCAAGAATCTCCCAAAGGAGACTCTCTTTCTGTATATTCTCAAGCCACCACCTCAGTAATCGCGAGGGACTTCTTCTCTGGCTATGAGCCAAAATATCCACCTATTCTCTTCTTGTCTCATATTGGAAGTGTCTGGAGGAAGGAGAATTTGACCTGTACTCAAAGCCTTCATATCTCTTCTGAGAATCCTGGAGTCTATGTGGAAGAATGAGTTTAGTTATTCTCCCATCCCACTAAAGCTATGAAGATTTCCCCAATAGAGTCTAATGCCCAAGAGGATGAGGCTTGTTCCCCTATCTTTATGTATGGAGCATCATCGGACCAGACTCTTCCTTGTTCACAGTAGGTTGTTAGGCCTCTGGTTCCCTTACTTCCTGCCCAAAGAACCTGCAAAGAATCTTGTGACTAAACCATGACTTTTATGATCTGTGACTGGCCCACATGAATGTGGACTCAGCAGTAACATCTCATTCCAAACCCTCAGACCTATTCCTGAAGTCTGTCTTTTCCTTCTGTGATAATCTTGACCGTAAAGTGGAAAAGAAGTGTCATAAGTGTCAGGAAAACCTGCCAGATAGCAAACTGTGACCACTTCCATCTGCACCTTATACGCCTCTAGGGTAGCTATTTCAGATGTAAGACAACATTCCTTGATCAATAGAAGCCTTCCATGTGCCTTGCTGGGTTTTTTCAGCCTCATCAGCATTGACCTGATGTCCGTCCATCTTGGAACTTACATCCTCAGTTCATGGGCTGTCTCTTACAGCTTTTCTAGATTCACCCTCTGGGGAACAGCCTAATCGTAGCTTTATTTCCTCGTTCTCCTCTAACATCCTGGACTCTGTTCTGAACGAGGTCTTCAAGAAGAGAATCTCTCTGCCTGACATGAGAGAATTGTTTGAGAAGTGCAACTCCAGCCCAGGCAAGTAACATTCCTTTTGTGAGCTGGAATGAAAGTCTGAACTCTCTTCTGGCCAGTTCAAGACCAGTCAAGTTTCTGATTACTCCTATCCTGCCTCATCAGCCTTGTTGTTTTTTGGGGGGTGGGAGTGGGAAACAATCTCCTTTTTCTTTCCTCCCATGTTTACCTCAGCCCACCCTCACTAGAAAGCACATAGGAGTCTGTCATGCCTATCCTCTATTCCCACCTAAACATTACCCCGCTCTCCTTTAATTCCAATGAAAATAAGCTACATTCTGTGTATAAACTACATCCTGTGTCTAAACTACAGCATGTTCTTGATCATGGATCAGTGCTGTAGAGTGTCTGGTGAAGATGTGCTATGGCAACAGGAGATTGCTCTTCCGTCAGCATAATTACTCCACCTCAGTGAGAGGTGGAAGCAGAGCATCTCCCACTGACATAGTGTGGTATAGATACTGCTTTCAGTCGATGTGACATGTTGCTCAGGTGGGTAGCTTTTTCACACCCGGGAGCGACGCAAGTTGCATCGACTTGAGCGGAAGTCTAGACAAGCCCTAAAATACTCTGAGATCAATCAGGTTGCATGAGGATCCTCAGACTCTTCCTGGTTAAAAGGCCAAGTTCCCAGCCCCTACAACGTCTCTTGGAATCTGTTCAAGGAGGGAGAAAGCGGTGTATTTTTCTTGTCCTCAAGGGTACTCTTAATCGGACTTAAAATTTGAATCAAGTCACAGTTTAACCTGAATGTGGGCATTCTGCACTTAGCCCCTTGCAGGTGTTGAGCCACATCATAAAATCGTGTCATAGTTGTCAAGATTGGGAGAAAACGCTCAAGAGAAGCCAGAACAGCCGGCATTTTGCTGGTCAGGGCTGAGGTACATTGCCAGAGCTACATGAGGAAGTTCACAGAGCTCTTTTTCCCCATAATGTGGTTGTCCGTCACTTCTCATACATATTTACAAAAAGCAAACAAAAAACTATACTTATCCCTGAAACATAAAATAAATAAATAATATGGAAAAAATGTTACGCAGTTTGTCCTTTGGTTTACTGAAATGTGTGGCATACCAGGATCTGTATAATTTTTGCCATGCTCAGAATGTTTACTTCTTTCTTTGTAGCTGCTAAGTCCAGTGATGTTAAAAAAAATATTTTGGTGACATTAAGTGTTAGAAGGAAAAAACTGAAACTTATGCAAAATAGTAGACTGCACTTAAAGTTTTTAAACTTCTTTTGACTGTTTGTCAAATCATTTCCATTTATACTCAAAGTATCTATGACATAATGCCACAGTATTCTAAAATTAATTAACCTCTGCAATTTAACTTTCTGTTTTAGATTATAGCTAGAGATTTTAACCTTCGAGCTCATGAAATGAGTCCTGACCTTTTGCCTGACATTATTTTCTGTGAAATGAACTCTGCATCCTGGGGTATGTTTCTGTTACAGAGCCTGGAAAACACTTGGTGGAAAAAGCCTTGTTCATTACTTTTTTAATAACAGTAATCTATAATGAGCACTAAAATTTTGTTTACCTGAATGAAAGGGGGGACATTCAAGAGTTTATTTGGATTAACAGATATAAAGAGATTTTTTTATGTAAGTGATGTACACTGGGGGTCACAATTTAAATTCAGAGAAGCGTAGTTCAGAAAGGATGACTTCTGTTGCTTAATTATCAGTGTTGCATTTCTGCCTCCATGAGGTTTGTAACTTTCAGTAATTTTAATAAACAGTAAAAAGCCAGATCCTATAGTTCTTGTGCACCCATAATTTCCGCTGGGAGCATAGAGCATGCAAGGACTCAGGGTTGCGCCTTTATGACCAAATTCACACCTGGCACAAGCAGAGAAATTCCCATGAAGCTAATGGAGATGTGTCTGCTTGCACCAGATGTGAATTTGGTCCTCCAGAAAGCAAACTGATGTATTAAACAACATAGCTATTAGGCTAATTTTTAAAGGTCTGAGTAGACATTTACAATACTTACTACAACTCCCCTCCTCTCTCCTGGTGAAATAAGTAAGTATAGAATTATAGAATCATAGGATGGAAAGGACCTCAAGAGGTCTTCTAGTCCAGTGCCCTATAGTCATGGCAGGACTAAATATTACCTAGACCATTCCTGACAGGTGTTTGTCTAACCTGCTCTTAAAAATCTCCAATGATAGAGTTTCCACAACCTCCCCCTACACAATTTATTCCAGTGCTTAACCACCCAGACAGTTAGGAAGTTTTTCCTAATGTTCAATTTGAATCTCCCTTGTTGCAATTTAAGCCCATTGCTTCTTGTCCTATTCTCAGAGGTTTAGAAGAACAAATCTTTTCCCTCCTCTTGGTAACAACCCTTTATGTACTTGAAAACTGTTATCATGTCCCCTTATCATGTTTAGAAGAACATGATAAGGGGAACCCCTTAGAACACGATAAGGGGAACCCCTTAGAATCCCTTATCATGGTTTAGAAGAACAAATCTTCTCCCTCCTCTTGGTAACAACCCTTTATGTGCTTGAAAACTGTTATGTCCCCTTATCATGTCCCCTTATGTACTTGAAAACTGTTATCATGTCGTCTTTTCCAAACTAAACAAACCCAATTTTTCCCATCTTCCCAGTTAGGTCATGTTTTCTAGACCTTTAATCATTTTTGTTGCTTTTCACTGGACTCTCTTCAATTTGTCCACATCCTGAAATGTGGCACCCAGAACTGGACACAGTACTCCAGTTGAGGCCTAATTAGTGTGTAATAGAGCGGAAGAATTACTTCTCGTATCTTGCTTAAAGCACTCTTGCTAAAACATCCCAGAATGATGTTGGGTTTTTGTTTTTTGTTTTTGCAACAGCATTACACTGTTGACTCGTATTTAGCTGTGGTCCACTATGACCCCCAGATCCCTTTTCACAGTACTCTTTCCTAGGCAGTCATTTCACATTTTGTATGTGTGCAACTGATTGTTCCTTCCAAAGTGAAATACTTTGCATTTGTCCTTATTGAATTTCATCCTATTTACTTCAGACCATTTCTCCAGTTTGTCCAGATCATTTTGAATTTTAATCCTATCCTCCAAAGCACTTGCAATCTCTCCCATCTTGGTATCATCTACAAACGCTTGGTATCATCTGTACTCTGTATGCCATTATCTAAATCACTGATGGAGATATTGAACAGAACAAGATCTAGAATTGATCCCTGTGAGATCCCATTCATTATGCCCTTCCAGCATGAGGACTGTGAAGAAAACAAACCTTGTGGGCTAAATGTATTGACTGCAGTGAAGTTTCACCTGCTGAATTTTGCCCAGAGAGATTAAATTACTTCTCCAGGGTCATGTACTGGGTAGTTGCTGTAGGAGCCAGGATTAGAAGGTCTTGGGTCTCTGCTCCATGCTAAATCAATTCAATCATTATGCCTTGTAATTTACAGCAAAGTGTGTTCTATACTTTGGTCTACTACCTGGTAGTCCATATTGGATGTGCAGTCTGAGAGCATATCCTTCTTCCACTGAAGTCAATGGAACTTCTGCTATTGACTTTGATGGCAATATGGTTAGTCCCTGTGTATGTATATTGTATAATACTATGCATACCTCTCCCATAGGCTTTTCATAGATATCCTCTTGCCATTGTGCAGCCTTGGTTTGAATAGCATCTCTCTGGAGCGCCTCTAATACCTTTTTGGGAGTAACAAAGCCATACTGTGCTTCAAGCAAAGCCAGGTCAATTTTTTCAGCCTTAAGAACTCCTATGACTTCATCTTGAGCCTGCAGAAACACAAAGAATTCCAGTGAACTAGTTTTATGTATTGGCATGGTCAATGAGTAGCTTCTACATTAACATTTGGCAATAGTTTTGAAAGTTCTTCAAATTATATAAATGCCCTTGAGATAATTGGTAAAGTGAACATTTTAAAATAAGAGAAATATTGGTCTTAGGATTTTGAAAGTACAATGCTTAATTAAAATTGTATATAGATATAGATAGAATGACATGACTTTTTTAGGTACACTTTCTTTGGTACTCCAGATTTTGTGAAAAGTAGATTATGTAACTTGATTTTTGTTTGAACACATACTTTTCATTGTACAGGAATTAAAAACAAAATGTCATTTCAGGTATTGGCATCTATTTTTAGATTTTCATGTAGTTTTTAATATACTTTGGAAAGACAAGAAGCTTCGCATTCTCTGTTCACACAAGGTACAAAGGAAGCATTTGCTGTTTAAACTGACTTGGAGGTAGTCAGCTTCTGTTGTCACATGTACATGTTTGTGCATTGAAGCTAGTGAGGTACATGGTGCAGAGGATGTGACCTTTCACAACATACATTCCAAAAGCATGCAATAATGGCAGCTCTTTAAAACAAGATTAATTGCCTTAAAGTTGGCAGAAGTGACGTGTGTGTGTGAGAGAGAGAGAAATTATGTACAGGGAAGTGTGTGTGTGTGTGTGTGAAATACATAAGGCCAAGATTTTCAAATGAGTTACAGAAAGTGTTGAGCCCTGCTTTCTGAAAACCAGGCCTCTTTAAAATGTCTCAGGTTGCTCACCCAAAAATCTAGTCACTTTTGAAAATCTTGGCTGCCTGTGTGTGTACATTATACACACTGTATATGTAACTGTATGAATTTTTCTTTATATATGTATATATAGCATAATTGCCAACATATTCTTTAAGAGTACAATGTTAATTCGCTTACTTAGTAGTATGTTTGCGTATATTCTGGGACAAAACAGGAGGCATGCGTACTTTTCATAAAGTTATTGTGTAACAAAGCCTATTGTGGAAACATATTGCTTATATTTGTGGGAGCCTATGGTGTTTGATAGGTACCAAAATATAGGTATATAAAACAAAGTGAATACCATGCAATTTAAAAAATAATTTCCTACTTCTTCGTGGTGACAGATGTTAAAAAGTTAGAGGAGGAGGAATGCCTGTTAATATTAAGTCTAAAAATGTCAAAAGGAAAGGCAGAAAGTCAAGTCACTTAAAATAATTCTATACTAGGGTTTCTAAAAAAAATTGGCAATGACCTTTTCAGGCTGTATGTTCAATATTGCCAACTTTCACAACTTTATCATGAGTGTCATGCTGTTTGCTTTTCTTAAAGCTCCAGCCTCTGGAATCATGAAATTCTCATGAAGTGACAGGCTTTAAAAAAAAGTTTCCAACTCTCCTGGAGGTGGACAAAAGCTGGAAAAGTGACTCAGATAATCTCCTCTCAGAAAACAGAAGGCAAATAAAAGACACAAGATTTATAATTTTTAAAAATCTAATTTTTAAAATTTCATCATTTTTGAGGATTGATCTCATAATTTTGGAAGGGTTGAAGTTGGCAGTACTGTATATTGGCAAATCAGGAATCCAAAAAATTGCATTCCTACTTTTTTTCTGCAAAAGTATTTTCTCTTGGACCTACAGGAACAACCTACAAATTATGCAGTGAACCCAGTATGTTCATATTTTTAATTTAAAACATTTGAATTTTAAACATAAGGAGAAGGTTGGACTTTTTTTTTTTTAACTAGACAGAGATGTATTTCCTTAGAACTGTTTTTCAGAGAGAGTGTTGGGGAATATGGGTCTTGATCTAAATTTAGAGAGAAGGCAGGGAAACAGGTGATGATTTTGAAACAGTTTAATACCACAGCATTTTTCTTAACATACACATCACTCCCTGATTTGTTTTGGGCCCAGTATTGGCAGAGTGAGGAATGGGTTGTTAGGAATTTCCTTGTGGAAAGGGCCAAAATAATATATTCTGCAAGAATTAACAGTAGATTTGGGAGAGTGCACGTGTGTCTGTGTTCACCTGGTCACTTATATGTGTAAATGACCAGTTGAATAAACACACACAGAATATATATAATATGAATGTGTGTCTACATATTCATATATCAATAATAAAAGTACTCATATAGGTAATGTGCAGATGTTAAACTGTGAAACCATGTGATAAATCCATTTATCATGTACCTTTGACCAGTTCACCTGACCTCTGCTCACAAACATTCCAAACTCATGAGCAGTCTCAAATAGTTGTCATTACTGTTATTAAATCACCTTGCTCTCCTCCTTCTTTCTGCAAATACAGACTACCATTCTCACTCCCAAATTATATTTGCGCAGGGTGGGCAGCATTCAGCCCTGGGCCATTGAGAGCTTTTACATATAGAAAAAGTCACAATTTTGAAATCCAATATCTCCTGGCCATGGTGGGAGCCAGCACTCATTCCTACCCTGGTAAGGCCTGATATAATGGACCTTTTGAGCTATTGTAAACCAAATTTAGGACATTTTTAGAAGAGTTATTGCTCCCTCTGAATCCTGTACAGTTGGACTCCAAGTAACTAATGCGTCTGGCTTTACAGGAGGACACAAGAAATGTCCCCAATACATTTTTAAAACAAATTTCTAAAACATTCCTAAAATAGTTATATAACAAATATATTATATTCTGAATACATGATGGGATTGTGTGGTATTAAAGTTTTACCAGTTGTCTGTATGATGAATTCACATGTAGTTGCACTTTGAGAATAATGAAACCGCTGAGCTACTAAGATGTTTCCATGATGACACCTACATATTTCATAGAATTTCAGGGTTGGAAGGGGCCTCAGGGGGTCATCTAGTTTAACTCCCTGCTCAAAGCAGGACCAATCCCCAATGAAATCATCCAACAGATTTTTGCCCCATATCCCTAAATGGCCCCCTTGAAGATTAAACTCACAACACTGGGTTTAGCAGGCCAATACTAAAACCACTGAGTTATCCCTCCCCCTTCAAATATGTGATATACTGGGATGAGTAGGGAAAGTCTAGTGTCTGTTGTTGGATTAGGAGTTCTTGTTTGTGGCATATGAATGAATATTTTATGTACTCTTACATTTGCATTTGTACACCCCCACTAATTGTAATAGCTGTACTTTCTAAAACAGGGGAAGAAGGCATGGGAAAGTATATATATATAGTAGATTATGCAATGAGCCTACAATTTGGAACATAAAACAAAAGAAGACTGCACCTGTAATTCACCCTCAAGCACACTAAGAAGAAATAGCAGGTCATCTCGAGAGAGGTCCTCTTCTTTCTTGGAATATCTTCTTTGTTTTTTCTCAGATTCAGGGCTTCTTAGGATGGTGCTGGTTTCTTTCTCCTTTTGTCCCCTTTTCATGTTTACTCTCCCAGCATAAGGAGCATCTTCCTTATGGTGGCCTCTTATCTTTCGCTGGCACTGTTTTGATTTGGTTGGACCTTCTGTGCTGTTACTTCTGGAGCGCATGTGTATGTCCCTGGAGCTGGAAGGAGGTGGGGGGAAAAGTGAAATATTTTAACCATCATTGAACAAAGAGAATTACCGGTGGTGGCATTCACCTCAGAACAGAAGGTTAACAAAAGTACGCCACTTAAGTGGAACAGAAATCCTATATTAATGGTATAAGTGGTTGATAAGCAGATTGACCAAATCTCCTGGTGTGTCAGGAAGACCCCCGTTTACAAGCAAAAAGCTTCCAACTCCTAATTTTTTTAACGTTATCTCCTGCAACAGCAATAGTCTTTCTTCTGCTTGGCCCCAGCCATTCCAGTCCCTTTCTTGGGCCCTGAGGGTGAATTGGAGGGTTCAGTGCACTTCTTGCTCTCTGTTGATGTGCATGCGTCTAGTCCTGCCCCCAGCAATTGCAAGCAGGCGCTCACACATACTGGCCATACAGGCTATCTCACTTGTGCTCTGCAGCAGACAGCTAGGAGAGGGGGAATGTTGACTGGTTGCAAAGTAGTGCTGGGTATCTCTGTGGCCGTACTGCTCTTGTCAGAACTGTGACCACTGTGCACATTCAGCAGAGACATGGCAAAGAGGCATGTGTCAAGTGCCCAGGGCCCACCACCGATCTCTGGGAAATTAGTTTGAAAATGTTGGTCAGTATGTCTTTAGGAGCTTGTGTGAACCTGCTGCATTGGGATGAAATTTGCCCTGAGGATCTAAAAGGATCTTAAGTAGTGCATTGTGTCTTGCTGAAATACTGTCTGTTTGCATCATAAGAAACCCAAATTCCAGTGTGAAATATAGACTATGGGAATTCACTTGAGATAGAAACGTTACAGATGGGGCCATTTGGATTAGGAGTGTTTTCACTGAGAAGAAATGTATAATGTACCATACTATGTCTGTTGTTATTGGATATCTTTATGGATTAAAGTTCTCTTCCTTATTGGTGGTAAGCTTTTAGAGTTAGGATTGTCCTGGAGTCTCCAAGAATTAGAGATTAATCTTTAATTAAAAATTATCATGGGATTAATACATCCAGGAATACATCCAGCCAAAACTGGCAGTTCTATTTTGAGATAAGGCACAGATAACAAAGCCTAGCTTAATGGAACCCCAATCCTGACTAGGCCGCCTGAGTGCTGTTATTTATATAACTATTACATCTTAAACATTGTTGTCAATGAATTAATACTCTTACAAACATTGAATAACTCAAGGAGCTCAACCTACTCAGCTTCTCATAAAAAAGGTGATTGGATGATTGTATCACAGTCTATAAATACCTATGGGGGAACAGAAACTTGGTAATAGAGCACCCTTCAGTCTATCAGGTAAAGATATAATTGGGTCCAGTGGCAGAAATTGAAGCTAGATAAATTCAGACTTGAAAAAAAGGTGAAAATATTTAAGTGAAGATAATTAGCCTCTGGAATAATTTACCAAGGCTTGGGGTGGATTCTCCATCACTGGCAAATTTTAAATCAAGATTGGACATTTTTCTAAATGATCTGCTCTAGTTCAATCACACCTATTGGATTTGAAATAGTAATTAATTCAGAGAAGTCTTATGGCCTGTGTTATGCAGGAAGTCTATCTAGATGGTCACAGTGGTCTCTTCTGGCCAAAATTTGTGGATCTATGAATAAGAATACTCCAGCAGAGTTCCTCCTTTTGTCTGATCCTGAATGGAAATTCTAATCCTTGGTTTACATCTTTAAATAAAGTCGGCTCCTATGATCATAACATAACAAATATAGCAGCATTTATGATTGCACTGCAGGAGGAGAATTGAAAGAGGAGGAGAGGGAAGAGAGCTTTTATTTCAACATAAATATGGGTTGATTAGTTAAAAGTGACTAAGAACATTATGGAAAGAATTGTGTTTATCCTAATACTTGTTCACCTGTTTTTTACCCCACCCAACATGCTTCTTTGTATTATCTGCCTGTTATGCCTTGTCTTTTTGAGATTGTAACCGCTTTCGTACCTGTTTACTATATATATGTACAATGCCTATCACAATAAGGCCTTGGCCCGGCCCTCTAGAGTCTAGGATTACCATAATAAAAGTGATCAAGAAGAATCATATCAACAAATACCGGCGTGATGTAGTAAATCAATGATCTGATCACCTATACACCATTATGCCGCAAGTGTAGAATGCCACGAAATGCATAAGAGATGCACAAAGCCCTACTTTATTTTTCTTCTAGTGAATTCTACATGTTCTTTGTGCAGGACCCTAAACCGCAGTGCCTGCTTGTTTTAAACTGATCGTTTCAGGTCTCAAGAAGGCATTTCCTCTTCCCTGGAACAGAACTGTCCTGTAGGCCAGGTATATTACAGGGCGTTTTCACCTTCTTCTGAAACATTAGGTTTTGGCTACAACCAGAAGCGGGATTCTGGACTTAATAGAGCCATGATCTGATCAGGAATGGGAAGTTCTGCACTTCCCTTCCCTTTCCCCTGGCTTTTACACACAAATGTTCATATTCTTGAAGATCCATGCCATGCACCTTCTTCACAAGCAAAGAGGGCTGGCTGAGATCCCCTTTGAAGTCTGTCAAGACAACTCCTTCATCACCCAGTTTATTAACGCAAGTTGCTTTATGCCTCGGAAGGCAGGCTGACCTTCTGCTGAATAGGTTAGCTGCCCAGGCAGATGGGGTCTCTGCAGTACTCAGTGTCTGCCTAGCCCCAAGTACTCCGAGTATTTTCCACTGAATGGCGCCATTGCTGTATAGAAACCTTCTGTTGCATCGTGCTTGAATACAAACACAGCAACTCTGTTAAATCTGCTAACCAAAATATATACCTAGGTTCAGTGAGGCATGAAAATGATTAGACACAAGTGGAATATTTGGGAACTTTTTAAAGTAGCATTTAAGTTGACTTTAAAGTTGTTTTACTGTGTCTGAAGAAGGTCCATGTTTTGCTGTTATTAATCCACTGTTTTATCTGTCTAATCTATTTTATTTGTTAATCTGTTCAGGAATTTATGTCATGTTAATGAGCATAATATGGATATGTGTATACTGAAATATTAAGCTTGGGCTCAGACTCTAGCTTGAGTCCAACCCTCCCCCCTTTCCTCCCTCCCCCCCGGTCCATCTGTACATAGATCTCTGACTTAGGCTTGGACCTAGGTTCCTAGGACCCTGTGTGGGTGGAGGGTGAAGCTGGAACCCAAGGTTTGAGCCCTATTGCTTTGCAGTGTGGATGCAGCTGTCCCCCCCGCCCAACTTGTGTCCACTCCTGGGAGTCTGCCAGAAATATCCCACAATCCCATGGGCAGCTTCCTTTGTCCTCTCTATCCCAATAATCTCCAATCCACTCACCTGAAAATGGAAGCAATCCCACTTGCTTTCATGCAGCAGCTCAGTGAGTCAGCATTTAACCGTTCCTTTGTGTTCTTACTGCCAAGCTGCAAACACACCATCAGAGAACCTTCGGTATTTGCAATGGAGACTGACCAGAAGAAACCTTCTGCAAAGTGCGCTGCTTGATGGTATTGGGAGCACTGCCAGATTTTGGTGATTCTCTGATGCAAGGCCAGAAAAACTGTGGACTTCAGTAAGCGTACAGGAATGACCACGCCTACCAGCAAACAATGAAGACTGGCAGCGTTGGAAATTTACCAGACTGGTGACCAGTGTAGGGAGCGGACTGAGTGGCTCAAGACTGAGTACAGGAAAACTAGGGAGCAGAACCACAACTCACTGACATCATGTCTGTTTTATGACGAGTTTGACTGGATGCTGGGCATTGTGCCGAGCCTGGAGCCAGTGGTAGTGCACGATGACCGTTTCAGCCAGGATGGTGCTCTACTGGCCCCAGAATCCAGCATGGGGACCGAAGGGAGCTGGCAGCCACTGCCAAGTGAGGGCAGTAAAGTGACTGTTGCTGAAACTGGTGCCCCAGGAGGTCATGTTGTAGAAGCAGCAGCAGCACATCCTGGGACCATACATGGAGGAGATGATTGATGGCCCCTGGAGGAAAAGCCTGTCTTGGAGACTGCAGCAGACAAAGAAAGGGACAGAAGCTGCCGCAGAGCTTGGTAAGTTCCATTTTAATGTTTATTAATATAGGAATGGGAGGGATTTCTGCACCATGAACCAATGCAAAAGTTATGAGAAGCCCCAGCTAGGTGCATTTATCCGCTAATGGCAGATTGTATCCCAGTGCCTTCACTTCATACACCTCAGCCCACCCTACCGTGTGGGAAGTACAAGCAGTAAAAACACCTTAAAAGTGAATTTTTACTGGAAAATGCAGAGTTTTTTGCTAGGGCCATTCCTGTTTCTTAAAAATATTAACCTCACATTGCCACAGGCTTCTACAGGCTACAGAACCTCCACAGCTCACCCACCTTGCTGCCGGTGCCTGGGCCAATGTACTTTCATGGACCATTCCAAGAGGAAGCATTTTCGTGATGAGCTTATGATTGAAGTTCTGGACAGTGCCAACAGGTTCCAGTACCGAAGAAAGACGAACTTGAGCCTTGAGGAAAGGCCTGAGGGGAGGCAAGAGGAAAGTCAGAGGCTGGCAGCAGAGCTTGAGGATAGAGTTTCAGCACAGGAGCAGGCACTTGCTTCACGGTTCCTGCAACAGGAATGGTGGCAAAGGGAGGAGGACAGAGATCAGCAGAAAGAGAGCTGTTTGAGCAGCTGGTATTACTAATGATCACAAGGGTACCAGCGCCTGCTGCATCACCCACACTCTAGTCTGAGTCCCATGTGATGCTATCCAGAAACAACTTGGAAATTTCTGTGGCTGGATGGCCCATGCAAGCAGGCCCCATGACCAGCTGGGCAGAGCAACTTTGCCCCATGCAGTTCTCTGTATTGCTCCCACCCCTGTGGATGCCGCCCTGGCACCGAGTGTGTAGCAATGGAGAACAGGGAACATGCCATCGTAGGGAGTTTCTGTCTTGCACGTGGTTTACTTGGTTGCACTTGTTCATGTACGTTTCTTGTTTGTTTTTTTAAAGTTCTGCTGTTACTGTTGTTTTGGAGTGGTAATGGCAGCTGGCCTGCCTGGCAGTGGATGAATGATGTACTTTTCCAATATATGTTTATAAATTAAGCTTTTTATTTATCAAGCAAGTTTATTGCTATCACTGCATCACATCATACACTGTGTATTTCAAACAATAAAGTTAAACACATGATCAGGGACAATTAGGAATTAGTATGCAAAGACTATTCTAGTTAGTTTCATCAGTCTGTACTGTGACTCACCCTCCCTCCCACATTGTTTGTGAAGATAAGGTTTAAGAAAACCCTTATTGTGCTGTCTGGCTGCTTAGTCCCAAATGGATGTTCTAGGCTACTTTGGGTCCCATATTCGGGGCAGGGAAGGAATTTTCCTCCAGGGCAGATTGGCAGAGGCCCTGGGGTTTTTTCGCCTTCCTCTGCAGCGTAGGGCATGATTCACTTGCTGGAGGATTCTCTGCACCTTGAAGTCTTTAAACCATGATTTGAGGACTTCAGTATCTCAGACATAGGTTAGGGGTTTATTACAGGAGTAAGTGGGTGAGATTCTGTGGCCTGCATTGTGCAGGAGGTCAGACTAGATGGTCATAATGGTCCCTTCTGACCTTAAAGTCTATGAGTCTATAAACTGTCAGCGCTCCCCTTTCCTTCTCCCTACAGCCCCACAGGTTGCAGCATGGCCTAATGGTTGACCTTCTCAGTGCTATTGACAGTTTAGACAGACCACTGACTGCAGTGTACTACACTGTGGCCACTGCACAAAGAGAATCCATTGTAGTTCAGATTGGGCTGGTTTTCTGTAAAGTTAGTCAGCTTTTTGAATAGTTCCAGTGTAACTTATAACTGGAACAAAGTCATTTTTCACTTATGTTTTTACCTTTTTACATTGAGCGACGTTTGTCACCCACATGAAAGTTAGAAGCTTTTTTTTTTTTTTTTTTTTATGAAGAGGACAAAATTGTAATAGCACCATGAAGTTTCTGGATATCAGCTGTCTCACGGCATCTGAAAGGGTCTGTCATCTCTTCAGAGCCAGAGTTCTGAACATTAGCTTAATGAGTGGAAATCTTTCCTTCTGTGTTCCTGTCTTTCTGCTGTGTACTATAATAACCACATCAAAAGGACCTACTTACACCAGAAATGTTTTTCAACATAGTTGAAATACTCTTCCCTCTTGTAGCGGAAATGGTAGTTCACCATACTGAGGCAACATTAACTTCTGCTATAATCCCCATTGGAGGACAGAGCTCTCAACTATACCACGTTTCATGGTACAGGAACTTCTCACTTAAAGTCGTCCTGCTTAATGTTGTTCCGTTGTTCCGTTGCTGATCAATTAGGGAACATGCTCATTTAAAGTTGTGCAATGCTCCCTTCTGACATCGTTTGGCAGCCGCCTGCTTTGTCCACTGCTTGCAGGAAGAGCAGCCCGTTGCAGCTACCTAGTGGGTGATTGGAACCCAGGTGGACCGGCAGCCCCCCATCAGCTCCCCACTCCCCTAAGTTCCCTGTGCAGCAGCTGCCCAGCTGGCTATCAGTTGCCAGCAGTTCAGCTGTCCCTCCCCACACTGCCCTGTGCTGCTCCTGCCCTCTGCCTTGGAGCTGCTCCCTGAGACTCCTGATTGCTGTGGGGGCAGGGAGAGGGGAGGAAGAGAGGTGCTAATGTCAGGGTGTCCTCCTGCGTCCCTCTTACCCCGTCTTTCATAGAGCAGGGGATGCACATGGACAGAGGGAGTTGCTGCCTTAGGCAGTAGCTGCAGTTCGGTCTCTGCTTGCTGATTTAATTAACAAGGCAGTGTACTTCTGGACCCCACTCTTCATACTTAAAGGGGAAATGCGCATCTCTATCTCTCAAATACACACAGGGTGTGTGTGTCTGTCTGTCTGCCCTCCCTCCTTTCCTGCTGCCTTGTAGAGTGTGAGAGTTAACCCTTGAGGGCTTAGCAAATTGCTAGTTCATCATTTAGCAGTAAGGCATTCCCTGGGAAATATCCACCCTCTGACTCCTCTGCCTCAACCAAGCTTCACAGTCATCATCATTAGGTACCAGTATTAAATTGTTTGTTTAAAACTTATACTGTCTGTGGTGTGTGTATAATATATAGTCTTCGGTCTGGTGAAAAAAATTTCCTTGGAACCTAACCCCCTTATTTACATTAATTCTTATGGGGAAATTGGATTTGCTTAGCATCATTTCACTTAAAGTTGCATTTTTCAGGAATGTAACTACAACATTAGGTGAGGAGTTCCTGTATATTCTTCCTTTGAGCTTATTCAGGCTTCCCATTATTCTGTCTCAACAACTAGGTTGGAATGAGAGCAGAGAGTGACAGCTGGTAGCAGCTGGGTAAGGAGAGGAGGAGACCTGACTCAAAGCACACCGTCTTGCATCTCCGTGGGATATTTACCTTTTGCAAAACAGTCACCAGAGAGCAATGGTACTTGTACACACTAGCTACAACATTACAAGGGGATGAGGTGCTTGCTACCTATTAAGCTTGTCATCATCCCATGTGGAACTCTTGCTGGCCAGCTAGATGATATCTGCCCGTTTACTTGCCTTCTGATGATGCATTGTCTGCCTCTTTGGTAATCTTTGCAGAGGTATCTTGGTGTACGTGGCAAGGTGATAATATCCATGCTTACCAGATGCTGTGCAGCTCTGCAGACCCTGTCACAGTCACATTGTCAGACCTGAATTGAGTGGGTGTTAAATTGCAGCATTTCTCCACTCACTCCTGCACCCCCCCCCCCCCCGCTCCAGTTGGAAAACCAAAGTTGAGGGAAGTAATTTCTTCAAATAGATTTGAGACCTGAGGACCTGTTCTCATTGCTGGGGTCTCAAAATTGCTTTTTTTATCTCCTAACGTGAATGTTTTTACATTTGAGAGAGAAATCTTAATGATGGGCTAATCTATAGGATCAAAATATGCTCTCCTTAAGAGCCACAGTAACAAATGATTGAATGTTTCTATGACATTAATTTGGTCTCCACCCTCTCAATCATTTTGAGAGAGAGATGAAACTGCATTTGTCTCTTTGGCAGCAGTGAACAAGCAGGTGGCTCAGAAATTCCCACTGTTTTTGTGGGAAAGACAGAAATATCCTGCAGAGATGACTTCACCACAGACACTGGAGGGTTTTAAGAAACATCCATCTCTTTTTTTTTTTTTTTTCTTTTATCCCTTTTCCCATCAGTATTCTCTCTCTTTAGCCAGTGATTGACTTATGAGCTAACAAAATCACTCACAGGAGCAAATCTTCCATTAATCCCACGGTAAGGATCCTGGATTGTTGAGAACTTGATATTCTTTCCAAGCGTCCATGACTAAGCAAGGAATTATGTGTTTCTTTTTTAAAAACCTCTCTTATTTAAAGGGATATGGTCATAACAAGAGAGCTCTTTTCTTCAACAGCTAACTCACCTGGGAGCTCTCAAGGATTCAGCAAACGCTTCCGTTCCTCCACAGGGTCTGCAAGATGGAACTAGATATCCAGGAGATCCAGGACAGGACAGACTCACAGGCTCCCCAGTGAGTCTCTTGGCATGGTATCACAGGAGAGTCAAATTGCTGTCACAGGGAGAGTAAACAAGCAGCCTGGGTTTCTCTCTGTAATAGGGTCTTGTTAAAACTTGGGACCCCAGTCTTAGCTTCTCAAGGATCCTGCAGCAGCAGTTCTTACACGTTTCAGGAGAATAGTTATTCAAACCGAGCAAGAATCTGGCTCCAAGAGATGACATCAAATGTTTCCAAAGAAAGCACCTGGAAAGCCATTTCTGTTGAGGAGCCTGGTATGTTCTTTCGACTGACCAGTGTTCAGTTTACCATCTCTTCAGCTGGGATAGTCCATCTGGGTCAAAGGATGACACCGCGTCTTTGAAATACATCAGAGTATTCTTCCATAGCAGTGTGCTCAGGGTAAAAGTGATATGATGCACCCTCCTTCCCTAAAAACTAAGTTCCTTCATCACTATGCCTTTCTGAGATCTGGCCCTGGAAGCCAATAAACAAGCAAAAGAGACTTAAAACACATCTCCAAAAAAAACTCTCCAAAGCTGATGGGTAGACTTGAGTCTTTGCATCATTCATGCCATTCATGTACCAAAGAATCAGGCTGTGGGTTGTCAGTGCCACGGAAGTTTAGTCTGGCTTGTGACTTTCGTCCCTTTTTTTAAGCTATGGAGAGCCTCGGAAAGGTCTGGAAGGATCACTTGAAGGTCAGACTGATTGATTGTGCTGAATTGGTGTAGGGAGTCTCTTCTTTTTTAACCAGAATTCTGCAGATATCATACATTCCCTGTAACTATGTTTCAATAAGATCTCTCACTGTCAGTTTTAAATTTTTGAGCCTTAATCTTCAGATCAGAGATCTCCAAATCTTTCATAGAGTGGGATACATCTTAATGGAAAGATTGTCTTGTGGATTATGATTACACCAGCCACGTTTCCTTGTATTGACATAAATCTGTTCCCTTTCCAGTCATGTTCTCATGAGCTATCTCTTCTGTTGCCATTGGCATACATTCTTGATGTAGCTACAGCAGTTCTTAAAAGGCAAGGTGATATTAGGAGAGAATTGTGATGTATTTTTAGCTTTATATAATTAAATGTAACATCTGGAAACAGGGAGAAAGAGCCAATGCTACTTGTCCAGTCAGCCCTCATCATATGAATAGCGAGTACTCTGTGGCTCACCAGTGGCTTGCAGACCACAGTTTCAGAGCCGCTGATTTAAAAGCAATTTTATGTTAATATTGTGGTCTGAGAACTCAAGAACTGGTATTCACAGCATACAGTACTCAATATGCATACTACAGTTACCCACAACACATACTAAAGTTTATTCACATTATCAAAAATGTTAAGTGCTATTAAGCATTCACATTTAATTGTTTCTGATCTGTTGAAAGAGACGCATTTCCATTCAGAGACTATAAACCTCTTTATGTATTAGATTAAACTTCATTAACAAAACTGTCCACCCATTCCCAATCTATAGCACCCTTATAGAGCCCAATCTTTTTCTTCCTGAAGTCAGTGGCCAAATAAAGAGAGACGTCTAAAATTGTGTAATATACACCTTCTGATGCCTCCTCTGATGGTACGTGTACACAGCAGCTGATATACCCTAAGACTTAGATTATCACCCAAAGACACACACATCATGTTACACTTTCCTGTTAGTTACTTTTCTTGCTAAACTAGTCTTTTTCACACACCCCTGGTTGTTACACCAGCTGTAACTCCTCTAGATTAAGTAAAGACATTTCAGCTTTTGTACGTGGGTGGTAGTCTCTGGGATGAGAATGTACACTAGTATAATTTATATGCTGAAGATGCTGGAAGGAAGACGACTTACCTAGATTCCCCTCTAAATTTAGCCTATTTGAGGATTTTGCAATTAATTTCAATGCCAGGAAAAGTAGAATCAGTGATGCTGAGGTTAAGTCACTCAATACCCATGTATTATAGCTTGGCTATAAAGTAGTGATGAGTGACAATGCTCTTCATTATATGGCCCTGTTTTCAGGAGTTTATAACATTTGGGGAGAGCAAGGAGATAGATAGGTTGCTCTTAGCTGAAAATTTTCTTGCTTGTTCTCTCAAAAGTGGCTTGAGGGGAGTTTAACTATATTCAGTTGCCTATGAGATATCAGTGTGTGAAGGGAATATTTTTTCACTATTTAAATGATACATATGCTTTTTTTAGGTTCAAACACTTTTTAAATAGGTTCTTTCTAATACTTTGAACTTACCATAGAACTTAGTCCTTAGGACAAGTGTTTTTCATGTGATTTGAAGAAATTACATTTCTTAGCATTTAAAACTAGGAGCTGCATTATCTTTTACTCCTTTTTTAACAAAGATGAGATGCTCACCTGGCATCTTCAGTATCACCCTTTGAAATAAAGTGCAACTTTTTTATATTTCAGTTGTTATGCCAGGTTGCATTCCAAGTATATGTATTTTTGCTTTTTTATGAGGTTATGACACAATTCACATTATTTAATATAGCTTTTGTGGTTTAATATTTATTCTGCAGCTGCTATAATTTAGCTTTCATTATATAATTATTCTTTAATTACAGGCCTATTCAAAGCAAAAGCTGGAAATACTGCTACATGAAAAGAAAAGGTTCCTACTTTGCGAATTATGTACCTAAACGCAGCCTTTATCTATGTACCCTAAAATAACTGGACAACAGACAACAGTATAGAAGAAAGACGCAGATTTTATATTTTTACAATAATTGAAGATAAATACACCGGACCCTCGTTATAGTCCATGTCGCTATAGCGTGGGTTCGCATAAATTTGGGATCCATGGCAGCACGTCCCCCACGTTAACGTGGGACCGCATGAGGATCCTGAACTCCAGACTATAGCGAGGGTCTGATGTATGACCCATGTATGTAGTATAGAGAAGGTAAACTGAAAACTTGTGTTTTCTCTTTTTTAGAATATGAGCTCAAACATTCAATGGAATTGAAAGATGACAAATTCAAAGCTGATTAAACAAATACTTTTATCAAATGTCCCCCAATTAATCTGTGGCTCTCTCATTACCACAGGATATCACTGAGGTAGAGAGTTTAGCAGGATTCAAGAAGGGATTAGACATTAAGGGCAAGTGGTAAACACCCGCAGCTAAATATAAAAGGTGACTTTGCCAGAGGGCTGGAAGTTGTGGTGGAATTGAAAATTATATTAGGATCATAGGAGCAACAAGAGGGGAAAACAATGAGCAGATCCCCCAACATCTTAGATCTCTCTACAAGAGGAATGACATAACTGACATCACAGAGGCTTGATGGAATAAATCTCATGATTGGCATACTGGAATAGAGGGTTATAGTTTATTCATGGAGGACAGGCAGGGAAAAATGAGAGACACAGTGCACATCAAGAATGCATACACTTGTCTTGAGATGCAGAAGGCAGTGAGGAGAAGACCAGTTGAAAGTTTCACGGTGAAGATGAAAGGGGGAAAAATAGGGGCATTGTTACCATAGAGGTCTACTGCAGACCACCAAATCAGGAGGAGAAGGTGGATGAGGCATTTCTAGAACAAATATCAGAAATATCCAAAACGTTAGACCCGTGCCTGGTAGTGATGGGGGACTATAACTAACCAGACATCTTTTAGAAAAGTAATGGCAAAACGCAAAATGTTCACTAAGTTCTTGGAGTGTGTTGGGGATAACTACTTGCTTCAGAACATGGAGGAAGTAACTGGTGGGGGGAGCCATTTTAGACTTTATTCTGACTTAGGGAAGAATTAGTTATGAAACTTAGGGCTTGTCTGCACTACTGTCCGGATCGACGGGCAGCGATCAATCCAGCCGGTGTTGATTTATTGGATCTAGTATAGACGCAATAAATCTAGCACTGACTTCAGTACTCCTACTGAATGAAAAGTACAAGAGGAATTGACAGGAGAGTGTCTTCTGTTGACAACCTCAGTGAAGACACTGTGGTAAGTAGATCTAAGTACCTTGACTTCAGCTATAATATTCACGTAGCTGGAGTTGCCTTAGATCGATTCCTCCCCCAACCTCATAGTGTAGGCCAGCTCTGAAGGTGGAATGTGTCTTAGGTGAATGTGATCAGACGTTCATAGGTTTCATGATTCTAATGAAAGGAATCAGTGAGAGCAGCTTAATAAAAACAAAAGATTTAAGAAAAAGCAAACTTTAACAAACTCAGAGAACTAGTAGATAATGTGCTCACGGGGACACAATCTAAGGGAATAAGGAGTTCAGGAGAACTGGCATTTTCACAAGGAGACACTATTAAGGGCACAACAGCAAACTATTCTGATGCAAAGGAAAGTTAGGAGGAATACTAAGAGGCTGATATGACTCCATCAGGAATTCTTTAATGACCTAAATATCAAAAAGGAATCCTACCAAAAGTGGAAACGTGGACAGATTGTTAAGAACGAATACAAAATAATAGCACGAGCATATAAGGACAAAAATGAGAGGCTAAGGCACAAAGTGAGTTTCATCTAGCAAGAGACATAAAAAGCATTAAGTAAAGGTTCTAGACATAGATTAGGAGCAAGAGAAAGATAAAAGAAAGTGTAAGTCCACTACTTAATGAAGAAGGAGAGCTAATAATACCCAAAGCCTCACCAAGGCTGAGGTGTTTAATGCCTATTTTGCATCAGTTTTCTCTAAGAAAGTTAACTGTGAGTGGATGCTTAATGCAATTAATATTAACAAGAAGAGGGAAGAACCCAAGCCAGAATAGAGAAAGAACAGGTTAAAGAATATCTAGATAAGTTAGATGTCTTCAAGTCGGCAGGGACTGATAAAAATTTTCCCTAGGGAAAAGGAACTAACTGAGGCAATCTCAGAACTATTAGCAGTTATCTTTGAGAACTCATGGAGGCTGGGTGAAGTCCCAGAGGGCTGGAAAAGAGAAAACATAATTCCTATCTTTAAAAGGGGGAATGAAGGGGATCCAGGAAATTACAGTTTAACTTTGATACCTGGAAAGATAGTGGAACAAATTATTAAACAATCAGTTTGTAAGCACCAGAGGATAATAGGTTGATAAATAACAACCAACATGAATTTGTCAAGAACAAGTTATGCCAAACCAGCCTAATTTTCTTACTGGTGTGGTGGATGCGGGGAAGCAGGAGACGTAAGCTTGTTTTCATAAGGCTTTGGACACAGTCCCACGTGACATTCTCATAAGTAAATTAGGGAAATGTGGTCTAGATGAAGTTATAAAGTGGGTGCACACAACTGGTTGAAAAACCATACTCTGAGTAATTATAAATGATTTTCTGTCAAATTGGGAGGGCGTATCTAGTGGGGTCCCACAGGGATCAGTCCAGAGGTTGGTACTATTCATTCAATATTTTTATTAATGACTTTGATAAAGGAGTAAAGAGTATGCTTATAAAATCTGTGGATGACACCAAGCTGGGAGAAGTCACAAGAACTTCAGATTACTGGTTTAGAACTTAAAATATCCTTGACAAATTGGAGAATTGGTCTGAAGTCAACTAGATGAAATTCAATAAAGACAAGTGCAAAGTCCTTCACTTAAGAAGGAAAAATCAACTGCAGAAATATAAAATGAGGAATAACTAGGTAGGGAGTAGTACTGCTCAGGGGGTTATAGTGGATCACAAATTGAATATGAGCCAAAAATATGAAGGAATTTAAAAAAAAACCCAACCCCAAACCTAATATAATTCTGGGGCGTATTAACAGTAGTATCACAAGTAAGACATGAGAGGAAGTTGTTCCACTCAGTTTGATGCTGGTGAGGCTCATCTAGAATACTGTGTCCAGTTCTGGGTGCTAATCTTTAAGAAAGGTGTGTACAAATAGGAGAGAATCTAGGGGAAAGCAACAAAAAATGATAAAAGGCTTAGAAATACTAGTAGGGCCCTACCAAATTCACAGTCCATTTTGGTCAATTTCATGGATGTTGGATTTTAAAAATTGTAAATTTCATGATTTCAGCTATTTAAATCTGAAATTTCATGGTGTTGTCATTTTAGGGATCCTGACCCAACCCTCCCCCTCCCTCGAAATCCCTTTTGGATGAGTACCCCCAGTTTGAGATATGTTGGTCTCCCCCCGTGAAATCTGTATAGTATAATGTAAAAGCACACAAAAGACCATATTTCACGGGGGGAGACCAGATTTCACAGTCCGTGACGAGTTTTTCATGGTTGTAAATTTGATAGAGCCCTATATATGAGGAAAGGCATATTTTGTCATATTTAGTCTTGAGAAAGGAAGATTGATGGGGGAGCTGATACATTTTCAAATACATTCAGGGCTGTTATAAAGAGGACAGTGATCAATTGTTCTCCATGTCCACTGAATGTAGGAGAAGTAGTAATGGACTTAACCTTCTGCAATAAGAGATTTAGCTTAGATATTAGGAAAAACTGTCTAACTACAAGGCAATTTAAACACTGGCATAGACTTTCAAGGGTGGTTATGGGATGCCCACCTTTGGAGGTTTTTAAGGGCAGGATAGATAAACACTTGTCAAGGATGATCTAGGTTTACATGCTCAGAACAGGTCAATGGACTTGATGACCTCTCAAGAGCCCTTCTTCCAACCCTATATTTCTGTGATTTGTATGGATAACAAGAATATCCGGGGTTGCACATTAAATACTTTGTAAAAAAAAGTTTTGGAAGGAATATACGCTTTCGTACTTCAGGGCATAAGCCAGACTCTTAATTATCAGGATTAGGTTTAAGCAGAATCTTTCTCTATGGGCAGGTCATTCCATAACTGCCGACTGCAGGATTTCTTATACTTCCTTCTGAAACAGCTGGTACAGCTACTGTCTGTCACAGGCTATTGGTGTTAGTGCTACGTTGTAATTATTTGTGCAAAATTGTATCCACTGGATAATTTCTTGTGGTGCTACTTAACTGTATTCATGTTTAAAACATCTTTTCAAAGCTGCTATATACAAAACACTATAATACAGTTCAGAAAACAATTCTGTAGAGAGAGGTGGACAAAAATGAGCTGATACTATCTAATGTGACTTTTCCATTTCTGACTTCTGTGATTAAATCTGCCTCCTCACTCTCCTTTTTACCTGCCAGTGTGCTACTCACAATATGCGTATTATCCTCGTGTGGTGTTTGGTAAAATTGCTTTATTAAAGTGGAGCTTGTGATAAATTATGTGGTGATGTGTCTTTGTGCTCTCCAGAAATGTGGCATAAAGTATTCTGAAAACTTGTTGCTAATCTGATCTCTCCCACGATAGTCCAATTTAAGAAACAAATGGTTTTATAATGTCAGATATATAGTTCTACGTGCAGTAAGAGGAAGTAACCACAGGATTTTTGGATTTTACTGTTCTTATTTTTAAAAAATATTTTTTTCTTAAAGAAAAAGGTTGTGGCCTCTAAATGCATATTCGCTTCCTAACCACTTGTGTCCATCTCTGTTCCCACCTTCATTCGTTTTTGCTGTGGAGTTAGAGATAAGGCTATATTCAAAACATCAAACAGCAAAACACATCAATGGGAGCTCTAGACATGTAGAAGAAATGTAGAATGAGCAACAGAGTTTGCAACGTGGATTGAAGAATAAAACTGTACCCTTAATACAGCCCAGTAAGCACTTCCTAATTTGCTACTCTTTTACCTTCAGGGATAGTTTAACAATCTTAGCTTTGCTGAGATCTTTCTCTGTGTGGGAGTGTTCTCTTCAGCATTGCTCTCCTGCACACATGAAACTTAACCGCAGGCTTCTGAATATCCTGAGAATAGTTTCTTCAAAGGAAGATCAAAAGTGTTTACTAATGTCTGATGAGGCTGCATGCCTGTCTCACTCATGAACTCATGTCTGTGGTGAGCAAGTTAAAGGACAATCAGGATCATTATCCCACTTGTTTGATCATTAGCTTCTTAGTTTCTCAGAGGGTAAATGACTCTTGTTTGGAGGGGGGAAGAGGAAAAAAAAGCCCCACAGATGTCCCATAATTTTAACAAGACATGAATAATACGACTGTGCACAAGCCCAAACCTCCGTTGTGCTTCCCTTGCACTGTGTGGGATGATCTACTTGAACTTCAGACACAAATACTTGGAGTATTTCATGTTCAAAAGTGCTGAAAAGACATTAACTAATTAACATATTAAAATTCAGTTGCATTTATTTTTATGAATTTTACAAATTATGTAAAATAGCCAGATTTGGTTTGCAAGGGTTCATCAAAACTTTGATTTTGGTTTTCATGGGTATGTGGTTTCACTTGATTTTTCATGTAAACCATACAAAACTATGGATCACTCAAGTTTGCTCTAAAAGTTTTGTCAACTTCTCTCAAATCCAGCATTCTCAAACTTTTGAAAGCTTGTCCTCTGCTTTCATAAAATGGATAAATTTGCGTTCTTCCTCCCCATCCATTCTGCAACTTTACCCTGCCTTTTAAATCTTAATTTATGATCTTTTGTGCCCTTTGGTCTCTCTTTTGTACCTCCTAGGAGAATGCACCCCACTTTTAAGACTGCTTACAGAAGCATTTCTTATTCCAGGCATTTTATGCCATACTCATCACCATGGTATCTAAGCATCTGGATTTCAACAAAACTAGCATAAGATTCAGGTTTGTAATTAATCCTAGAGTGTTGGATTTCATAACAGATTTCACACAGTCCTCATAAATGACCTTATTCTGCAGCCACCCAGAAATCTGAAAGTAAGCATCAAAGTTCATTCAATCAGAAATTAAACCATG
Organism: Dermatemys mawii; assembly: GCA_007922305.1. NCBI lineage: Eukaryota > Metazoa > Chordata > Testudines > Dermatemydidae > Dermatemys > Dermatemys mawii. Next base: position 24,556,940 of record ML677351.1, read on the forward strand.
TAAGTTTTCTTTTGTACTGTCACTTTAGAGCATTCATCTAATTCATAATCTGGGTTTTCCTTTTTCATTATAAAGCTCCAGTTCAGATGTAATTTATGTTCAGTGAACCACTACATTGTGCTCCAATAATTAGAGGAATATTGTATTATCACAATTATTCCCTTCTGTATATACTGTAATACAGAAGGTGTGATTTCATGTGTTATTGTTCTCTAGTTTGTTTATTAAATCATAATAATGAGTTTTAATTGTAAGTTAACACCTACTCATGATTATGCCAGACACAAATAACCTGCCCGAATTGGACAACAGAAATCTTTCGTATTGTATAAGAAATACAGTGTAAAGCTGCTTTCCTGGATCTGTAAACTAACACAAAAGAGAAATGTTAAAAGCATTGCAGGGTTTTCCCTGCCCGCGTGGAAGGTCATCCAGTATTCTTCCCCTTCTCCCCTCCCCCTGGATTTAGACCCCAATTCTTAAAGGCCCTGAGCACCCACAACACCTTTCAAACTGAGACCACTGGGACTTGAATCTGTCAAGATCAAGTCTTCAATCCTCTTGATGACCTCCCTCCCAGAGAGTGCTAGATCCTGCTTCCTATGGCACTGCTCAGGTTAGTCAGAGGGAAGGAATGTGGGAAAGTGACAAGAGTTTATTCCCTATCCTCTGAGGAAAGAATGCTGCTCCGTCAGGCACCCAGCTTTTGCCAGTTTGTGACACAAATGCTGAATCTCTGCCAAAGATCCACTAGAACCACGTCATCCTGACTTGCCAGCATCCACAGTGGTAATACACTGCACTGTATCTATTTTTACTTGAAGGCCCAGACATGGAAGGTACGAACATCATCTACAAAGTTGTGAGCATTCTCATTTCTCAAATTCAGTTGGATTTGAGGATGCTCTCTACTTCTGCATGATTGAGACTTCAGATTGTAATCTCTTTAAGGGCATGGATTCTGGTTTTTTGTTTTGTTTTTTTATTTTAAAACCTCGAGCAAGCCGTCTATTGATTTCATTGACAGCAGGACCATGTCCTTTGTTTTCTACTTTCTACCATTTGTAAAGTGCATGAGGCCCTTGGCAAATAAATAATAACGTGCAGAATATAGAAGTCTCCATGTAGCTTATCACTTCAGCTCTATTGTTGCTTGCTACTTTTTTGCAAGTGGTATTTTTATTGAGATTAATTTTCTCTTATTGCCTGAAATGAGCCTAAGTAAAATCATGCCTTTGGCTCTGAGTGATTGTTAATAAATTTTATATGGTTAATATTATTAATTGGTGGCTGTGGCTGTACATGTCTGGCAGGCAAACAAAGGGGAGCATGAAAAGTGCAGATTTTGAAAGGTAACTGTATAAGGTGAAAATTTTTTTTGTCTGTGTGTTCAGATTACAAGTTTTATAAGCCATGATATTCATTATTATTTATTGTAGTAGTTTACAGGTTTAGACCCTTCAGCTCTCTTGGGAATATACCCAGCTCCAGTGATGTAACTTTGGAAAATGCAATAAAAATCCATTGGAAACCACAGCCTTCTAATAGGAAGTTTCTTGAAAGCAGTAAAATTAAATTGCCTCCACACTGAAAAAGGAAGTGGAATGGATGGCTGTACGCAGGGTAAAATTGACTCTTGTATGTCCCCAGTTTTCTTGGTTGAAATTTTGTGTATTTAGGTTGTCATCTCTGGTTGGAGGGGAAAGGGTGTGAACTTGTAAATTTCTCCTGTTTTTAGATAACAGACTTTGCAATTCCACTACAATAGTCTTCATACTTAAGGAGGTATGTTCCTGATTTGCAGCCACAGCTGTGACTTCATCCTGTTTCTGATTATGTTGTAAGTCAGTCTTCTGAGGGTAACATGTATTTCAGAGGCGGCTTTGAACACATTGCCATTTGTTCCTTTCTTTGTTTTTCCACTTGTTCAGATAAAGATGGCTGTTGGGAGTCAAGGATAGGGGAAAAACACAGACACATGGCTGTGCAGTCATACTCTTTTAAGACTTGGGTTTTTGCAAGGGACCAGAGGGCACTGCAAGTATGTGGGACTTGGTTGCCTTAACTCCTTTAGGACTCTGCAAATCGCAGTGTAAATTCTCACTGATTTTCAGAAACATGCCTGATAAATTTTAAACGAAGCTTGGATAATTCCCAGCAAAGCTGCCTGGCACCAGTACAACATGGTTAGGTGGAGTGATGTTTTGATGTATCCTTTTTTAACACAGAAGAGAGAGGTGGTGAATTTTCTCCTGGCCTCTTGCTTGAAGCTGGCTTGGTGCTTGATAGCCTTGTGGAACCAGATCGGTGAATGGTAGGAACCAGAGGAGGGTGGTGGTATGAGACTGTACTAACACAGATATTTAAAATATTATTTTGGAACTGAGCTACGGGAGTGGCATGGTGTGAGGAGATCTCTGATTGTTCAGACCACATGGGACAAGAAGACCAGTCCATAAGCTCCCATAGAATCATCAACAAGGAGTCAAAGATGATTTTGCCACTGACTTCAATGGGAGCATTATTTAATTGTGGTGAGGGGCATTTTGGTGGTGGTGGGACAGACTTGGGCTTTGTACAGTTGTTTGGCTGGAGGTGACACAATGGAGACAGAAACATCATGTCTGGTTAATACTTTCATTTACAAGTAAATCTTCCAACCTTCAAAAAGTTAAACAGACACTGGACCCCACCCTATAAACTACTTGGAACTGTTGAGCACCCTCAGCACATATATTACTTTAGTAGGAGTTGTGGTTGCTTAGCTCTTCACAGGGGCACTCTAGCATTTTGTAGGATTGGACCCTTTAACCTCAGTACATATTGCTTGGTGTTGCCCTTTGTATATTCAAAAGTGGCTCAGCTCAGGTGCTAATATGCTCATTTCCTTATGAACCCCATCCATCACATCCTCCATGTTTGATGGTTTAGTGCACTTTCGCCCTTCAGTCTAGATACATAGGCTCAAACTTGCAGTGCGGAACAATATTCACTGAAGAAGAAAAAAATCACTTCCAACATCTAGAAGATTAATTTGTGAACATTTGCTTAAGTTTTCTAAAAGGTGCTTTTATGTGATGTTTTATTCCTGAATGGTTTGTAATGAGGAATTCTAGCAGGCAATAGGTGTGTATTTAGTATTAAAAACACTAGCAGATTAAAAGTATATATTCTTTCTGTAAGAGGATAAATTTTCTTAACACTGTTCTGATCAATTCAGTTTTTGTTGGGTGAATAAGTACTTAGAACACATTAATAGCAGAGTGGAATTACCTTGATTAAGAGGATATCCAGACCTGAACAACCTCTGGTTTCAGTACATGCCATTTAGAATGGAAGGCATGGTCACAGGTAATAAATTGGAATATTTCCTTGACGAGAGAACATTACTTTTTTCCTGCACTCTGATTATGTGTAGTTAGAAAAAACAGAATTACTCTTATTATTCTCTTTTTTTTTAAAATTTTTTAAAAAAGGTTCCTTCCACCACTCTTGCTACTGAGCAAAGCACTGTAGAAATCAGGGTACACCTGGTAGAATCCTTTGACCTTTACTCACACAAGTAATCCTATTGAAGTCTGTGGCACTATTCACATGAACAGGGATTACTTATGCGAGTAGGACTTGTCTGTCTGGGGACACCCAGGGCTTGTCTACACTTGAAAAGTAGCACTTCAGTGTAGATACTTCCTATGCAGAGAGGAGGGGTTCTCCTTTCCATGTAGGTAATCCACCTTCCCGCAAGGTGATAACTAGGTTGGCGGAAGAATTCTTCTATCGACTTAATGCTGTCTACATGGGGACTTAGGTTGGCTTAACTACATCTTTCAGGAATGTGGATTTTTTACACCCTCTGGGTAGCTGATTCTATCAAACTTTCTAGTGTGGACCAGCCTCAGGAAAGTGAATTTAAAGTAAATTAGTTAAACTGCATTAAACTCCTGGATTGACACTCTCACTCAGAATAAAAGGAGCATGTAGACCACTGGTTCTCAAACTTAATGGGTCCGCGGCCCTTTTCCCGCTCCCTGTGGACCTCTGTGACCCATGTATGCCTGCTGAAAAGCCACCGAAGTGAAAGTTTCCGCTTTTGGCAGCTTTCCAGCAGACATGCTGTGTGCTTCGCAGTGTCCACTGAAAAGCCTCCGAAACCGGAAACTTTCACTTCGGCGGCTTTTTGGAGAACACTCTGAAGCGCACAGGTGTCTTCCAGAAAGCTGCCGAAAGCAGAAGCGTTCGCCTCGGTGGCAGTTCAGCGGCACACGGAGCTCGCGACCTCCCGGGAATCACCCGGCAACCCTCCGGGAGGTCGCAACCCCCACTTTGAGAACCCCTGATGTAGACAAACCTTAAGGATTGCAGGATTGGGCCTTTATTTGGCTTTAAAGAGGCTATCTGGTCAGGTTCAAAATGTAACTATATAAAGCTTAATATGTCTTCACTAATTGTTTTAAGTTCCAGAGCAGACAGTTTTTTATTTTAGATTTAGTAATTTCCTTGCAGCATTTCCAGCTGAAATACCAGTATTTCATTGGGGCTGGTGCATAGATCCAAAAACAGTTTTCGTAGTAAAATCTAAGGAAAATGCAAAAAGTAAATGCAGAGTATTGATGACTATAAGTAAACAAGAATTTTTTGTTCAAAATCCTTTCATTTTTAGTAATCTTGGATAGTGTTAGTAATGGAGGTAACAGTATTTTGTTTTGTCTAACTTACCTTTCTGTATTGTCCTTTTAAATTGTAAATTAATCTAATAAACAGTGAGGTATTTGATGATTCCGAAGACTGTGTTTTAAATTTAGGGACCAATCCTGCAAACCTATGAGGTATTAGTGCTCTCTCAGGAATGGTCCTATTGATGACAACAGGACAACTGACAGTAGTGAGCACTACACTAATAGTAAGTTATGTTGAAGTTATTAGAATTGCTTATGGTAGTAAGTAAAACACCCAGTACATTTTGTAGGATTAGATCCTTTGTTTGCATAATTTTATTCGCATGCAAATAAAATGTTCTTTTAATGTAGACCTCAGTTTATAAAGGTACTTCAGCACTTGCCTCAAATTACAGTACGTGAGCTGTTCGACTAAGAAACTAACTGTTCATGTGCTTAAGTTAGGCACATGATTAAATAGTTTGAATCAGGGTCACAATGAGGGCCCTTATGGAGTGCTCTCTATACAGCAGAGTGTGTAGCAGGAAACTTCATTGTCTTACTAACTTTTTTTAAAAAAGTCTATTCATTATCTCCCACCAAAGGAGCCATAGAAAGCTTCTGGTCTGTTTTGGGTAGGATGGAATGGTGTTCTTTTCTCTTCCTGCAGCCTGGGTGTATGTTGTTATTTAAGTGGTGTTCTGTATGACTGTTGGCTCATCCGCATTTGAAAGGTGATGTGGAAACCATTCCATGGTTCTATATATACTACACTGGGTGCTGTAGATCATCCTTGTTTTCACTTCAAAAAGTTGAAAAGGATGGTTGCTATCATTTAAAAATGTAAGCATTTGTGCCTGGATTTAAAGTGCAAATTGTGGGTAAAAAGGACAACAAAACAGATTGCGGGTTTAATAAATGTGGGGACATTGCCATCAAGATAAGGATTTGCCTATATTAAACATTTATCAATCACGCCCTAATGCGAAGCAATGTCTCATTCAGTACTAGGCCTGTGTTCCATCTGATAATTGGGACTTGCTGGGATGTAAGTTCTAAGGTTTTGTACTGCATATAATTCAGTGATTTAGCATGTTTAATTTGACCCTAAATTATTATTGTTCAGGGCCTCATAAAAATAGTTTGAACGCTTAGGCAAGACTACAGTAATAAATGTAGTGTGCGGACTTTGAAAAATATTAAGAATAGAATCCTCGTGAAGTTATACAGACCACCTGTGCAATACGTAACTGCTGAGAGTTAGACCCCCTTATGGACTTGTACTGTACTTGTAATAAATAGCTTTGTCGAATTTGCAGTTGCCTGGTTAAGCATTGAGTCTGGGTCCTCAACTCCCTTAACTTGCAGATGTGACAATGGAATTATAGGCATTTTGTAGATGCATGAGTTCCAGCTACAGCCAGGACTGCTGTTGTGAGTAGGGAGGCACTTAAAAAGTGTGTCCCTATCTTGGCCCCTGCTCCTGACTGTCTCAGAGCTTTGATTAGCAGCTGCAGACTGAGTCAGATCATCAGCTCCTTCCCCCTGCTAATAAACTGTCCTGTGGGAGTAGAATTCAGTTTGCCTCCCAGCTGTGGGGAAGATGGATAGGAGAATCCTGCAGGTGGAAATGGGGAGGAAAAAGGCTCTACCAAAACATAACCATATGCATTCACTTTATCGCTGGGGAAAAGATGAAGGAGAAAATCGACCACACGGGACGTGTTAGTTGCTTAATGCACTTCTGGAAGGGGTGCAGATACTTCTGTGATGAGTGTAGTGTAAGAAGCTGTATAGAAGAGGGAGCATAATAGAGACACTGCATGTGTAGCTGCCACTTTAGGCCCAGGTGACAGTTACTCCCTTGGGTCTGATGGCTGACGGATGCATCAATCTGTCATGTATGAGAGGCCCAAAAGTGAGAAAGCCTAGGGTGAGGGGAGGGCAAGGAAAGGAGAAGGGAGACCACTTGGGGGCCTGCTCCCATAGCTCACCCTGGTGCCTATAAATCCTAGCTGAACCTTTGACTAAGGGTATGTCTACACTGGCAGAGTTACAGCGCTGGTAGTTACAGCACCACTCAGAGAGCGCTGAAGGGAAACCGCTGTTGTGTGTTCACACTGTCAGCTGCCTGTGCAATAGTGTGTTCACACTTGCAGCATTTGCGGCAGTATTCAGAGCGGTGTATTTCGGGCTGCTATCCCACAGAGCACCTCCCTCTTCTTCTGCTAAGAGTTGAGGAAAGACGGAGGGGGTTGTGGGGCATCCTGGATCCTTGCCAATGCCCCATGATGGATTGCTTCACATCCCAGCAATCCCTGTGCTTCTGTCTGCATTTGGCACCATCTTTCAACGGTTTGTGTATCGGTTTGTGTACTGCACGTCCTGCCTCTTTGAGCTTCAGGAATGGGTCCTGAACTGTTGAAGAGTATGCTGCTCGCTCTGACTAACATGTCATGAGTGGCAGCGATGTTATTCCTTAAACTACAAAGGGAAAAGGAGTGCAACATTCATCTTGCCATGCATAGTAATGTGACATGAGATTGCTTGTGGCATTCACAGAGGTGCTGACCACAGTGGAACGTCGCTTTTGGGTTCGGGAAACAAGGACTGAGTGATGGGATCACATTATGATGCATGTCTGGGCTACAGAACTTTCATATGAGGAAAGCCACATTCATGGGACCGAGTGAGGAGCTTACCCCAGCCCTGTAGCAGAAGGACACGAGAATAAGAGCTGCCCTGTCATTGGAGAAACGAGTGGCGATTGCAATGTGGAAGCTGGCTACTCCAGACTGCTACTGATCGGAAGCTGACCAGCTCGGAGTGGGAAAGTCGACTGTTGGACTAGTGTTGACGGAAGTGTGCAGGGCCATTAATCGCATTCTGCTCCAGAAGACCATAACTCTGGGCAGCGTGCATAACATTATGGCTGGCTTTGCACAAATGGGCTTCCCTAACTGCGGAGGGACGAAACATAGGATGCATATTCCAATTCTGGCACCAGACCACCTAGTCACCGAGTACATTAATCGGAAAGGTTATTTCTCTATGGTTCTTCTGGCGCTTATGGATCACCGTGGGCATTTCATGGACATTAACACAGGCTGGTCTAGAAAGATGCATAACGCATATGTCTTTCAGAACACTGGCTAGTTCAGGAAGCTGCAAGCAGGGACTTTCTTCCCAGACCAGAATATCACCGTAAGGGAACTCGAAATGCCCACTGTCATTCTGGGAGACCCTACCTATGCCTTAATGAACAGGTATCATAATTCCTATGGCTGGAGCGCAGCTGGGATTGGACAACCTCCTCTCCCCAAACACTGATGAGGTCTAGCAGCTCGGCATTGCTCCAAGCAGGAGATCGTTCAGTGCATGGAACAGGCATGGCCACCTGGAAAGATGCACTGAGACCACTACATGTGTCATCGAGCAAACAGGAAGGGGACTTTGAAAATTCCAGAGGAATTTACAGGGTCGGGATAACAGTTGGTCACCTGAAGGCAGGGCAGTAGAGTTCAAACTGATGATGAGAGAGGTGAGAGCAGACATTGTGGGGCACCTCCCAGAGGCCAATTACAGCACTGTAATCGACCAGTGGCACCGCAGTGCTGTACCCCCAGTGCAGAAAGCTGTACGCCTCTCTTTGGGGTGGGTTTTTTTACAGCGCTGCAACTATACAGTTTCTGCGCGCTAAGTGGCTTGGCAGTGTGTATACCTGGGGAGTTACAATGCGGAAAGCTGCTTTACTGCACAGAAACTTGCCTGTGTAGCCAAGACCTAAGTAATTTTTCCTCTTCTTCATCAGATGCATAGAGTGGAATATACAGTAGAAAGTTGTTCTCCTGATAATAGCTCACCTTAATTGAGTAGCCACTTAAAGTTGGTATGGCAACCATCTCCACCTTTTCATGTTCTCTCTCTCTCTCTCTCTCCCTCTCTCCCCCCCCCCCTTTGTGTGTGTGTATATATCTTCCTACTGTATGTTCCACTCTATGTATCATATGAAGTGGGTTCTAGCCCACAAAAGTTTATGCCCAAATAAATTTGTTAGTCTCTAAGATGCCACAAGTACTCCTTGTTCTGATTTTGACTTGTATATAATGTATTTTATTTTACTTCGGTTTTTATCCGTGATTTGGAAGTTCAATGTTCATTCTCATGGAAATTTGGAAAGTGAAAAATAATGTGTTTAGTATAAGAAGATGCTCTGTACAGAGCAATTATAGGCCCTGGAAGCCAGCAGTTTATAATAAAACACTGGTTTGAGAGAGACCAATCTTGTCAAGGTAAAAGGACATTTTTTAAAAAATCTAACCCTCGCTGGTATAATAAAAATGAATTTGAGTCCAGTGTGATGCACTGAAATTCAGTTGCTGAAGCATTAGAGAATTAATTGGGTTTCAGAGATTTACATTTGGAAAATAAATGCTCTATGTGGAGTACTAGCCTATAAATTCATCAGGGGCTTCTGATGGTATCCTAAATGTAAAAGTGTTGATGTAGAATTTCAGTATCAACTTATAGTTCTTGAAAGTTGATACTGTAACATTTTTTTTCCATCCATTACTTAATTAATACAGTAGGAAGGCAGAATAACTTCACATATCTGATGCTTTATATTACAAATTGCAGCTGTTATGAGTAATTATTTCCATTGAAAAATATTCGTGTTTCTGTATATAGTAACAAGTTCTAAAAGAGCTATGATATTAAATTGCTGTCCTTCTGTAAGAGGAATATTTAAGTTATGTATGGAGCTGAGACATTTCATTTGAATACACATTTTTCGGTAGATTTGTTGGAGACTTTAAGATCTTCTGTTTGCCTCTGAAGCTTTCCATGTGAAATTAGTACTGGTGAAAGGTGCTGGATTGTAGTCCTGAAGAATGAAGGTCTCTCGTTAAAGATCAGATAAATCATGGGTAGTGGCAATGGGTGAGCTTGGCAGACAGAGTTGCAGATGTGACTCAACCCTGATCTAGAGAAACCATCTTCAGGAGTGAGAGGAAGATCATTCTTCAGGTTTATTCATTCCTTAACTTCTCAGCTGAGAGTGTCAGCATTTAAGGTGTTTTTCATAATGTTATTACAACCAAGGTTGTAACTGATGCATTTATTTTTGATGTTTTAAATATAATTGTAATATTAAGATTTGTCTCACTGTAACTGAGCTCCCTCAGACTGCAGAAGAACTGTAAAACCAAGTGACCTATAGAGATGTTATTTACCTTAAAAAGGCATTTTGGACCAGAACTGACCAAACCAGTCCTACATTATGTGCTGTCTTAACTTAACTTCATTTGGAGCACTGGGAGGGAATAGTCCTTGAGATGAGAATTTTAGGAACTAATCTATAGTCAACCCTGAGACACTGCCAGTTGCTTCGGACTGGAATTTTAAATTCGGTGGTTTTCTTTTCTGTACTCAGTATACAGATTCTGTAGGGGAGAGAGAATGGAGTTTGGAAATGTCTGATGTGCAAGTCCCTATTTGAGAAAAGACTTACGTTAATGAACAGCATCTGTATAAATTTGGGGTAGCATCCTGCATATTCCCAGGATATTGGCTTTATTGTGAAGGGGATGTATCTTATGAGAATGACAACAGGCATGTTAAATCATAGGATCGCTTTATGTGTTACTACATTTTGAGGGCAGCATAGAAGATGTTTATCAAGCTGTGACTCAGGACTTCTACTGGATACGAAACAGACACCTCCAATAAAACAGTAATTGTGAGTCAGTACATTTTGCACGGTACTTAACCTCTTGTGGTCAGAAAAACAAATATCTTCATTACAAGATATTCTGTTAAGAAGAAAGATGACAGTGTAATCCCCATTGTTGAAGAACATCTTTTGATAGTTTAATGCCATTGACACTGTGAAACACCTGCAAGCTGATTATTGCATTTATCAAAAAGGCAGTATGGGAACTGCTTCAGGCTCCTTTATCTTTCATCACCTCCCACAGCTCAAGGGGGTTTACGCAAGGCCTCTCGGGGAGAGGCGGTTAAACTGAAGCATGAAGCCAACCAGATCTGACAAGGTAAAAAAAAGGGTTATCAAAAACTAAATTTTTATTGGCTGAAATAATCTGGGCTTCTGTTAAGGTAGTTTATAAAGGAGTGGGAATGATTCATTGTCAGAAATCTGAGCATATTAACTTGACATTTTGACATGGAACTGTAACTGCTTCAGGTTTGCATTTATGCAGCACCAAACCGAAGCTTCTACCTTTCTTCCTCAAGATCCTGGAGAATTTGAATAAAAATTAGAGATGTAAGGAGAAAAAACATATGTCCTCTAACTGATCAACTCACTGATGCAGGACTGTTCTCTTTAGTTATTTTCTACTGCTTTGTGCAGTCGAATTTTAGGTATTTCCAGGGATGAGCCTTTCACCATTTTTCTTTGAGAAATTATTTTGCTGTCTTCTTAAGATGTATGGAAGCTCTTCTGATATCTAGTCTAAATCATGTTGGTCTTTATAGGCTTCCATCACTGAACTTGCACCTGAACATGCAGGAATTGGCTTGCTGATAACCCCAGGAAATTGATTCCTGTTTTGTTTCTGATGCTGCCTCTTACTTGTAAGAGAGATATGATGATACCCATTTCTCAAGGGTGCTGTGAAGTTTGTAAAATTCCTTGAGTTCCTCAAACGAAAGGCAGGCGATATCCTATTCTTTCAAAATAGATGTAGTTGTTAGACTCACTTAGGCTACTTTTTCCTTTCCTCAGAAAGGGTTTCAGAATAAAACTGGTCACTTTGAAATCTTGATATTTAAATTTTCATCTAAATCTTGCGTAGGCCCCAGATAAGCAAGGTAGTTCAGCAGGACCCTAACATTAAGCACATGAATAGTTCCATTAATGTCAATAGTAGTATTCACATTCTTAAAATTAGATACATATTGCTGAATTAAGGCCTTAATTTGAAAATTAAACTTTTATCTCTTAAACTTTTTGTATTGAACAACTTATCCATTCCATCAAAGATAATACATTCCTAAAGAACTTCCTTCTTTTATCTCAACAGAATTAGGTGCCAATTTGTACATACCACACATTCAAGAGAAGATTAATGTGTTTTGTTTTTGAATCCTAAAGGAATGATGTCATTTTAAAATTGTTTTCACAAACTGGAATATTTCTGGGACATTATTGTTCAGACCTTATATACCTTGCTAGTGAGATGTACTATTTGGTCACTAGGCTGTATTTAACAACTGCCACAAGGCTTAAAGTTTGTTTTTTCCCTTTTTTGTGTTGACACTAACTTGGATCTTGGTATCTTGCAAGGCCATTGTTCCCTCTCACCAAATCCAATGTGGTTTTAACAGATAGGGCAGTAAGAGAGTTTTAATGCCATGCTGCAAAAGGAAGCATCAAAATGTCACTGAAAAAAAAGGAATCAAAATGGCTTCTGCTAATCCTCCCGATCTCATGGAGATAGGGCCAGGCAACCAGTGATCCAGCCTGAAAACTCAAGCAAAGTGGTGATAGTAGGAGAGGGAAATACCGGTGCCATCTTATGGTAAATGGTAAATTCCATTTAGTTTCTGCTGCTTGCACAACCTTAGGCTTTGTCTACATTGAAACTTTGTTCACAAAACTTTTGTCCTTCAGGATGTTAAAAAACCCACATCCCTGAATGACAAAAGTGTGAACAGCGCTTCGTCAGCAAGAGCGCTCTCCTGCCAACAAAGCTGCTGCTGGTCATTGAGGAGTGGGTAGGGGTGGAAGGAAGATTTTTGTTGGCAGGAGAGCTTTCTCCTGCCGACAGACAGCAGCTACACTGTGCACCGTTTAGCAACATGGCTGTAGCGGCACAACTGTGTCACTAAAAGGTGCATAGTGTAGACAAAGCCTTAGGCAGGCTTCTTTGGCTCTCTTTAATAAATGTTATTTTTTGTTTTCATTAAATGAAACAGCCAAGTGGGTCTCTGTAGAACAATGGTGATAAGCCTTATAATGTGCTTTAAAACCTGCCTATTGTTCAGCAAGCATGCTGGGTTAGTTTTTATAGTGGGGATGCTCAGAGCCATTGAACCAAATTATAAACCCTTTATGTGACGGGAACCACTTCAAGCCAGTTCCAGCACATATGTTGCTCAGTGCTCTCTGCCGCAGGCGTTCTCTCCCCTTCCTCCACACAGATGGTGTAAACCTGCCTCCCCACAGGGAATAAAGTTGGGGTGCCTGGATTGCAACTGATGGACTCTCTATCATCAGCCTTAACCATACAGGCACTCAGAGGATTGGCCTATTGGTAAGGATGCTAGCCTGGAACTCTAAGGGCTGGGTTCAATTTCCTGCTCTGCCAGAGATATTCTTTGTGACTTCAGGCAAATCATTTAGGCCAGGATTTTTAAACATAAATGCCTAATTCCCTTGATTTCAATGGGAGTTAGGCCCCTGAATTACTTTAAAAAAACTGACCCTTAGTGTGTCTGTGCATCAGTGTTCCTTCTGAAAATGGGAATGATAGTACTTCTATACCTTCTAGGGGATACATACTTTGAAGATTGTACGGTGCTCGTCATATGATGGTAACGGGGCCATATAAGTATCTTAGATAGGAGGATGATCCACGTGAGCAAAAGCATGAGTCTACTGTGTGATTTAAGTGATCAGCTATCTAAATTAGTTCGTTTTCTGAATCAGCACACTGGTTTTCGGGATTATCCAAATTATAAAATAATTCTGCAGCCCAGCCCATGAGTTTCACTAGCTATATCAGCTAGATGTTTAAGATGGCACTGTGATTATTCGTATGTGTATTAGACATTGTTGCTCAAAACACAATCTTGTAAAATTGCTTCTCATCAACACCTGAGTGATTGCTCATAACATATTAAGAAACTTCTCTACTGTGAGAGAGTCCTGCATGATGACTATTTTACAGTGAAGTCAATGGGAGTGATGCCCAAGTAAGGATGAAACATTGAATAATGACCTGAATTTAGGATTTTCTTGTTATTTATATTGTAGTAGTGCCCAGTCAGGTTACCAGGATTAGGACGCCACTGTGCTGGATGCTGCACTAATACATAGTAAGAGAATCCCTGCCTTAGCATTTACAATCTAATAAAACATAAACAGATGAAAAGTGGGGGAGTCTATCTGGGTGGTGATAGTTACATACCATGTTCGTTAGTTTTGTCATTTCTTTTGTCACATGAAGATGGAAGATGGGCAGCCACTGAAATATGTCCAATATTTATACTCATTATATATATTACTTCAGTGATACCCAACCGGTCCTCAACCTTACTATTATTAGTTGGCTAAGTTACTGTAGTCCTTATGGGAGAAGTGGATCTCTGAGAAATACATTAGAGACTTTAAGGATCAATTGAAGGAGAGTGTTTCATGCTGAAATTGTGAAAGAGAGCTAGAGACATTTTTTTGGGAGGAGCAGTTTGATGACTGCTATCATGCATATTTACTCTGAATTGTAACAAATCCTGGGATGCCACAATGAAAGCTTTCAGAGCCCAAATCCCCAGGTGTAATTGAGAAGGAGGAAATCTAAATAACTTCTGTGTAAGAGCGATCCTAAATGACACACAGCTAATTGAAAAACCTGCATAGATTTTGTTATACGAAGAGATTAGTGAAGGTTTGATTGAAGAAATTTTACAGGGTAGACAGCCTACAATATTTCAGAAGTTTCCTTCCCTCTTCCTCTGTGAACAGAGGTGTACTACAGAAAATGATGCAACTTGGGGTGTCAGATCAGCCCTAAAGAGTAGAACTGAATTGGGAATGTGTGTCCTTATGAGAGCAAGAAACTAATAGAGACAAGGCCTCAATAGACCTGACTACATTACAGTTCCTCTTCACTGACAGTGTATTCTGGTTTTTGTATTACATTACACAGCCCACCAGTCCAGACCACACGAGTGTGAATTTCAGTGTGCACTAAAGCATTGGGTTCTAACTGCCCTTTGTAGACATCGGTAGCGTGAATGGAAAGATACCTAGTTAGCATTGATACAGCCCTGTTTCAAACACAGGGCAGTTACGTAGGGCAGTTACAGCCCAACACTTTATTGCATATAAACATTGCAGTTCACATCCTGTAGTCCACACTGTGGGGCTGTGTAGACAAGTCCCCAGTCAAAACTGCTGAGAAGCCTTGTCTTCACTAGGGCTCCTACATTTACTTACATCAGTTCATCTGAACAAATGCTAGCCACCTAATTCCTACTCATCCTATCAAGTCATCCAAATACGTGAGACGCTGTTTGTAATTAAACTCATGCTTAAGTCCATCTCTCTTCAACAAAGCAGTTACGCATGTGCTTAAACCTCTCTAGAGTCTATGGGACTTTCATGTAAATATGTATTTAGATGCCTTTTTATTTTTTTATTTTTTGTACAGGGATAGACTTAAGCAAATGTTTAAATGTTTTCCTGGACTGAGGCCTTATTTCTTAAATTACCCTAGGTCAATTAGGTTCACTTCCTGGCGGTGCTGCTAATTAAATCTCTGTGACCTTGTACAAGTCACTCAAATTCTCTCTGCCTTCCTTTACCCAAACATAAAGTTTAATCCATTCTTTTAAAACAAACAGTTTGAAATCATTAAATGGAACGCATCATATAAAGTGCCATTATTTCTGTCATGTTCATGTCCGGCTGAAAGATTTATTTTTGTGAGGCAAATAAGGAGCTAAAGGCTCATGTAGTTTCAAAGAAACATCTAACAGCTGTTGTAAACTATCTTTACAATCCTAGATGACCTCATTCTTGTTATACAATAGTGATAATATAAAAAAAAGTGCAAAGAAAAAAGTTCTAGAAATGTACGTGTTGTACAAAATGATCAGAAATATGTTCTCTCAAAGGGCTACATACTACAAGAATAAAGTTAATTTGAATTAGATGGTGAAATTAAATTTACACAAATGTATTTACAGCAATAATATTTCTGTCCAAAAGACTGTTCTTGGTTACTTAGCGTACAAATGGCAAATGAAAACTCATTTTGATACATGCTGTACGCTAATAGCCACCATTCAGATGTAATGTAATTACAGATTGCTATCTCTGTGAAGCTGCTTTTTTAGTGGCAATAATATATAGGAATCAGATGTGCTTTTGACATTTTTTGTATGAGTTTGAAGAGATTATTAAGCTTGGAAAAGAGTGGAGTGAAAATGCAATTTGTTGAGTATCTGATTTTTTTTGCTTTAATACACTTTTCATCCTTTAGGTAACAAGATGAATTAGGGATCTGTAGATTTCGAACTGCACATATTAACTTATTAACTAAATAGGAGCTACATTTCTGAAATGAAAGTTTTTGGCTTTACATTCTGTATTGAATGCTTTAAAATAAGAAGGATTCTCAGGATGGTGTCAGTTCAGTTCTGGAGATAAGAACTTCTTCCAAATCTTCTGCCCAAGAAATCAAGGACCCTAATAAACTAAGAATGTTTGAAAAACTTTGACATATTTGATTCACAGTCACTCTACAAGACACTTTTATGTAGATAATTTGGAAATGTAACAAGTTCGGATGCCTTTTTTGGTTTTGTTGTTTAACGCATACCTTTTAAAATAAAAACTAAGTGCTATTTCTTTTGTATTATCGGTTGTTTACCGACTTCTTAAAACATGAAAATAAAATCTTTCCTACCAGTTCTTTACTTTTCTGTCTGCAAACAGTGAGTTTTCCACTTGGTCACATACCGTAATAGTGTCCAGAATTGTCTCTTGTAGTATGAGTCTGGAAAAAAAAAGAGAAGTTCATAACGTAGTTTTATAACAAGCATAGGCAGGCATTACTTAATGGCGTGATCCTAAAGCCTATTGAAGTCAATGCAAAGATGTCCGTTGATTTAAGTGGCCTTTAGATTAGGCCCTAATTTGGTAAATTTCTGCAAAACAATTTATTCGGAGGAAGCCTGTAGTTCTGCTTAGGGTTTTTACTGTCTGAATTGTAAAGCATACAGACCATGCTCAATATTTGTAATTGGTCAGGTTGGTCTGTGTCCATGAAAGAGGTGTAAAAATTGTATGTGTTTGTTCCATTTGTATTTTATTTAAAAAAACTATTTCTACCTGTAACACAGTAAAAATGTAATTTTTCTTCATAATGAAAAATAGAAAAATGCAGCAAACTTTATGCTGGGATTTTGTATACTAAAAATCCATGTTTATGAGTTAATAGGTGCAAGCAGCCAGGTCAGGCATGCCCCTTAGTCTGTTGTATGGTGCAGTGCCTCTTGCATGACAGAGTTGGGAGCTTGATTGCACTGATATTAACTATTATAAGGCTACAAACTCTTTATCTTTTTCATCTGAATTACTGTGGTACAGCTCATTGAGTTGATGTTTTAGGGAGGTTAAGGCTGGTCACTAAAATAAAGTGCTAGGCAAAAATCAAAAGCCTATTGTCTGCTGAGGCATAAAATAAGAGGTCTGTATGTTTAGAAAATCCAAAAACCTAACAAAAAGGGAAAGCTGAATGTGACTCTTTGGAATCACAAAAACAATTTTTATTCTGACCTTACTGGGCAATGCATTTATTGAACACGCAGAGAGTCTTTTCAAACTAAATTACATTTCATATTTTGCCCACTCCATCTGGAATCTAGTGCCAAAGTGAAAACCACATAATATATTTTTAGGATTAAACCATCTATTACTGATAGATAATGACAGTGCAGGAGGAGAAGGCACCAGTTAGTCTGCATTAGCTCATGTATTCTGGATAACTCTTTAGTGAACTTTTAAGATTTGTGAAATTCTACCACTCTATGCTGATGTCTTACTGCATTTTTGACATGATGAATTATCTCTTTTCCCAAGTCACTGACAGGTCACTTCATATACAGCCAAGATAGCACTCCCTCTGCTTTTTAAGGTACTGTGCCATGTAGTCCTTCTTATAAAATTGAATAAAATGATTTAACATTGTCTGAGCTAGAATAATATCTCCCCTTATAATAAAACATACTTTGGGGTTTACAAACCTAATGGCCCCATTCAGTTCAATTATGTATTCTGATTTAAGTTTTATTTATTCCAATATTTTGAACAGGTAGATGCTAGATTTTAGAACTATCGTGACTATCGGTGAGGCTTAAGTTCCTAAATGCCTAAGTCAGTTTTGTGTGTGAAAATGTTAAATCTAATCTTTAGTTACAAAGGTATCTCACTTAACTGTGAGACTGCACAACAAAATGGCAGATGAAATTCAGTGCTGATAAGTGCAAAGTAATGCACATGGAACACAATCTCCCAACTGTACATACAAAATGATGAGGTCTAAATTAGCTGTTACCACTAGGGTTGCCAACTTTCAAACTGCAGAAAAGTGAATGCCCCTACCCCAAAGCCCTGCCCCGCCCCTTCTCCGAGGCTCCACTCTTCGCTCACTCCATTCACCCTCTGCTCACTCCATTCACCCTCCCTCCGTCACTCACTGTCCCCCACACTTGCTCATTTTCACAAGGTTGGCACAGGGGGTTGGAGTACAGGAAGGAGGGAGTTCTCCAGCTTGGGGTGAAGGCTTTGGCGTGGGGCTGGGGATGAGTGGCTTGGAATGCATGAGTGGGCTCTGGACTGGGGCAGGGGGTTGTGGTGCGGGAGGGGATGAGGGCTTCAGCTGGGAGTGCAGGGTCTGGCATGGAGCTGGGGATGACAGGTTTGGCGTGCAGGAGGGGACTCCAGGCTTGGGACTAAGGGGTTCAGAGTATAGGATGGGGCTTCGAGCTGGGGGTTGGAGTGCAGAAGGGGGTGTGGGCTCTGAGGTGGTGCTGGGGATGAGGGGTTTGGGGTGCAGGAGAAGACTCTGGGCTGTGGCCAAGGAGGTTGAGGTTGGGGGGAGTGAGGGCTCCGGCTGAGGGTGTGGGAGGGGGCTCAGGGCTGGGACAGGCTCCAAAACCTGAAGAAAACTTCAAATGCTGTTGTTCTTCAAAATGCTACAATTTCCCCCTTTCAATAATGTATTTGCAATACATATGCTTTTAAAATATAAAAATATAACTTCTAAATAAGCAGTAATCCTCCACTCTGCTCCACCAAACTATTATGTTGCATGTTTCTACTTGCATGGACTATATGTGTGTTCCTCTGACCTCCCTCTCATAATATTGTTTATTAATATTTTTAAAGCCAAAGGATATATTTTGAAGGAATTTGGAATGAAAGTAATGTGTTCAAACTATGAAATCACTATAATTAGGGCTGTCAATTAACTGTGGTTAACTCATGAGATTAACTCAAAAAATTAATTGCGATTAATTTTTGTTTTAATTGCACTGTTAAACAATAGAATACCAACTGAAATTTATTAAATATTTTTGGATGTTTTTCTAGATTTCAAATATATTGATTTCAATTACAACACAGAATATAAACTGTACATTGCTCACTTTATATTATTATTTCTATTACAAATATTTGTACTGTAAAAATTATAAACAAAAGAAATAGTATTTTTCAGTTCACCTCAGAAGTACTGTAGTGCAATCTCTTTATTATGAAAGTGCAACTTATAAATATATATTTTTGTTTGTTACATAACTGCACTCAAAAATAAAACAATGTAAAACTTTAGAAGCTACAAATCCACTCAGTTCTACTTCTTGTTCAGCCAATCGCGAAGGCAAACAACTTTGTTTACCTTTAGGGGAAAGAATGCTGCCATCTTCTTATTACAGTGTCACGTGAAAGTGAGAACAGGTGTTCCCATGGCACTTTTGAAGCTGGCATTGCAAGGAATGTATGTACCAGATATACTTAACATTCATATGCCCCTTCATGCTTCATTCCAGAATGCGTTAATTAAATTTGTGACTGAATTCCTTGGGTGAGAGTTGTATGTCTCCTGCTCTGTGTTTTACCTGCATTCTGCCATATATTTCATGTTATAGCAGTCTCGGATGATGACCTAGCATGTTGTTTGTTTTAAGAACACTTTCCTTGCAGATCTGACAAAATGCAAAGAAGGTATCAACGTGAGATTTCTAAAGATAGCTACAGCACTCAACCTCAGGTTTAAGAATCTGAAGTGCCTTCCAAAACCTGAGAGGAACAAGGTATGGAGCATACTTTCAGGAGTCACCCATCATTAAAAAAGCAACACTCCAATGCAGAAACTACAGAACCCGAACCACCAAAAAAGAATATCAACCATGGTGGCATCTGACTCAGATGATCAAAATGAACATGTGTCTGTATTGCTTTGGATCATTATCGAGCAGAATCCGTCAGCAGCATGGGCACATGTTCTATGGAATGATGATTGAAGCATGAGGGGACATATGAATCTTTAGCGCATCTGACATGTAAATATCTTGCAACCCCGGATAGAACAGGCCTGAACGGTGTCACTTTCAGGTGACATTGTAAACAAGAAGGGGCAGCATTATCTCCTGCACGTGTAAATGAACTTGTTTGTCTGAGCGACTGGCTGAACAAGAAGTAGG
Source organism: Dermatemys mawii (assembly GCA_007922305.1). Lineage (NCBI taxonomy): Eukaryota > Metazoa > Chordata > Testudines > Dermatemydidae > Dermatemys > Dermatemys mawii. Next base: position 24,577,051 of record ML677351.1, read on the forward strand.
ACTTTGTGGATTTGTAGGCTCTAAAGGTTGACATTGTTCTATTTTTGAATGCTATTATTTTTTGTGCATAATTCTACATTTGTAAGTTCAACTTTCATGATAAAGAGGTTGCACTACAGTACTTGTATAAGGTGAACTGAAAAATACTATATTTTATTTTTACAGTGCAAATATTTATAATAAAAATAAACCTAAAGTGAGCACTATATACTTTGTATTCTGTGTTGACACTGAAATCAATATATTTGATAATGTGGAAGATGCCCAAAAATATTTAAGTGGTATTCTATTGTTTAACAGCATGATTAATCACACAATTAATCATGATTAATTTTTTTAATTGAGTGATTAATCATAATTAATTTTTTCAATTGCTTGATAGTCCTAATTATAATAAAATATGTTTTCCAGAGTTGACGTGTTTTACAGAGTTGACAAACAGATCATGTTTAGACAGGGAACCTAATCAGATACCATTCCACACTGACCATTTTTACCAAGGGACTATCTAAAAACATTGTTGGAATGCTCCCAGGTAAACATCTGTGAATTTTTAATGAAAAAGAATTAGGCAAAAATCAAGTGTCTCAAGAATTACACATAAGCAAAGCAGCAACAAATCCTGATATTTCCTGCATTGTGATATATTTCTTTCTAAATGTCATCTGCATATGGACTCCTTGACATTCTATATGGAATTTAGGGCCCTTGTTTCATCACATGAACTGACTAATGCAATTTCTAGAAAGAGTGAAATTGAATTTCCTCTTAGGACATGTTCCAGACACCCTTGAATTGTTCTAACAGAATGCTTATGTCCTTCCCCTAGTTGTCCCCCTCCATATACTGTGTGTTTGGACTGTACTGCAAATGAATTACAACCAATAAAAAAAATAATTTTACGTAAAATATATTATAAGCCATTAGCTCCTCATTAGCCGCTCAGCATTTTAGCTTCATAATCGCTGTAAAACATTCTCATAAGTGTCATGAGAGTCAGGTTGGTGGGAGTCTGTAGACCTGGATTCTGCGCTGTGCCACTGACCCACGGTTTATGTCCTTGAGCAAGTCAGTTCAGTCTGTGCTTCAGTCTTTATAGTGTGTGTATGTGTGTGTGTGTGTGTGGGGGGGGGGGCATGGACTCAGAAATATAAAGGTTGAGAAACCCCTGTGTTGGAAAACTCTCACATCTGTAGGACAAATGTGTACGACATTGAAATGTCCCTTTTGGGGGTGTGTGTGGGTGTGTGTGTGTGTAAGTGGGGTGTGCATGTGTGTAAGTGGCCATGGCAATGCTTCCTTCTGCGCTTTCTGGGCTTCCTTTGGGGTGGCTAAAGTCTCCAGGATTGTAAGAAATCAGTGGCCTCTTCAATCAGGAGAAGGGAGAGTCTGTAACTGTGAATGTCCTTGCATAGGGGCATACAGGGGAAGTCTCCTTTTACCCTCGTGTATCTGGGTGTCAGTCTGACCCTTAATGTGTATAAGGTAGATAACAAATATGTTCTAAATAACTTCTGGTAGTACAGAGCTCATTGGTGCGTGTTGGTGGACTGGAGCAGAATATCCAGACAGGACAGAGTTTATCTAAAATTCTTTTGTATATGACATAGTGCTAAGTGGATAGGTCCACAGAGCCTGTGGCAGCAAGCCTCCCACCCCAAGATGACAGACTCAGGCTTGCAGAGTTCACAGCAGTGGACAGACCGTGTTTTGAAGTTGTGTCTCAGGCTCTAACTCAGGCTCTGAAGTCCACCCCGCTCCCTAAGCTTCAGAGCTCAATCTCCAGCCCAAGTCACAACTTCAGAGTGATGTCTACAAAGCTACCTGTAGAGCACGAGCATTAAACCTGCAGGCTCGTCTTGTCAGCCTGGGCAGAGAGTCTCATGTGCCATGGGTTGTGTAGACATACCCATTATGGGCAAACTCCTGAGATGTCCCCTAATAAATGTTTTAAGGACATAATTCACTTTATTTAGATCAAGGCTATGGATGCACAGAGTGAATTGTGGTATTCGATAGACATTCTTTGAAGTCTGAATGTAATTGTTCTAAGAGCACAGTTATGCTTCATACATTTTGTTCGCTACTTCTAACACTGGAGTAAGTGGAAAGTGAGCTCTGTTTTCTCACAGAATTCCTTCCTTTGGCCTCACTCTTTGGACTTCTTTTCCAGCTTTTTTTTTTGTTTGCAATTTTTTTCAAGTGTTTAAAAAAAAACATCTCAGTGAACTTAATGGTTTGGAAAGAGTAGGACTGAGAGATCTGGGCAATGAAATGTGTGAAATACGTTCCCAGGACATGGCTTTGGCATGGAGAAAATGGCTGCCCGGAGAAAATGGCTTTCAGTTACAGATATGGGTAGGTTTTAAATTGGTGAGCTGGAGGTGGAAAGTTCCCATTGACGTCAGCTTCTGAACCATCTCGACTCTCTAGTTTCAGTTTTAATAAAATATCTTTAATCCTTTAAAAACAGATACATATAACACACTAGAAAAACTATCCAAACTGATGTAAAAAATATATTTTCTTTATGGTTAATTTTTATTCTATATATTTTTCTGCTTAAAACTGACATATCACATATATATGTGAGACAAGAAGTGAGAGGTGATAGTCACCTGTAAGTAATTGGTAGGTCACTTCACCTTGAGTGGTCCCTTAGAATATGTGCTAACTATGTTAAATTATCTGTTTGATCTTACATATTGCTGTGATACTCTGGGTACGTCTGCACTACAATTAGACACCCACGGCTGGCCCATGCCAGCTGACACAGGTTCACAGGGCTTGAGCCAAGGGCTGTTTAATTGCATTTTAGATGTTTGGTCTTGAGCGCCAGCCCAAGCTGTGGAACACTCCCACTTTGCAGGCTCCTAAAGCCCAGTCTGCAGCCCCAACTCCAATGTCAACACTGCAATTAAAGAGCCTGTTAGATTGAGACCCACGAACCTGAGTCAGCTGGCCCCAGCCAGCCACAGGTTTTTAATTGCAGTTTTGACATAACTTCTGAGGACCTTTTCCAGACCTGTAAAAGAGCCCTGTGTAACTTGAGAGCTTGTCTTGTTCACCAACAGCAGTTGGTCCAATAAAAGATATTACTTCACCCACCTTGTCTCTCTAATATCCTGGGACCAACACAGCAACAAGAAAACTGCATATATCACTTATATGATAGATTGTTATGTTATGCAAGCATGAATACTGGTAAGACCAAGGTTATGATAGCTGAGGGAGGAGGATTCACCATAAAGAATATCAGTAAAATAGTTTAGAAGAGTGAAAGCATTTCACTACTTAGGATTAATGATTGCTGCTGCTGATGCTCTCCTGAGTGATACCCAGATCATACTGAAGCAGCGTGATATGAACAGCAGCTCACCCCAGTTCTCTGTGACAAAAATGCCCGTAGGGTAGAAAGTATAAAACTGTAATTTGATTTGGCCAGTCACAAGAAAGGAAATCAGTATGCTTGCTGCCACGGAAATGAAGATGTTGAGCTGGTCAGATGTTTAGACTCTGTGATAAGAAATGAAACAAGTTGGAAGGGGCCTAATACCAGTTGCTCTAGCTGAAGACAGGTTGAAGGAGGCTAGGCCATGTTGGTGTGGGCGGAGCCTGGAGAGCGATATTGGTAGGATGACTCTTGCAATGACTGTAGACGGAAGACAACCAAGGGGGAGTCCAAAGACACAGTCCATGGACCAGATATCAATGGACCTCAGACCAATCTACACGATAGCCTGGATGGTTGTGTGTTTTGGAAGAATGCTGAAAAAGTTGCAGACCCAGAATAGGGAAGTGGCAAGGAAGAAGAAGAGATGTATATTGCATTACATTTAAGTTACAAACATCGTATTTATTTTTATAATACTTAAATACTGAGTAAATATTTAAGTATTATGTATTTAAGCAAAGGAAACAGGAGCAGCAACAAAATGAATACAAATAATCAACAGGAACAGTAAAGCCAACAGCTAGTACCTGACAATGCAGATGCGACAGTGGGCTGTGGAAGTGGGAAAGATGAGGAGATTGACACACTAGAGTAGGGAGTGTTTGGAGGGGAGATAACGTGATTTTGAGGTGGAAAATTAAGCCACAATCCTATGATTTGAATTCATGAAGTTGAGACTGGCCAGCAGTTCACAGGGCTGGTTTCTAAGATGACAAAATGAGAGGGAGAGTTCCAGAAAACTGGAGCTAAGAGAGAAACATGCAGTGTGTTTAGCATCACAACTTGCTTATTCATTACACTTCCTAAAGTTGCAAGAACCTGAATGAAGGGTACACGCACTGGGATATTGAATAATGCTACAGGGCTATTTACATACACATATAGAGACTCCAGTAAACTACCGTACAGTGGACACTCCAATGAATACTGCAAGTATGAACCTGCTCCCACTGAAGTCAATGGCACATCTCTCCCAGATAAGGCCCTGGTTGTTTTGCGGTGACTCTAATAAACAACACTCCTACGTTGCTATGAAAGTTTTATTGAAATGAAATTGAAGTGCAATAGTTGAAGGATAATTTTCCTCTGCTTTAAAGTAAACCTTTAATTGCCTGTATGATTCTGAAAATTATTGGTAATTCTTCCAAATAAGCATTCCATCCTTCTATGAAAGGGTACAGTAGCCATGCATTCTAATTTAAACGATCTTTGTATGTCCCACAAAACATTTTTACTAAACCAAGTTACATTGCAATCTTTAAAAAAGAAATATTTTAAACACACTTTACATTTAGACTTGTTTTCCTAATGGTTCCCTTAATGAATTAATTAAAATATCTGTCTTGGACAGTAAGTGATGTCTTACATTACCTAATGTACATACTGCAATTTTATGTTAATCATATCAGGTACTTAAGGATCTAGCTGAAGCAATCTTGGAACTGTTAGCAATTATCTTGGAGAACTCGGAGGATGGGTTTGGTCCCAGAGGACTGGAGAAGGGAAAGCGTTGTGTCCGTCTTTTAACAGAGAAACAACAATTATAAACCAGTCAGCCTAACTTTAATACCAGGAAAAATCCTGGAACAAATTATTCAACAATCCATTTGCTAGAGCAGGGGTCTTCAAAGTTTTTCCCCCGCGGCCCCTTGCCGCGGAGGAAGAAGTCTGGCGGCCCCCCGGGGCGGGTATGTCTGCCGAAATGCCACCACAAAAAGTGGACGGCTCCAGCGGCGGCGGCATTTCGGCGGTCTAAAAAATAGTGCACCTGGGAGTTCAGCGGTCTCCCAGGTGGTCGCGGCGGCGGTGCCGGGGTCTCGCACACCCCTGGGGGTGTGCGCACCCCAGTTTGAAGACCATTGTGTTAGAGGATAATAAGGTTCTAAGGAATAGCCAGCATGGATTTGTCAAGAACAAATCATGCCAAACCAAACTAATTTCCTTTGTTGACAAGGTTACTGGCCTAGTGGATGGGGGGAAGCAGCAGATATGATAAATCTTGATTTCTGCAGGGCTTTTGACACTTCACATTCTCATAAGCAAACTAGAGAAATGTGGTGTACATGAAATTATTATAAGGTGGGCGTACAACCTGTTGAAAGATTACTCAAAGAATATCAGTGGTTTGTTGTTAGACTGACAAGATGTATCTAGTTGAGTCTTGTAGGGGGTCTGTCTTTGGTCTGGAACTAGTCAATGTTTTCATTAATGACTTAGATAATAGAGTAGAGAATATGCTTATAAAATGTATGAATGATGTCAAGCTGGGAGGGGTTGCAAGCATTTTAGAAGACAGGATTAGAATTCAAAATGACCTTTGACAAATTGAAGAATTGGTCTGAAATCAGCAAGATAAAATTCAGAAAAGAAAAGAGCAATGTACTATACTTAGGCAGAAAAAATGAAAGGCACAGCTACAAAATGGGGACTAACTGGCTAGGTGGTAGTACTGCTAAAAAGGATCTGGGGGTCATAGTGGATCACAAATTAAATGAGAGTCAGCAATGTGATGCAGTTGTGAAAAAGACTATTAAAAGAAATTCCACATAACACAATGGAGGTAATTGTACCTCTCTATTCAGCACTAGTGAGGCCCCAGTTGGACTGCTGTGTCCAGTTCTGGATGCTACCATTTAGGAAAGATGTGGACAATTTGAAGAAAGTCCAGAGGAGAACAGCAAAAAAGATAAAAGGTTTAGAAAACCTGACATGTGAGGAAAGGTTAAATAAAAATGACGTGTTTAATCTTGAAAAAAGATGACTGTGGAAGGACCTGGTAATAGTTTTCAAATAAGGGCTGTTACAAAGAAGATAGGGATCTATTATTCTCCATGTCCACTGAAGGCAGGACAAAAAGTAAATTGCAGTAAGGGAGATTTAGGTTAGGTATTGGGAAAAACTTTCTATCTATAAGGGTAATTAAGCACTGGAATAGACTTCCAAGAGAGGTTATGGAATCCCAGTCATTAGAAATTTGTAAGAATAGGTTTGACAAACACCTGTTAGAAGTGGTCTGGGTTTACCTGGTCCTGCCTCAGTGCTGGGGGTTAGAGTTGATGAGCTCTCAAGGTCCATTTGCACAATCAGAGGCATCACTTAGGGAATGAACAGGACTCTGACATCCCTGTTTACCCTAGACCACACTTTTGTATGTCCTCTCTGTGAAATCCCAGAAGTTTTCTCTCTCTGAGTAGCGTTCAGCAGAGGGATTATTTTGTTCGGCTCATTTGTGTGTTCTTCCAGCTGCCTAGTGCCCTGCCTGCCATGAAAGACACTCTGTCTTCTTTCTTAATAAGCTTCAGGTTTGAGTTTTTGAGTTACAGGTTCAGGCAGGCTCTTACTTTTAACTCAAGCCCATGTGCACATCTTTTTTATTTATTATGTTCTCAATAACTGATTAATCAGTAATTCCTGAACTAGCAATTTTCCTGTGGAACGGAAAGGGTTTATTTTCTTCTGGGGTGTTTTAAGGAGCTGAAATGAAATTCAGGTTGGTCTTGAGTTTCTTGACATGCCAAAGTGTTTGTTCTGTTAGCATTGCCTTTCTCCCTGTAAATCAGACATTCTTCTTGGGTTGCGTAAGGTTACTCGTGACATGATTAATGCAGGAAGGTTAGAGAGGAATGACGTAGTGGCTCATGCAAAGTTTACCTGAGAATTATCTCGAGCTCTCTGCTGTTTAGTGTCTGCGTGAGTCATGTGCTGACACCTTGCCATCTCCTGTTCTTCAGCTGGGTAAGATCACACTTACCTCACTTTATGCATTTCTTCTTTTCATGCCAGATCTGATTAGAAGCACTTTTGTTTTAAGCCCTATATTTATGAAACATTAAATATAATTTTTACAGATAAGTGACCTCACTTTTAAGCAGAAAGAATCATTCAATATTTATGATTCAAGCAACTGTGGAAACTTGATGGAGATATTGCTGTCCTTAGATTAATTCTTTTTCTATCAACTTTAGCTCTTTAAATGCCTGAAGATTTAATGATGATAGCTTGACAGCAGTAGTGAGCTTTGCTGTAGGACCATAAGTCTTCAGATACTGGCGTTTACCAGCTATCCTGATACGGGTGTGTGTGCATATATGCAAACTTTATGCTGTAAAAATATAAGCAAGTTTGTAGGAAGACCACTGGTGTTTGAACCGTGTTATTGCTTTAGAGGTCTGTCAGCTGAGGCCCTGCCCACAGCTACAACTGCTTCAGGGAAGCTCGTTATAGCAGTCAATTCCTTAACAGGGTTACAACAAGGTTCCAGTTATTGATGAAGATGGAACATGAACTTTCTCCCTGATGCATGTTAAAGCCTTAGACCGGGGGTTCTCAAACTGGGGTTGGGACCCCTTAAGGGGTCGTAAGGTAATTACATGGGGCGTGGGGGTGAGCTGTCAGCCTCCAGCACAAACACCACCTTGCCTCCAGATTTATAATGGTGCTAGATATATTAAAAAGTATTTCTAATTTATAAGGGGATGTCACACTCAGTGGCTCGCTATGTGAAAGGGATCACCAGTACAAAAATTTGAGAACTACTGCTTCAGACTTTGTCCAGTGGTTTGGGGGTTAGACTTCTGATTAGTTTGTAACTTTTGGCATGTGGGGGTGGGGTTCAAGATTGGTGAAGGCTCACAGTTTCCCAAGTCTAGCCTACTTCAATCACCTATTATTCTGTTATTTTTCTTTAAGACATAGATTTCTTTCAGGCTCTTTGTATTGCGTACTGTGGAGTTAGCCACCAGGTTTGTTAGAATTACGGCATAATTCTAAGAGATTCCAGGTGGTCTCAAGTCCCATTTAAAGAGATCACTGTGGGCATGAGGACGATGAACACCATCCAGAAGGTTCTCAGACTTGCAAGCTTAGCACACTTCCTGTGTCAGACTACCATGAAGTCTTTGGCATGCTCATAGACCCAAGTTTAGCAGATGGTAGCACTGTGTCTACTACTGTGTGTATAAACTATAGAATCAGTAAGCATTTTTTACAGAACATAATACAAATTAAGTATAGCAGTAGAGGCTAATAATGAAATTTTGCTGTCATTTTTTAGGCAGCACCTACTGTTCAAGATGTTGAAGCCCTAATGTGGGAAACAATGTGTGGAAAAAGATCTAAACAGGTGGATATAAAAAAAGGACACAGAGAAATTTAAAGTGCCCTGGGATTCATTCTTTTAGTGAAAAACTCTTTCTATAACCTCAGTTTCTTGTGATATTTTTTAACAATAAAAGAGAGGGAACACAAAGTTTATTTGGAGCATAGATAAGGTTGGGACCGAAATGAATGACATCCCTCTAAACAATGTTCACTTGAGAAGTATGGGTAAGGGAAAGTGTGCTTTGTAGCAAACTGTGTAATTCCCTGAATTGTACCCAACACAAACTGTACTGATGGTTGAAAATGAGTGGTATAATACATAGTTTCTGACTGCATTATTGAAATGCATACTATAATGAGATGAGAATTTATCTAGTTACACATTTTAGATAAAGTTATCCTGGACAATTCATTTTAATGAAAATAACGTAAATCTATAAGAGTATCATTTTTAAATTCAAGAAATTCTAAAGTGATGGAACAAATTCTGCTGAATTATTTGTGAACTATGTGGTTATGAAATTAAAGATTATCATAATACATATACACAAAGGGACAGCATTAAAACTGAATGTACAACTTTAGTATTGTTTGCATTTTTTTCCTATTAAAAAAAGTCTTATGAAATCTGCATTGGTTTCACTGAGTTACAAATGAAACCATGAATGTTGAAAGAATTTGAAAATCTAACTTACTTTTCACCACTTGATTGTGTGTGAGTTTTTTTAATAGCTTGCAGCTTGAGCAATGAAACAAGTCTGGTGTGTTTCACTTTCTTGTTTTTATGCTAACAATATGTGGGTTGCAAAAATTTCAGAAATGTATAAAAAGCTTTTCACTGAAATATTTTAAACTTGTTCAAAAAATTCTGAGATTTTAGTTTTGGTCCCCAAAGCCAAATGTATGGCACAAACTTTTTAATAAAGTTAAAATCAACAATAAAATTTTGATATTTTCACTCTGTTATGTAAAAATCCTTCACCTGAAATCTTGAGGAAGGACTTCATCGCAACCCAGTTAATGTTGAACTGAAATTTCACTTAGCTACTTAATTTAAGTAGCAAACCATATGCAAATATTCAGTGTTCCTTACGCAGTCAAAACTCCTCCTGAGTTCAAAGGGAGTTCTGAGTAAGGAAGGACCCAATAGCAGGAAACAGATTTACTAAAGACTGTCCTGGCTCAGGTAACCTAATAACAAGTGTAACAAGCCAAAATAATCAAGTTACTTCATGGCTAGAACTACGGTGCATTGTCTGCAAATATTTGATTACCTAATTCTTGGTTTCTGCAAGGGATTTATGTACTGTTTACACGACATGCCTCACTCAGAACAAAAATAACTTGCTTTGTTCAATGTTTTTGTAGTATCTTGCCTTCACATGTAGTTTGTCTATAGTCAGTGCTGTTCACCATCACTATTTTTACCTTAATCACCAGGTTTGTTAAAGTATGTAGTTAGACAGTTTTTTCCAGTGAGGCTTGCACCATCTTTTAGTGTTTCATTTTCCCCAGAGCTTTTCATTTTACAGATTTTCTTGTGTTCTATTTGGCAAGTGTTTAAAATGCAACAGTGGCCAACAATGTTACAGTATTCCTCTCTTTGTCTCCAAAAGAAAACCCTCTGATGTCTCTTCAAAAACAGCAAAAAAAATATCCATCTTTTATTAATAAGAGCAAGTATTATTGTACTTCTATTGCCGTTTGCAATATATAAATCACAGTGATGTAGTAGTAAGACCGAAGGAAGCATGCAGATGATGTATGTAGCTTTACATTAGATGGTGTTACTTTAAGTTCTGTAGCGAATCTGTAAAACCTCTGGCATCTGCTCTTCCAATTGTTAGTCTAGAGTTTGTGTGCACAGTATGTAAATCAATCATATGATCAAAAAAGAAACCAACAAACAAAAATGAAACCAACACAAGTACAGAACAGCTGTCATACATCAAAATGACCAGGGGAAACTCAAAAGAAAAAAAAGAAAGGACAGGAAGATAGAAGAAGAGAGGAGATAGAAACAGAGCAACCAAAACTGGGAAGCAGATGGTAATGGCAGTCATGTGCATGCCAGTCAGTGGAAGATCCACATATGTAAGCACAGAGGTAATGTAGCTAAAAGATACGAAGAGAAGCAGTGCTGTAACCTAGAGTCAGCTTAGTATTTTACTGAGGAGAGTTTTGTCTTGGATCAGATTACTCCCTTCTGAACTGTACTATTAGGGTCTTGACTCAAAGTAGAAGCTCAGATGCCTTTGGGCTCTTGAAGAATCCAGGCAGTAGTTCATCATCGACATTTTTCCATCTGTGTTGCTGTGGTGATCAACATCTGGTTTACCTATGTGTGAAGGAATCCAAATCTAATTTGCCAAGATGGTCTCTGGACATGTTGTACAAACCTATCCTCATAGGTGGGCGTTGGGCCAGTTATATGTCCTTTTTGATGGCTCGATTGAGGCGCAAGCAATTAAAGTATCCTTTTCTTTCTTATTGCTCTCATACAGCACTGCTACCAACTTCCTTGCTGCAAAAATTGCAGCTTGTCTGTCACTCTCTCCCCATTTGGCAACAGTGTTTTTTTTTCACCCAATACCAAATAGGGATGACACAGAGTCGTATCCTTTTACTGTGTGTAAAGGAAGAAATATGATGCAGAAGTCAGGAGTGAGTGCATCACAAATCGCATGCTCAGGTCTGAAGTGACTGTCACAATCAATGTCTGGACACGCCAATTGGATATCAACTGGCCTCAACCGCAAAGAATAAGCAATTGAATCAGCTGGCTGGAACAATATGAAACTGAAAAGAAAACCCCAGCCTTGGGCCATGTCTACACTACCACTTATGCTGGGAAAACTTGTGTTGCTCGGGGTGTGAATAAAACGCCCCATGCGACCTGTTTTGCTGGCATAAGCACTCATGTGCACAAGGCTATATCAGTGGGACAGCTTCTCCCACCAACGTCACTGCCGGTGCTCACGGAGGTGGTTTTATTATGTCGACAGGAGAGCTTTCTCCTGTCAGCATAGAGCTACACGAACAATCTTTCAGGGGCGCAGCTGCATTGGTACAGCTGTGTCCTCCAAATTTGCTTCTGCATTTATCGCCTTAGGTGATAGCTACACTACAGAGCTTCCGCTGGTAGCGCTGACATAGCTGCTGCCTCTCACGGAGGTGGATTTCTAAGCTGACTGGAGAGCTCTCTCCCGTTGGCTTTGACTGAACATCTTCACCAGATGTGCTATAACTGTGCCAGTGTTAATTTGTAGTGTAGACCTGCCATAAGAGGGGAGGGAATTTCCCATACTATGAATCACCACATTCTGACAGAGAGAAAAAAACAACTGCAAACCCTTAAAAGGGAAGGAGTTTAAAATGAAGGATATCCAGAAACTGAGGACCACCATCAGTTGGGGTGCTGTCTGTGAAATGCTCGATCCCCTTTGTGATGGAGGTACTCATGAAACTATTCAGAGGAAATAGATAACATATTAGAAGAGGGAATCTAGTTAATATATGTGTAAAACATGAGGTTCTCTCTCTCTCTCTCTCTTTTTTTTTTGAGCAGCTTGCTTTTCCCTGAATATTTCATCTTTGAATCTGTGATTTTTCTGTACAATAAAGCTTTTTTGTTTATTTTTATCCCAAGCAGGTCACTGTTGCGCAGAGTTTGTGTGTCAAAGTGAACTGATAATTGAGGGCAGGTTTCACTCTTTTGTGGGTGATGAACCGGAGAGAAAAATGTCTGAGTGTCTGGTAATTAAGAACTGGGGGTTAATGAATTTGGAGAGACTCAGGATTGGAAGGGTTGTTGGGGGTCACCTTGCAAAGAGTAACTAGGATGGTGGAAGCCAGGGTGAGACTTCTGTGGTGTCAGGGCTTGGGTTTGTAGCAGCATAGCATTAAGGCACTCTAAGTAACAAGGCAGGTGGAGACAGCACCCCTTATTAGTCTGGGTGATCCCTATAATGTCACAACAAAGCTTATCAGTTGTGCTGATAAGGGTACCTGTTCCAATCCATATGTTATCTATGTGCTCCATTTTGGGAAAGGACTGAACAGCAAAGACCAAAACACCTATATCAAGTGATCTAATTGTTACGTGTCCTTTGACACTAGAAGATCCAAAAGCCATCCTTGTGCCCACTTCTTCTTGAGTTCCGTGCAAGGCTTGGGCTTTTTCAACACATCTAATGATGATGGACTTGGCTACTTCACCACTGGAAAAGCCTCCAGTAAGGAGGAGGATTTGTGTTGGGTATGCTCCTGCACTCTAAGGTGTGTTTTGAACCATATATTCAAAGAGGAATTTTACAAGTAACTTCCTATTGGATGCCACATTTAGAAACTTTTTCCATGGAGGCGCAGGGGCATCCACCAATCACCTGGTATTTCTTTCATCCAATCTTAGATTGTGTCTGGCGTGGTCTTTCAGCAATTTTCACTGAGTTACTGTTGTCATATCTGTCAAAGACTTTGATTACAGAATTAACTTTGTCATATCTTTTCAGAACCTGCCTCAAGTACTCAGCAACCAATTAATCAAATGTGTGGAATTTGTCTCCAGCCATAATTTGTATGACAGCCCTGGCGTCTGATGTACACTGTGGTTTCTTTGTTGTATGCTCTTAGCTCTTGGATTCTTTCAGTTTGAGCTTCCAGCTGATGCCTTAATTAAACTTTGTCTCTTTGTTTCGTTGTTCCATGAGTGTGGAAGAGGGTCATAGATACAGGTTGTATTGGGTGATTAAGAACAGTTGCAATTGAAATGTCATCTTTGCATCTTGGAGCACAGAGGAAAACAGTTTCTGGACTGATAGCTGCTATGATTATCTCTCCCTTGCTGGGCTTAAATTTGGTTATCTTGGCCATGTCAGCAAATGTTTAAATGCCAGAATTCGTGACTGGGCTGAAGAAGTTATAGTGTCCCCTCAGGATCAAATACACCTCTCACAAATCTCTCCATTTGTTCTTCACCATCATCTGCTATTTTCAGTAGAGACCCTTGTATATATGATGTTACTCGCAGTCCAGTAGACATGTTGATAATTACCTCTGGAAGTGATTCAAGGTCAAACACTTGTGTCACATTGTTGATGACGTGGTTGGTAAGAGCTGCAGCATGCTTTTCATCCCTCTTCGGTGCAGAGATGAGCTTGTTCGTGGACTTTCTCTTCACAACTACTTGTTAGGCCACTTCTTTCTCTCATAACTTTTTCTTATTCATAATATGAAACTGCACTGTCATCTCTAACACTGATACTGATCTGTGTATAAGTATCACTGAATTAAAAAGCTAGTTTCTAAAATATTTCAAAGGATAGTGCTGCATGCGTAGGCCATTACAAACTGGAACCTTCTACCAGGCAGACTAGATGCTACATTGTATGTATGAAAGCTTATAAATGGAGTAGCAGTACATTAGAAATTCACATACATTTATATTTACTCACTGTACAGTACAAACTGAGGGAATGCGATCTACTTCTACTAGTGCACAGCCTTCGGTGTTAGACTGATCTCATCCTCAAATTTCAGTTGAAAATATAGAAAACTTGTGAGATACTTTAAGAATTAAGAATATGCAATACGAAAACTCTTTGTGTTAGTATATTGGAAAATCTTGGTATTCACCATTTTTGCCACATGCTAAACAGCATCATCATTTCCGGGAGAGAGAAAAACCTTGCCCATGCAAAACCAATAAAAATCTTCTAATACATCGTTTTTTAGTAGCTTTGAGCAGTAAACATTATATTAAGGTAATGAAATTGACTTAAATAGTAAAAACTGTAGTCAGTCATGTAGCAGCGTTTCTGGAACTATCTGAAAAAGGACACTTCCTGATTTTGGGTACCATTGTTTCATGTGTCCTACAGGTTTATGGCACCACTTGATAGCTTTATATCATACCTCATCTAAATGGGCATAAGAATAAGCTTTCAAATAATGTATGATGTGGGTGTGTGAAGTGTGGGTACATTAAACTTCAAAAAATATGGCCCTTTTTGGGACTTGCCGCATGCCTACTATATCAGTGAGGAACAAATAAACAAAGCCTCCAAAACGTCCTTGCTTATGGAAACTTTAATTTCAAATCAAGTATAGGAACAGTCCTGTTCAAATTTTACTGTGGATTTAGTCACAGGTTTCATGTGACCCTGTTCATAAAACATTTTCCTTCCACTAGAGACCATTGGTTGCAGAATAACTAATGCTCACTATAAGTATCTAGGAACTGCAAAGTGTTTTCAAAAGCAAAAAGAAGCCAAAAGATTAATAAACACAATTAAAAAAAATATTTTTAAAGGAAAAAAACTGATTTTTTTTTTTAACCAGTAGTAAGTAGAGCTGGTAGACATTTTTCATTTTGAAACTTTTTGAAGAAACATTTTTGAAAAACTAGCACTTTTTTGGAGGTGGGGAAGGGGGGAAGGCTAGCCCTGATGCAGTGAAAATGTAATTAGCTACAAAACAAATCGCTGTGATCACAGTTGTTTACAAAGGTTGACAATTATTTGGAATCAAAATTCAGCATGGCAAGTAAAGATACTGAGATATATGCCTCAAGATTGCATATAAGAGCCCATGTAGACATGTCTGAATTCAAATAAATATATAGTATTGCTAATTTTTTAAACACTGTGAAATGTGAATCTGACGTTCATCTCTAGCAGGGAAGTCTCTCCCTTAAGTGACCACCTTGAAATCTCCACATGTGGTTTTCAGTAGTTTTATTTGAATTTTAGTTGAAAACCCACCTCTATTAAGTAACCTTTTTTTTTAACTGGTCCCTTGTGTTTCACTGTACTAATACAAAATTTCCTTTATTGCCTGTTTGCATATATTAGCAGTCTCCCTGTTAATGTTAATTACTGAGTCAAAGAAATGGCAATTTCCTGTTTTGATGTTAGCTTTTTGTTTTCTTTGGGTTGTTCCATGGTTGTCATGATATCCACAATTCATTATTTTGGAATTACTGGTGTTTTTAAAGTGTCATATACTTAGTGATGATTTTTACTTTTCTTAATTTAGGTAAGAACACTTCTTGCAGTGCTTTTGCCCTTGGTGAAAGTTCCTGTTGGGTAAAGTATTAACCTGTCTTTATTAAAAGCTTTGAAATTTTACCTTTCTGCTTTTCAAAGTGGGGCTTGCCTTACTAATGGTGCATGGTTCTCTGAATCATAGCAAAAAACACGAGGACAAGATAATTATGAAGTAATTGTACATGTTCTTAAATGCTTGTTATAAAAGTATTTGAAGTTTCATATCAATGCTTTTGTTGGTTTTCATGCCCATTTTCTATGTTAAAAATGTAGCATATTAAAAGAGTTTATAATTAGCGGGTACAGGTGAGGCTGCAACTTGTTTAGGCCCTAATTAAATGAGATATTGAAGCACATGGGTAGAATAGGATCACTCTTCTGCTTAAAGTTAAACACATGCTGAAGCACCTCACTGAATCATGGTTTTAATGATGAGACAGGGTTGCAAAAGCAGGATTTCAAACTCTTGCTCTTTTAAGTAAAGAAGTCTGATAAGTCATTATTTTATGGATTCTTTAGCAATGGAAGGGACCTCTCTGCTATATTTCTCCTCCCTTCCCCCACGCAGTTATTGACTCTAGAATTAGCTATTGTGTGTTGTGATGATAGAATTCTAGGGAAAAGGCCATTCATTTAGAAGTTGCCACTGGTTCTCCTAGTGAGAGGAGAATTGGTACATTGTGAAGAATAAACTATAAATATGATTTCCTGTGTATTGGACAGTTTGCCAGTTACTGAAAACTCTTTTTGAAAAGAGATCTTGTCTGGTTACAATTCTCAATTAACTTATGGAAATTGACTTTTGGTTGAGAACAGCAAAGCGTTTCTTTTTGCCAAGGATACTGTACATTGGTACATAGTATTGCAGCGCTGATGTTTGTTTTTTCTATATGTATATAGTTTTAATAAATCAGCGAGAGGCCCATGCATGAGGTAATGCTAGAAAGAGACAATTTAAATCCTGTAATTCTTCATAAAGAATTATGGAAACACTGATACTGCTATCTCCTTGGTCAAAGCTGTGTGTCACTTGGACAATATGTAGCTGTTTGCATCTGAGGCAAGAGAGAGCACATTTTCTGCGCTTCTGTATACTGTGTATTCCTCAGGGTTTTGTATGTTTATATAGGACTAAAAATAAAATAATGTAATACATGCTGGGAAATGAGATCTTCTCATCTTTAAACTATGCCATCTGAATTTTCATAGACCTTATGGCTAGAAGAGACCATTCTGATTATACAGTTTGGCCTCCTGCATAGCGCAGGCTAAAGAGCTTCATCCAACAATCAAATGATTATTGGAAAAGACTTACTTGAAATTTTAACCATAGCACTCCATTAAAATCAATGCAAGGTGTGTGGCTAAGTCCTCTAATTCACTGTAGATGTGCTTCTTTCCTGTCCTTCCATCTGTTAGATCAGGGGTAGGCAACCTATGACACGTGTGCCAAAAGTGGCACACGACCTGATTTTCTGTGGCACTCACACTGTCCAGGTCCTGGCCACTGGTCTGGAGGACTCTGCATTTTAATTTAATTTTAAATGAAGCTTCTTAAATATTTTAAAACCTTATTTACTTTACATACAATCAAGAGTTTAGTTCTATATTATAGACTTATAGAAGGAGACCTTCTAAAAACATTAAAATGTATTACTGGCATGCGAAACCTTAAATTCAAGTGAATAAATGAAGACTCAGCACACCACTTCGGAAAGGTTGCCGACCCCTGTGTCAGATGTTTGGATGGTGTTCTCAGGTTAACACTAGGCTACGAGACAAATTCTGGGAGTACATTGTTCATTGTTGCCAACAGAAGCACATGCACAGCAGGAGGAGGAGCAAAAGATCAGCAGATTTTCATGCTGATCTTTGCTGGTGCCAAAATTCAAGCCCTACCTCACCTAATGAACATAGTCTTCCCTTTTGGCTTTTGTACGTACATATATCTCTGACCTGGCAATGTCCCCTACACTCAGCTTCCCTCCTCTGCAGATTATTTCTGCTTTTACCAAAACTATCTGGATGAGTTTGTGGTAGGGATGATGAAATGTTCCTCCTCTGACAGGGACCCCCTAACCCTGTAATATTGGTGAGCATCTATTCTGGGCTGTGTAAGAGTAGAGGCAGCATTTGGCCTCAGATACACACACATACAGTTTGTATTTGTATGCTATGCACAGAGTAAAGAGATATATGGTAGGAGTGTGTGTAATTTTCTATAAGCTATATTCCAAGGGCAGCCAAACTGCGGCTTGCGAGCCACATGCAGCTCTTTTACAGTTAAAGTGTGGCTCGTGGAACTCCCCATCCCCATTCTCCAACTACTAGATGGGGGAGGAATTTGGGGCTGCTTCTCTGCGGTGGGGTGATGGAGTTAGGGACTTTTGGCAGAGACCACTGGTGCCTGTTGAGAGTGGGAGGGCAGTTTAAAGGGTCAGCTCCCCCAACAGTGTGACACACACCCTCAGTGGCCCCTCCCTGGAGTTCCCTCATGATTGCTGCTGTCTCTCCCTGGGGTTGCAGCTCCCAGCTTGCTGGCTCCAGCTGCATCGGCACAGGGCAAGGGCCTGGCAGCATCATGTGACCAAGTGTGGCCGCAAACCCTGGCAAAAATCAGGAGGGGGAGGCTTGACCTCCCATCCCCCCTCCCCCATGTGTCACCTTTGGCTTCAGCCCAGTATGGGAGGGTCTCTCTGGGCTTCAACCCCATGTGACATGCCTGCCAAGACATGGGGATTAAGCCCTGAGCCCCAGCAGGCGCACCCTAGCTCTCAAACTTCTGAAGATTGTCCTATGCAGCTTGGAGGGTCAGTAAGTTGGCCATCCCTGCTATGTAGCTTTTAGTCTACAATATGTTTTCTTTGCATCTGGCTTACTGTAAGCACAGATAGGATAGAGGTGATCCTATGAATAATTGTAGAACTTTTGTGAGGGCTATTTTCTCTATGGCTTATGGGGGTGCTCTACTGGGTGTAGTCCAGACAAAAAGAAAGCAATTAAAAATCCAACAGCCTGAATACCGCAGCCTGATTAAGATGTAATCTTGCTCTCATTGTGATACCCTATAGACTGAAACAATCATTTTCCCTCAAAAAAACCCCAAACACACCTTGGTAGGAGTGCATTATGTAGCTCATAATCTTAAAATATTTATAACTGAATATAATCCAAATCCTTCACATTAAAATGTGATCTTTTAAATTTTACTCTAAATATTTTGGTTCCTTGTTTTCAGTGTTCAGTGGATATCCTTATTTTGTACAGAGGATATGTCCTGCTAATATGTTGAAAGAGTTAAATACAAACTTAAATTATTAATACATGACATCAGTTGTTCTCTATCACTTATAGTTTCTAGTAGGATACTAATTTACTGCCAGAAACATGACTCAGAAAATCAATAGCAAACAATCTGTACAAGTTTACACAAGAGAATGAAAATAGTTCATTTGATAAGCATTGGGCTTCAAAAGCACATTACAAAAAGAGGGCTATGGGTTTGCTCTAGGGAGGTCACCTCTTTTAATTTTTACTGTTGGTTGCAGAAGTAATTTTGGGAAATCCTGGGCTTTTTTTAGATCACTGGTCAATTACTGCTGATGAGAAGAATTTTTTATGGCGGTGGTCCCAAATGCTATCCTTTAACAACAATTATTTGTTATGTTTCTGTCTAGACAGGTTGTCATTTCAAAGCAAATATACTTTACAAACTGTTTGGTGCACACAGTAACAGAACTGAGGCTTCAGGTTTGTGCCCTTGATTCTTTTAATTGCAAATCAGACTAATAGGAGCAATAGTTCCCAGATTAGATGTTGGTCATGGTTTAAAAAATGGTTTATATCAGGAAGGCAGGTGTTTGGGGGGAAATGGTGGAAGAGCTTGAGAGAAGATCTTGGTTCAATAATTATGGGCCAGAACATATCTCTGATTGGGTTATTCCCAGATAGGGGCAGAGAAACTTCATGAGATTGTACATTCAATGGAAATCATCCCTAGAAGTGTGGGGAGTTTGCTCCCCTCATGGAAGTAGCCTGGAATTCCACTCTCAAAAACCAGCAGAAACCTACAGATCCACAATAAGTCCTTTGCCTTCAAACTGGGTCCCAGCTCTCCTGAGGCGCTCTGACTGTATGAATCCCTGACCATCCCAAAACTTGCACACAAGAAAGGAAGGTGTTCTTGGCTACAGAAAGGAAATCTTGAAAAGCTGATGCCCACAGGGTCAACTTGAGTTTACTCCCATTTTTTTTCTTGAAGGGAAAGGGGAATGCAATATAATGGAGAACAGCCATTCTATTCTTTTCCGTACATGGGTCCCAAGACCTGCACAACTTCTCCAAAAAGGGTTTTGTGGGATTGTGGAATTAGATTAATGATGTCACAGCAGTCTCTTCCTTCCACCCTTATGCCATCTGCTCATATAAGGAGTTCTACAGTTCATCCTTGCAGTATGGTTTTTAACAGGAAGTCTGACCCTCATTGTTTTCTGAAAACTCTTGTAATGTTCTTTATTCACTGTTTAAATAAGGACAAGTGGAAAAGGATAAGGAGAGTGTGAATATTGGGGTTTGGAGATCCATTTTTCTTTAGCAGATCTTGATAGATTGAATTGCAGTTCTGTGTTTGCAGCCTGTTGAAACGGTGATGGTATAAATGTTATACCAATAGAAGCAAGCAGGATTTTATGAGGGGAATAAGGCAAAAAGCCACATTTATTGTAAAGATAATAATAAAGAATAAAGAAAAGATAGAAGCAAACAACGTTGTTTAACTACTTATTTTTATTACTACTTAACCCTCACACACACACACACACACACACACACACACACACTCTTTAATTATTTATTTAGGTTTTGGGTAATTGTTATAGTTACCAGCCTGAAAGTTTTTTGTGACAGAATCCTGGCCAGGTATTTTATACACAGGTGATGGTAGTGGGGAGCGAAGTTTTGATTAGATGCGCATTTGAAGCTTTTGGTAGGCTGGCAGCAGAACCTTGGACTTTGACTTTATAGTTTTTTGGTTCAGTTTTTATAGGAAATTTTTTTTATGCCAGTCTATGGGAATTGCTGCGTCATGCTGATGTTTTTAGGGTGGCTGCCAGGTGCTTGTTAGTGATTTTATAGGGTGGACCTTTAGTTTTTAGTTTTTTTTACCTGACACCTTTTGGTTGCACTGGCACCTGACGCCTTTTTTAGCCCTTTGATGCTGCATTCTTAGGCTGGAACCTTTTAAACCATTTATTTATTGTTTAAGCACTTTCTTTTTTTACATACATTTTTTAATTAATGTTTTACATACAGTATTTTATATAATAATAATTTTACACATACAATAGTTACAAAAAGTTATAAAAGTTTTTGGGTGGCATTTTTTAAAACACTTTTTTTTGAGTGCTGAGTTAGTTACTGTTATAGTTACGTTTTACTTTGCGATTAGGGTTAATTGGTTTACAGTGCTTTGAAGAGAACTGGCGTCAATTGTGTAGCAATGCCCTTAATTAATTACAGGGCTTGGCTCCCAGAGCGGAGTTAGTGGCTTGACAATGCATCGTTACAATGTATCACTGCAATGTCAATTTTAAGTAGCTACTTGCAAAAGTTTGAGCGTGCCCTGGGACAGAGAGAGAAGCTGTTTCTGGCTACATAGTATAATTTTAAGTTACATGACTTAATATTAACAAATTATATTTTAAAGGGGCAATAATAATAAATCTAAACATTTAACAATTTTAACAAATAATAATAATGAATGTAAACACTTATTAAGCTACTTTTACTTAACAAACTTATACTATGTAGACTTTTAGTTGTGGGGAACAAATTATGGGGAGTTACTTTTACTTGGGGAATTATTTTTAATACTTTAATATGTTATTCCTACATAAATTCCGATTGGTGGAAATTAAGGGTGTGATTGTGTACAGTGCTGGTGTGGTGCACAAAATAAAAAATGATGAACATTAATGAGTGCTTGTGTGCAGCTACCAAACTACTCGTGTTTGGTACGAAGAGTAAGGCCTAAGAGTGGAGCACATAGCTAATCACCTCATTAGCCATTGAGAACTATACATAACTCCGTTTCCTCGGATGCTGTCAAGGGGCTTGAGACTTACTGCTGCTTAAATTGTAGGAATACGCCTAACACTTGCCATTACTTGCTCTAGTACGTAGCCTGCATAAACACCTCAGGTGAAGTGCAATAGATTTGTGCTTCCTGCTGTGCCCCACCAGGGATGTGTAGCAGCAAGGCTTGCAAAGGAGAACAAAAGGGAGGAAAATTGAGTACTGTTGTGCTTTTCAAGTAGTGTGCAGCCCTGTTAACTTAGCTGTTGGTTTGTAGGCACTGTAATGCCTGTGCTCTTGACTCTAGACGAGAACTAGTAAGAAAATGAGACTTTGGTTATTTCTAGAGGGCAGATCCTTTTGAATAGTCTGTGCAAGTGTCTCCAGATTCACTGTTGGCCTTAACACTCTACCTGCCAACATTTCTCCAGTTCTGTTTGTCATGAGTGTAATGTTATCTTGAACTAAAATATGTCCAGCAAAAGTTTGGAAGGATTTTTCTGAACACCTGCTTATTCTGCATGTACTTGCAGGAAGTGCAATTGCCATATTTTTGTAAACATATTTATGTACCATATTACATGGTCTCGAGTGTGGTTTTGTTCATTTTGACACCTAATAAATTACAATATTACACTAAATTAAAATTCTTCCATGTTTTTCATTGGTTAACATGTGGCAAAACAGATGTTAGAAATAAACTGTTACTGAACTAACATAGATATGTGTCTCCTTTTCTGTGTATTCCCATTTCTTCTAGGTTGCTGTATTATGCTTTTTATAGAAAGCTAGCTCTTGGGTTAGCTCTTGGGTTATTGGCTTAATATTTGAAACACTGCATTTTTTGGTGCAGTTGATGAGTTTTATATATATTTAAAAACATCCAGTAAAAATAATGAACAAAACTCAAGGTTTAGGGGAAAAAGGCTTTATTGTTCAGCAAAGAAACCTATCTTTAAACTCATGCTTTTTATGAAATTGAATTTGACTTTTGATTTGGTATCTTGTACATAGGAAATTATTGTTGCACTAGCAGCAGGATAGCTAGCCATTCAAAAAGCTTCTTGCATTTCCACTGATGGAGACCTTAGCTGGATAGCATCCTTCTGTTGGACTTCAAATGTTTTGACATTTCATAAACTTCTGCTTTCAACAAAATCCACAATTAAAAAAAAAAAGAGTGGATCACAGATGATCAATAAATGCAGAGAAGATTTGGTAACAACCTAACTAATAAGGGCTTTTCACTTTGAGTTGTTTGCTCTGGTTTGACTAAGTTTTTGCTATAATCTGTTCAAAAAGTGACAATAAACCTAATTATTCCTACTAATTTACCCATCAGAAAGTATTGTTACTTTTTTAAAAAAAATATTGCTTTTCAAAATGCTATGACAACTAGTTGGTTTTAAGCAAACAGAGCCTGGCTCTGAAAAGACAGTATATCTAAAAGTCAAACATGGATGGCAGCCATTGGCATTGGAAGGAGTTAGAAACCACAGATTGTTTTCTCATTGGATGAAGAGCTTAAAGCAGTGTAAAGTTAATTGAAGAATTCCTTGAAAGTGAAGTCAGACTAAAATAAAAGCTTCAGGTCTGTAATTTAATAAATGTGAATGCCCTGTAAGCAGCAGTGAAGCTAAAAAAGATTGAAAAGAACATATTTTAGTAAACATATCTGGCTTGTGTTATGGATTGTCCTGTTTTAATTATTTGTCTGAATAATGTAGATATGCAGTAGGATCTCTAATTAGGTGAAGTTTGATTTATTGAGCTAGCCCTATATAAACAATGATGTCATGCTGAACTGCACAAAATTACAGCTCGGCTCTTGCAGTTTAAAATGATTATTTTAAACTTTGGAATGCTTCAGTTTTGTGCATCTTGGTTTTTAGCTTCATGAACTTAAGACATTCTTTTTTCTCTGACCAAAATGTTTTGTCACAATTTAATCAGCATGAAAGAACTATTGCAGTGGACTTTGGTGCACTTTCTTTACAATAAATATTGTTGTTAATTAAGGAGAAAGGGGCAGGAATGTCCATGTTAGCTGTCTGAGTGATTGAGGAATAGGAACAATAGGTACTGAATCAAATTTTGCCAAGTGTCTAGATGCTGATTGTATCTGTAAGTATAGGAAGGAAATCCAGGATCTACAAAGCATGAAGTAATGCACAGATTTGCCATGGGAATTTAAACGTGTACTCAGGATTGTCCAAGGTGTTGATAACCTTATGACAGTTGCTAAGCGCCCTCAGCTCTTGCATCGGAGATGAGGCAGTTAGTATGTTGCAGTTCTGGGAACCACATTATGAATTTTCATTCTGCATATTAAACTTACGGTAAACCTGAAATTCTTGGTGCTGCTGCCTCAATCTTGCACTCTCTGTTTCTGTCTTTAAGAGTCTTAGCATACTTTTGATACTATAAATAAAAATATTCAAGATTTGGACTGCATTGTCATCTCATGTAATACTACTGAGTATACGTAGAAACTCTTATTCAGTGGAGGCTAATCCTGAAGCCCCCTTACTCAAATGTTATTTGGTACTTTCTTATTTCCCATTGGCTTCCCTGGTAGGTTAGCCTTTGTGACCACTGACTCAGAACTAGGATCACCCCACCCAAATCAATATCCAGGAAGAGAGGAGGGGGGCCTTCCACACTTGGATCTTCCAACTTTTTTATGGAAAGGGGGAATCAGTCATGTCTATGATATGTCTATGGGGATATCCATCCCCAACCCCAGGTATGGGGTTGGGGATGGATAGATGAATGAAGATGGGGGCCGGAGGGTACACACAATGTTTCCCTTCCAGTCCCATGAAACTTAGTCAGCAAAGACAATGCAACCTAGCACTTGCTAATCTTTTCTTTGGAGATGCTGGGGCAGCCATGGCCAAAGTACTTAGTAGCATGAGTGTAGTGGAGCTGCGGTGCCAGGAAGCCAGGGATAAGATCCAGAGCTGATGATAGAGGCATGGCTGCAGATGCCCCAGGATATGCCATGTTAGGGGCAGGCCCCGCGGTCTTTCTTCAGAGTTTGGGAGGCAAACTCTGCTTCGCCAGTGAGATGTGAGGGGGATTTCCAAGAGGAGACCCTCACAGAAATTTCTTCCCATGAGTTTTTTAATTGTGGGAGGTGATGATCTGGTCCTGAAAAATCACTTCAGGACGGAATCATGTGTATGTTGAAAATAATGGACCTTGCTTTAAGTGAACGCAAAGCTGTAATGTGATGAGGACCTTTAACTATACGGCAGCTTACTGTATTTATGTCATATAAATTATATATAAACTGTGTATCAAAAAGATTCATAAACAGCCATAGGACTTCTTGGTGCAGTTTTTAAAAGGTCTTTTAAAATCAGTGTCACTTTTTACAGTTGGTTGTAGACCAACTTATTGTTTTTAAATGTATGATCAGTTGTTAGCCCTTCCACTACTTTGTTTCAGTTTAGTTTTTGAGGTTTAGACAGGACGCTGTGTAGGAGAAGAAAGTAGCATGTATTATAGATGGTGCCAGTGAACATAAATGGATGGAAAATATGCACCAGTTTACTAACAAATGGTATGTACAGTGGAAAGAAAGTCTGTTCGTCTTTGAGTTCAGTTTAGGAAAACATCTATCCCTTATTTGTTTTGACTTCCAGAAGTCACCATACAAACAACAGACCGAACCATTTAGAATAGGATTACTATTTAATCCTTTGAGTGCCTTCAGATATCCAATGTACTGTCAGTGATATGGCATCTGTAATTCCTTGATGCCGTTCTACCATAATATTGACAGAAATTGGAGAATTGTAACATCATGCTTAAGCGTTTCTTTTATTACAATTCCAAAATAGATGTTGCACAGAGCCTGAAATATTCCCAGGGAGTGACCTGTCTTTCCACCAGACAGAGGTCAGCTGGCTTCTGCTTTAGAGACAATCAGGTTAAAGATTAGTGATAGATTTCAAATAATTCTATTATTAGAGTCATGTGCTCTGTTGTGATAGGAATACAAAAAAATAGTTACACGCTAACCATTATCTAATTAAGAGATGGTGTGAATGGAACCTTGTCATAGGATAGTGGGGTCCAGTGACTGGACATTGATCCCGTGGTGCTGCTCAATTACAGTGACTTTATCATTCATGTGTGTGTTTGGATTTTTTATAATGCTGATGTTGGGCTTGGACCCAGATTTTACCATTGATCCTGTACCACAGCCTGCTTTGGAACTGGTTTCAGAAACAGAGTCACTTCATGCTCCTCACTTGGAGCCTGTTGCTGGCTCTCAGCAGTCCCCATGCGAGATTCAGGAAACAGCAGAGCACCATTCCGGCTGGCCAGGTTATCATACACCATGGTTGGCTCTGTGCTGAACTCATTCCCCAGTCTCTGTCAAACTCATAAAATAGGCATGTGATTGGCGAGTTGCCAGAGGTGTGGTTCTGGTCCCTGGTCTTCTGGTACTCACTCTGGAGCTGCTTAATCCACTCCCAGCACTAGTCACTGGTTAGGTAAATTTGCAAAGTTGTCAGCTTTTTAGCTATCTGCTGGTACACATGGTCATCCCTGGTACGCTAGGTTAGCGTGATTTGTGTGGACGGAAGGCAGGTTAGGCTTGAGGCTGAGTCTGAGCCTGGGCTTACATGGCAGCATAAACACACCCTAAAGAGACATAGAACAGAAGGCCTAGTCCGTTCCTCGAGGAGTTTGCAATCTAAATCAATGTAGTTCTTTATTATAGACCAAATGACTGATATAGATGTACTCGTTTTGTCTGATTGCTTTTTGTCTGACATTTGACTGATGTGGTGGTGTTATGTATTTGTTCATTTTGTATTACTATATAGCACCTCGGAGCCCCAGTTTTGAACCAGAACCTCATTGTGGCAAATGCTGTAAAAACATTGAATAAAGCACTTACTCTAAGGTGGTCAGTTTATTGTATATTGGAACAAGTTACCTAGGAACATGGTGAATTCTCCATCAATCGAAATCTTCAAATTAAGACTGGATAGCTTTCTAAAAGGTATGTTATAGCCCATCAGACACTATGGGCTTGATGCAGAAATTATTGGGTGAGGTTCTATGCCCTCTGTTTATATAGGAAATCATACTAGATAGTCATAATAGTCCCTCCCAGCCTTAAAATTTTGGAATCTGGTTGCTGGATCCCACAAGATCTTCTAAAACCATTCTCTGTGTGAAATAGGACCACACAACAGTATCGCATCTGGGAAATTCTGCTTCTTGCTATAAAGCCAGTGGAGATGGCATGGCGATGAGTGACAGTGTAATAGCCTAGTTTGGTAGGAATTTACTTTAAAATTGTTGAAAGATCTCCAGCTGTATGCACTTAAATTACAATGTTTTCGGTAGCTTCCTTTTCATTTCATTTCACAATGTAAGGCAGCGGAGTAGCACTTTGGGGGAAAAAAACCTCTTTGCTATTGTGTGAATGAAGCTATTTGCTCAGCGTTTAGGCAAACAACCCTGGGGGTAGTGCATGAGGCCTCTCCAAGGAAGTTGAGAGAAAAACTTTATCTCTGGGTACGTCTTCACTACCCACCAGATTGATGGACAATGATCAATCTATTGGGGATCAGTTGATTGTGTCTGCTGTAGACACAAGAAGCCAATCCCCGAGGATGCTTCCCATTGACTTCGGAACTCCACCTCCGCAAGAGGCAGAAGCAGAGTCGATGGGGGACCGGCAGCGGTGGACTCACCGCCGTGTGGGCAGCCAGGTAAGTCGCCCTAAGATGCGTATCTTTGGTTATACACCTCACCTCCCCACAGTGTAGCCCAGGCCTGAGGGAGCTCTCTGAATGTGAAATCACCATGGGTATATCTACGCTGCAATTCAAAATTCTCAGCTGGCGTGTGCCAGCTGACCCAGGCTTGTGAGGCTCAGGCTCAGGGACTGTAGACATTCGGGCTCAGGCTGCAGCCCAAGCTCTGGCACCTTCCCACAGCCTGGGGTCCTAGAGCACGGGGTCCTAGAGCACAGGCTCCAACTGCAGTGTAGACATACCCTAAAGCGACATTCAGTGAAGGGCAGGGGAAGGAGTGGATCTACAGCAACATAACATCAATGGGCCTCTTGGTGTTGATCACTAAAGCCATTGTCTAGTCATAGTGGAAGAGCTACGCCTCAATCTCTGCCAAGCCTACAGCTTAAAGTTGAGGTTCCGTACTGCACCTAGGGATCCTCTGACTTCAACTAGCATTTTGCCTGAGTAAGGCCTGCAGGATTTGGCCCAATTGTCATATCTGAGTTTAGGTGGCAATATTAAATGTGTCACATGCATTCATTTAACTTAACAATACCTCCTGTAACAGGTAGGTTTTACAGGTGCAGAATCAGACAGATAGATGATGAGACTTGTCCAGAGCGACAGAGGGAGCGTATTTCAGGATAAAACTCTTGTGGCCTTGTGTAGGGAGCCTGGGTGCCCTCCCTCCGAGCCAGAGGGAACAGAAACTCTTTTGCAGCCGGAGTGGGTGGGCCTTGACCAAGCTGGCCCCGCCCCCAGGAAGAGGAAGGGCGGGACAGGAAGTATAAAGGGCAAGGCCCCTAGCTCAGTCAGGGCTGCACCAGGGAGGGAGACAGATTCAGACCTCTGGCTGCTCCCTCCCCACTCTGCCGCCAAGCCAGGGAGCCCTGATCTAGGGGACAGCCTGGGGTTTCCAGACCTGCCTGCCGCTGAGTACCCTGAGGGACTCCCGGAGGCCTGCAGTGACCCGTGGCCGACGGAGGTGGACGCTGCGGGGGACCCCCAGTGGCTAACGGCTGATGACCCCGAGGAACTGACGGAGCCCGACAGTGACCCGTGGGCAATGGAGGCGGACGCTGACTGGGAAGTGGAACCACCCGCTGCAGACGACCCTGACTCCTGCTGGTGCCCTCTCACCTGTGAGGTACACCCCAAACCCTAGCAGGCACTCCCCTCTCTGAGGGCGCGCTACTGACTTTGTGGGCGCTCCCCTGCCTGAGGGGTGCGCTACTAACTCTTGACGCTCTATCTCCCGACACTAATTCCCCTGTGACAGGGAGGTGTGGCCAAGGCGTGCCAGCGAGACAGTAGCTCCTCACCGCCCCCAGTGGCCCACGGGGCCCACTGACCCGCGTACACCTTGGCTCCAGATACTATGCCACTAGAAACTCATAACCTACTCAAACTTTGTGTTGTCTTTGCCCAGTTAGAACACTGTAATTTAGAATAGTTTCTAAGCAGAGCAGACATTTGTAGATATCTTTGCATAATCCACATCTGGGAAATATAAAAGAACTACAATTAAGCAGTCATGTAAATAAAGGCTATAATGGTGTTCTGAGAGTCTGGTAACTTCATAACCCATGTGAGAGCTGCTATAGCTCAATTTATTGCTAACCTCCCAAAATGCAATTTTCTTGTTGTAGTTTTTTCCTATTTCAAGTACCAGAAAAAAATGTGTTGTGCATCAGTGTGTCACACATTGACAGTAATCTCTGTGTCCTCACATGAATAGTGTGACTTCAAGTGCACCTGACTGCTCTGTTTGACTTTTTTTAGTCATCATCCATATATTGTAGTTTAATATGCTGCAGTATGCAATTATATCACGTATTTGTTGCACTAAAAGATAAGGATTTCAGTCAACTGCCACTCAGGAAACTCAGCACAATGATATCCTTACAAAACGTACACAAGCACAATTACATCACTTCTTTTCCACTCCACAGAACAATTAGTCATTTTTGTCCCACGCCCTTAAATAGTTACTACGCTTAAATTGTCCTTCAGGCAGTTGTTACCCTGTGCCCCATCCTCAAAGAGACTTGACAGAATGTTCAAGGAGGCAGGAGTGGAGAATTCCCAACCATTATGAAGTGTGATAGAGGTTGGATGTTTACATGCAGTGTCCTGTAGGAGCTTCTGTTGCCTTGCCCCGGAGGAGGCCTACATTTACGTTCACAGAATGGCATGCTCACAGTGAACAGCCTTTGCACTGATCAAAGGCTTCGGATCCACTTCAGTTAATCACCCACAAAAGCAAGCCATTAATGGCCTTGTCTGCTGTGAACATTATTCTCTAAGAAAGAGAGCATTCTAAAATGGTTTTATTGAAAATGACAAAAGTGGATAATTTAATTGAACAAATTTATAAGATTTTAAAAGGATGCTTTTGTTTTTAGTAAATAGGTTTTAGTGTCTTCGCTTTAAGTTTAAAATGTTGATGGAAAGGTGTGCATGTGTGTGGATGGGTGGGGGAGAAATCAGTAAAATAAGTCCTCTGGTTTTAATTTTGTGACGCACAGATTAAACACCTAATATGTTGCTCTCAAAGGAAAATTTTTTTTGTTATGGACATAATATGTACATGCAGAGCAAATACTGGCTGTTTTAGGACTGAATGGTACTAAAATTCTGTTTATTGTCAGCCTTTTCACATAGGAATCATGTTATTTAATCCAGATTTATTTGAAACCACAGCCAGACATGCAGTGTGGATGAACACTCAGAGAAACCGATTGGTGTTATGCGCTCTGTCGCTTTTATTTTTGTTTGGCTTAATCAGGACTTGACACACAGAGGGAGAATTGTTTATTTCCATTATCCATATATTAAGAGTTACAAGTTGAGGTAATACTGATTAAAGGGTCACAGTCAACTCAGAAATCATACTTCTGTCAGAAAAATAGTTGCTTTGTACTGTTATGAGAAACAGCTCAGCTTATTGCAACCAAAAGATATAGAAGCAGGGACTTTCTGTTGTGTGTTTACACAGCTCTCAGCACAATGGGCTTCTGGCCCAGGACTGGGGCTCCTAGGTACTACAGTAATACTACTACTACAAATTAGAGAAACATGTCTTTTTGGTTTTTTAGTCCATAATCTGTGCATGGCACTTGTGGGAGGGGGGCAGGGGAGTACCATTTCACTGTTTCCTTTGTATAGTCAGGAAGGATGAGTAAATTTCTCCCTTTGTTTTGTATGGGTCTCTCACACAGTGATAGAGGAGGAGGAGAAGATCAGCAGAAATTAGGCAAAGTGTGAAACCGTAGAAATTGGCATGGAGGCTAAAGAGCAGCAACCTGAAAACTCATTTAATTTCTTACTTTATGTGGACTAGATTTGAAGTAGATGACATCCCTTTAAAAATACAAATATCTTTGATCCTTTCTGTTGGTGGAAGTCTTTTCTACCAAGTTCCTGTCTGCTGCTCTGTGTGGATGCTAAGGACTAGATTGTGACTAAACTTGGACGGAGGGTGGAGGGAAAGGATAACAAACACCTTCCCTATCCATTCACCTCTTTCTTACCCTGCAAAGAGACCAGTCATACTCTCAGGTCTTTTTCATCCTATCTGAGCAAGCTTCCCAGTCATAATTTATCATGGTTGCATCTCCTCTAGTGGTAGCAACAGTGGAAACTATAGTAGTGTAGAGAAGAACTGGGTGTTTTAATCATTGACTTGTCAAACCCTAAATACGTCTGCATTACAGCTTTCATTGTTGCTACCAGGAGCAGAAGTGCTGTTATGCACTCAGCTCCTGAACACAAGGTCTTCTCTGGGTTGCTGCAAAGTGTGGTGCTATCCTAGAGGGAGCAGCAAGGTGAATGTTACAAAAGGCTTGCCCTCTCCCCCTCCTCAACAGTCAGCTGTCCTGGATTGGCAAGGGGATGTGCACCTGCTCTGCTCTTTCCAAGGGAGAATCACTTTGTCCTGCTGCCATCTGATAGTCCTTGAGGCGTTATATCTGATTCACGCACAATGCCTCTGCTCCCCTCCTGCAAGAATTTTGGGCTTACATGTACAATGTAGCTCTAACAAACTCTTATAAATAGTGCCGTGGGATTTCCTCCGTATCCTTGAAAAGAATGTCCCCTCCCCACACTATTGTGCAGAGGGTGCCATCCTATACTGAAGAGTCGGCTGTGTTTCATTGTTGCAGTATGCAGCCCTTGGTCAGCTTTCAGGCTGAAAGGAGCTAAAAGTAAACCAAACCTGAGTATGAACATCTAACTTACTGTGTATTTTCTTTTTTCTAGACCCATTCTCTAACCATCCTACACAAATCATGAAAATCAGAGTGCTATATATAGGAAATAAGCATTCGGCTGCATTTATTCCTGTTTGGAATGTATGTGCATGGTAATGTGAAGGTGTCTTCTTATCCTCAGACTGTACTGCATACACGGTAATGCTTTCCACTTCTGTAGCAGCTACAGTCTGATGATCCCAAGCTGCTTTTCCATTGTTAATTAAGCCTGCTATTGCTTCTGTGGTCATTAAGTATATATTCCCATTTGTCTGACACAGAAATAACAGCACAGTGACGCTAAGTGACTTTTCCAGTCTTACTGAGCAAGTGAGCAGCAGTGTCACTGGAATGCACAGTTCTTGACTGCCAGTCACCTGTTGAACCTCTAGATTGTACTTTCTCCCTATTGTATAGTTAGTATGTTGCCTATAGTAAAGAACTAAAAAAGTTTCTTTGGAGCTGACAGTAAACTGCTTTGCTGTAGCAAACGTATTTGGAACAGTCAGTAAACTGAGAGAGGTCAACTGGGAGTAATCAATTAGCACTTTGTTAATAAACCTAATAATACCATCTAAATGGGACTGAATCCTTAAAGGCAATATGATGGTGCACTGGCATCCTATCCTATGTCATAATCTTATGAGCAGATTTCCTTATTAGTCAAAACTTAAGCAGAAACATTTTTTAAAATTCTTGATAGAAAATGTTTTCTGTTTCAGTGCAGCCAGCGAGCTCTGGGTTAAGGGAAGGTAAGTTCTAATATTCCAAAATATATAATGTTGAGGAGAAGAGGTTGATAAGGAAATATAGGTTTTAGGGTTTTAGTTTTGTGTATACAAATGCAAAAATTGCCACTAGCGTACAAAGGGATCAACTCTTGCTTATGGCAGTAGTGTGCTGTTCAAATAAATAAGACTTAGTTGTCTGAGTAAAACAAACAGGATATAGTAGTAAGTTTATAGTGAAGACAAATGTGTGGCAATGTTACATTCTTAAGACTCCTAGTAAACGAGCTATAATTAACTGCTAGTATTCTTGTTTTTCTTCTTTTTTTATATCTGATTGTTCAGATAGGCCATTAATTCAGGTCCAGTATTTGTCTTATATCATATGTGCATAGAAGAAAAATGTGCTCATCAAATATGAAATCAAAAATATTCTCCTCATTTGTTTTTGCAATAATGATTTTGAATGGATGCAACCTGTTTCCTTACGTTTTTAAACTGTAAATGATTTTCAGATAGTCCTATCACATAATCACACTTATTTTTTATTTCTTTTTGATGCTATTTCTTGGGGGTTTTTTAATTGTCCTTTTCTGTATCTTGAGAGTGCTGTAGAAAAATTATTTATCTGTAGCAGGAGTTGAAAAATTATTTCTTATTTGGGAGTGAAGAACAGTTTTCAAACAGCAAATGTCAAATTTAGCATTCCTCAGACTTTTGCATTTGTAATCTAATTTTTAAATAATCTAAACCTTAGAACTAGAATAAGCATAATAGTAAATAACCTGTGGCTCAGTCATGTAGTATGCTGCATACCCACATGACTTCAGTGGGAGTTGAGAGGACTAGCTACTGGACACAGTTGAGCCCAAGTTAAGAAGAGAGGCAGCTATCCCTTCTATGTCTTTTTCCTGACAATATTGATTAACAACTTTTGTAAATGTTTACTCTAGGTTTTGTTTTAGGGGATTTAGCTGGGTTGCAGAGGAAGATGTTGATTTCAGTTATTTGTGCTTGCTTCCTTAATTCATATTCTCTGTTTAATGTGTGAAAGCTATTATGCTATCTCTTTCACTTCTGAAATAAGGGAATGTTTTACATTCACATTGTCAGTATGATGTTGCCACACAACAGTCCTGATGTTGTTTTCTTGCTTAATCAACACAGAAGAGACTTTGCCAAAATTGTTTTTTGAGTACTTAAAAATGAAACAGAAATGATTTCATCAAAACTTTTCAAGTCAATACCCCGGGTAGGACTCAGATATTTGCAAATAGTGTAGGGTCATAAATGGTTGTGAAGCGTTTTTTTAAGTCCATCAAGAAATCTGAACTTCATTTCAAGTAATTTGTTTTGCCTGATGTTTGAAGGATTTATTTCCAGGAATTTTATATGGTATCTTTGTCTGTTGGTGCATCAAAACTTGACATGTTTTTGATACTGTATGCGTGGGACAATTGGTGGTAAAGCTGGTTTGCTTTGTTATGATTCTCTGTTCCAAATGTTAGCTCATGATGAAACTGAAGAACAAACAGATTTATCTGGGAAACAGCAAGAAAGGGGACTTGAAAATAAAAAATAATTATGAATGGATTAAATGAAATATATGCTGCTTCTCTTAAATATGATGCAGTTTAATTAGAAATTAATAGCTTGTTGACCATGGAGTAAAACCTCTTGACTGGGTTATTTCCATAAAGAGCTTTAGGAACCATGTCAGATTAGATTCACTGAGATTCTGCCAGTTTACCTGTAGGTGAATTTTGCCCTCTTCCCTCAGCATTCGCTTTATCAACAACCATGAAAACTAGAATACCATGCTGTTAATTATATTATGATGGTTACTGCCTTTCATATGCCTTTCATGTAGGTCTGTGGCAGGGCAAGGGTAAAAACCCTGAGAATGCCCTGCCCCTGCAGGCTAAACCCTGCCTTTTGGCAGAAGGGAGGAGGCGGGGAGCAGACAGCAAGAACCCAGCTGGGAGCCCTAATGAGGGCTAGCTCCCAGCACTAAGCTGGGCTGAGTGGGCACAGCTGGGGTGGTAGGCCGAGAGGGCTAGAAAAGCCCTGGGTTCTAGTCAGTGAGAGGCAAGCCAGAAGGGGAACAGGAGACAGTTGCTCTGTTCCCTCACAGAGGCAGGGAGCCTCAGGGGGCCTGGAGGACCCTGAAACAGGAGTGTGAGGGTAACTGTTGGGGATGTGGGGAGCACTTTGCCTTCACCAGAAGCACCAAACTGACACTGTAAATAAAGACACTGGGAAATACCAAAAAAAAAAGGGTGTGGAAGCCTTTATTTTGGGAGTTCAGAACACAGGGCACAGCCTGTGTGGACCCTGTTACAGGGTCATACATAGTATGGAAAAAAAAAAAGGAAATGTACAAAGTCCTGATTAGTCAAATAACATACTGAAGGTAATCATTATCCACTCTTCCTTAAGGCTGTGATTTAGGAAGGTACATATGCAGGTGTCTGACCGTAACCATGTGAATAGTCTCACTGTTGATGTGTTTAAGTACTATGCTGAACAGGGAGCCTACAGGACATTTAGCACCTCTCAGGTTTAGGCCTCTAATTTAGTGTAGCAGCCAATTATCTAAGGCTTGGTCCACACTACATACTTCAGTATAACACACCCTGAGTGATGTAGTTATACCGACCTTAGTTCCTTGCTGTAGACAGTACTAAGCTTGCAGGAGAGCTTCGCCCACTGACATAGCTCCATAAGAACATAAGAATGGTCGTACTGGGTCAGACCAAAGGTCCATCTAGCCCAGTACACTGTCTACCGACATTGGCCAATGCCATATGCCCCAGAGTGAGTGAACCTAACAGGTAATGATCAAGTGATCTCTCTCCTGCCATCCATCACCCTCCTCTGACAAACAGAGGCTAGGGACACCATTCCTTACCCAGCCTGGCTAATAGCTATTAATGGACTTAACCTCCATGAATTTATCCAGTTCTCTTTTAAACCCTGTTACAGTCCTAGCCTTCACAACCTCCTCTTGGGGAGACGGAGTTATTAAGCCAATGGGAAAGCTCTCTCCCATTGGCTTAGAGCATCTTCACCAGACATGCTAGAGCAGTGCAGCTGCTCCAGTGTAACTGTGCTGATGTAAATTTGTGGTGTAGACCTGCCCTAAGTGTATTGTATTAAGGTAGAATATACTGATTAACTGGGCTCCATGTCTCTAATTGTTATTAAACTACTGTATTACCTCTGTGCTCTGGTTCATGCTTTTTTTTCTTTACCAGTGGTTAGTTACCTTCCTTCAGCTTTAGACTACTCTCCTTTGGTTCCAGGTTGACCTG
This sequence comes from Dermatemys mawii, assembly GCA_007922305.1. NCBI lineage: Eukaryota > Metazoa > Chordata > Testudines > Dermatemydidae > Dermatemys > Dermatemys mawii. The sequence continues at coordinate 24,612,786 of ML677351.1, forward strand.
TCTTAAAAGATCACTGCTTTGGTAGAAGTTTCCCTGCTAAATTAAGGCAACAAGCAAAAGGGACTAGAAATTGGCTTGTTCACCATGGAACATTCTCTTCATTCTGTTTCTAATCTGGGTTCCTTCTGTATCTGAAGTTTCTTTCTCCTGCTTCACTGACTTTGTTTCAGTTCCTTTCTACGCACTCTCACTCCTCCATATGTGTATCTTTTTTTGCTATCCATCCTTTTAATCATGCTGAAAAGAAGAATTTGACTAGTGCGATATCCAGACAATCTCCACACCATTCACAAGAGAGAAATTTATGCTGAGGAAGGCCGATTCCAAGGTTGGTGGAATAATTCATATAGTGAGAGTGCTGAGAGCCATTGAACCAAACTACAAACCCTATATATAATGGAAATCACTTTAAACCATGGGGTGCAGCAACACACTCAGCACCCCTAGTTCCAGCATCGGTGTCAGACTCCTGAGCCTACAAATGCCACCCCAGGAGTCTGACACAGTTGCTGTTTACAGGTGTAGTTTACAAATGCTACAAATGTCTGTGATTAGTTAGCTGATACTTCAAAGTCAACAGAAAGCTTTGTTTCTGTGTATCCCATGGACATAGCAGTTATTCATTTTCACCTATGTATCTTAGGTTCTCATATGGTCTCTACTATAGTAGTATCTGAACACCTACTATTTATTCTTGCAACACCATTGGATGAGGAAGTGGTATTATCCCAGCTTTACAGATGAAATAAGTAGGCACAGAGTGAATTGCTCGAGGCCTTACAGTAAGTCTGTGGCAAAGCTGAGAATTGAATCTGGGTCTTCCAAATCTCAGGCTAGTATAGCACTTGGCATCGTTTCTTTAAATCTGATATGAAGTGGTTGGTAAAGCTGTGATATTTATGTTGTGTTTATTGTAATTCACTTTTAATACATCCCCTCTTGTGGTTCTTTGGTGTTGTGGTAATAACTGTGGTACATTTGCCAAGACTTGCAAATGTTATTCATAGTGAGAGAAGTGTCTAAAATGTAGTTTTTCTAATTAACAATTAACAGGAAAGTACTGCCTGTGTTAAAAAAATGACCCTGCCTGCATATGTTACTTGTATTTTCCAGCACGGGGAAAATATTTAGTTGCTCTTTTATTTGCATATTATGTTATTAAATATAGTCATTGTTATTGAGTTTTGACATTTTACACTTTTTGTGCTTTTTAGTTTCTAATAAAGACATGGTTCTCAGCAAGTCTATAAATGATATATTAAAGCTTTTCCCAGGAGAAACATATGCATAGTTCCAGTTAATAACATTGGTATTTTAATAAGGAAGAGCACAGACATGTTAGTGGTTTGAGAGGCAGCTGATGTAACATCTAAAAACATCTGGTGCAAGTTTCTTTAGGAGCTCAAATAAGTACATAGACATTAACTTGAGTAATCTTCTATATTATATCCAACTTAATTCTTTCAATTATGGATATTTGCATGTTCATCATTACAATGGCTGGGCCCCTTCAAGTCTATTTATATGCCCCGAGCTTGGAAAAAATGAGTATTTATAGCACTGTAAAGGATGATTTGTAAGAATGACTGCTTCACTTTCAGAGGAAATGCAGTAAATGCATAATTTGAAAAAATTTTTGTGTAAATTAAAAAGCTTTGTGACATTTCCACTTTTCTGTTCAGTGATTGTTTGCAGATAGGGGACCCTTTGGGATGTGTAGTACTAAAGATATATCATCTTAGATCACAGGTGGACTGAGTTTTACTTCTACCCTGTCATCCTCCATTTGTGTGTGAGTATATAAACAGATTCAACCTGATTCTCCCTTTCAGTCCTGAGTTCCAATTACAAATGAAGGAATTTTTCCTCATAGACCGCCTTGGCCTCAGACTATTTCAGGGACACTTACAAAGGAGATTTGATATTTCTATTCACTGGCTTCATATCTCTGGTTACACTGCTGGGTAGTTGGAGAGAAAAAAAATTAAAAATGTTCCAGATTCTGATAAGTTATTTCTTGGGAAGTTCACTGAGAAGCTTCTCCAAGGCCAACTTCAGCAATATCTCAACATCTCAAATGTTTTAGATCGGGGTAGGCAACCTATGGCACGTGTGCCGAAGGTGGCACACAAGGTGATTTTCAGTGGCACTCACACTGCCTGGTTCCTAGACACTGATCTGAAGGGCTCTGCATTTTAATTTAATTTTAAATGAAGCTTCTTAAACATTTTATTTACTTTACATACAGTTCTAATATATAGTTATAAACAATAATAATATATAAACAATAGCTTAGTTATATATTATAGACTTACAGAAAGAGACCCTCTAAAAACGTTAAAATGTATTATTGGCACGCGAAACCTTAAATTAGAGTGAATAAATGAAGATCCGGCACACCACTTCTGAAAGGTTGCTGATCCCTGTTTTAGATCCTTGTCAATCAGTCTTCACACCAATAGTAACTGATTTCCTCAAGGTAATGGACACAGGACAGACATCTTTGCTAATACTGTTAGACCTGTCACTAGCCTTTTACTTGTTTGATTGCGAGGTGCACTCAACACAGTTGCAGGTCATGGCATGTGTGGATACAGTTGCTTTAATATTGGAGGTACGCTTATTGCTTTCAGAGGGCAATTGCTCTTCTCAAGGCCTCTTACTTGTGGAATTCTAGAGGGCTCAGTTTTGGAGTCTTACTTGTCCAACATGTAAATGAAATCTATGGGGAAGACTGAGGCACAGTGAGAGACTGAGGCACTGACACAGAGGGGGAAGAACCACCATCTATGCCTGAGGGGGTGGAGTCAGACCTGCCTTGCCCCTCCCACCAGAAGTGGGTTTCAGGAACAGGAAGTACAAAAGGCAGAGTCTCTGGCTCATTTACATCCAGGACGCTGAGGGAGACAGACATGTCCTGCTTGCTCCAGCCTGCTGACCCTGCTGCCGAACCCAGCGACACCCTGCCTCCTGGGGAACCTGTGTCTACCTTGGACCCACTAGGACTGCAGCTGGCCACCTATCTGGAGGAGACTGAAGACTCCCCGTGGTTCCAGGTACATCCTGAGGGGTGGGTAGGAAGTGGCCGAGGGACAGCCGACTTCAGTCTGGCTGTAGCACTGCCTGAAGCATGGTCTGCATGTTGTGTCTGGAATCCCCGCTGACCCAAGCAGACCACTCTGCCACTGTTAGGGCCCTGGGTTGGGATCCGGTGGAGTAGGATGGGTCCCCTGTTCCCACTGTAACCCCACTCATGGGGTGGCAGAAGGGGTGAAAGTAACTGAGGGGTCTTTCTGGGGGCCTCTGCCAGAAGGGGCGGGGCTGGGCTGTGGGCAGAGCCAGCCCAGCCCCCGTACCGGTAAGGGGCCTCCCCGCCTATCCTCCCCCACCCGATCCCTACCCTTCCCCGTCTCCTGGGGCTCCAGCAGCAGTTTAAAGGGCCCGGGGTGGTAGCGGCGGCCAGCCCCCGATTCTTTAAATAGCTGCTGGAGTGCCACTTCCCTAGGACTCCCGCAACAGGGCTCCCGTCCCCGCAGAGCCCTGGGGAGGCTGCCACGGGGCCCCGGCAGCTATTTAAACAGCCCAGGGCTGGGCCGCCGCTACCGCCCTGGGCCCTTTAAATTGCTTCCGGAGCCCCCGCTGCAGGAGCCCGGGGGAGGCTGCCGTGGGCCTCCGGGGGCAGTTTAAAGGGCCCGGGGCGGTAGCAGCGGCCCAGCCCCGG